>CM053580.1:27459108-27476648 GCA_028627135.1 Pseudochirops cupreus
TTTAAATCTAGGATCCGGAATCATTCTGAATGCCTAAGGGGTCATGAAGACTGGATTCTGGACAGCCAAGGGTTCACTAAAATTTATTCCACAGAACCCTAATCCTTGAACATAAAGAATTTTTCAGGTGGCATCTGTTGATGAAAAGGTATTATATTTAAGCTTCTTTTTGGCATTTAAGGTCCTTCACAACCTGGCCCTGACCTGCCTTTCTAGCTTTATTACATACTACTCTCCCTGATGCACTTGAAATTCCCGCCAGACTGGCCTCCTGTTCCTCATACCTGTCACTCCATCTACCACCTCTGTGCCTTTTTTTTGTGAAGATTTGAAATGCATTCCCTTCTCCCCTCCGCCTCTTAGAATCTCCAGTTTCCTTAAAGCAGTCCAGTTTTAGAGCTACTTTCAACATGAAACCTTTCCTGATCACACCCAATGAAAGTCTTTTCCACACCTCGAATTAGGAGTAGACCTGTGGTTTCACTAGCACAGGGAATTTCTGGATACGGAAACTCCCTTGTCCCATGCAATTAGATACCTTCTTAAAACTTGGAGTCTTAAAGAGTTAACTAAAAAATGAAAGGTCAAATTTCTTCTCTGGACTACTTCATCTATTTGTATGCCCAGCCGCTAGGGGCCACCAGAGTGCATAGTGTTGGATGTGGAGTCAGGAAGACCTGAGTTCAAATCCACCCTCAGATACTTACTAGCTATGTGACTCTGGGCAAGTCACTTAAACTCTACCTGCCTCCGTTTCCTCACCTGCAAAATGGGAGTGATAATAATAGCACCTACCTCCCAGGGTTGTTGTGAGGATCAGATGAAATAACATTAGTAAAGTGATTATGTATAGCAGACACTTAATGAAGCCTTGTTCCTATCTGCTATGGTAATAGAATTTGGAGATGCCCCTGTATTGGCTTGGTTTTTGGGTTGAGTGTTAAAACCCAGAGCTTGTGAATCCCACTTGTGGGATGGATTTGTTGACGTGAAGAGAGAGGGCTGAACTGGGAGGAGCTGTGAATTGAGAGAGAGGCCCAAGCCTAGAGAAGGCCAGAAGGACTTTTGGGAGAGCAGTATTCAGTATTGTGGAGCCTGAGTTGCTGAAAGAAAGATTGCTAAGAGCCTGTTGGAGCTGCGCAGGACTTTTGAGAACTGCCACCCGGAGCTGCTAAGGACTTAGGAGGCATGGCTGTGATACTGGTATTTTGTCTGTCTGTTTTGATGTTGTTTTGCCAGATTCACCTGCTGGTGAAGGACAGTGCTGCTGTTGTAGAGGTCCTGGAACCTTGGTGTTGGTTCAGAAGCCCTGAAGGAGGATTTTCCTGTTCTATGTTTACAGAAATCCTGGAAGAGGGCCTTGCTCATGCTTTCAGGGGTTCTGGGACTGTTCTATAGGCAGAGAGTGATTTGATGAGGACACTGGCTATGGCTTTGTTGAGCCTTGTCCCCCCCAGGAACTGAGAATGCTGAGGGCTTGCCTTCAGTGAAGATGAAAGAAGGGCCTTTCCTTGGGTATTCAATGCTGAGTTTAACCTTGTAACTTAAGGGTGGATGGCCTTTTGTGCTCTCCTGCCCCCTTTTGAGATTCAGGGGTGGGAAGCCTTTGAGTTTTTGTGCTCCATGATTGACCAGATGAATGTACTTTGTTTATGATTGGAGACTAATCTCCATTTGAGAGGAGAAACTTTGTTGATTGACTAAATGTATTGCCCCGGAGTGGGCTACTTTGACTAATGTACTGGCTTGGGGTGGGATACTTGGGAAGCCTTTGAGTTTTTGTGTTCTGCGATTGACCAAATGAATGTACTTTGTTTATGATTGGAGACTAATCTCCATTTGAGAGGAGAGACTTTATTGACTGACTAAATGAATGTACTGCCCAGGAGTGGGCTACTTTGACTAATGTACTGGCCAGGGATGGGATACTTGGACCTTGATACTTTGCAATTGAATTGAGAACTTACTTGCTAAAGGAACACGTTACACTGTATTTTGACTTTCTCTGTGAATGTTTGCTGAATAAATGGGGTTTGCTATGCTGATAATCCGAACATTGGAAGTTGCCTTTGCTTGGCATTACACCATCCCAGCACCAAGCACAGTGGTGATTAATCAATACATCTTGCTTACCTGATAGTAGATATTGTAAATGTCCAGAAAAAAAGATAGAATAGAATTCCAAGATCTATGCTGGTAGAGCCAAAAGATCCCCTAAAATAAGAGAAATGTCAGTGATACTGACAAGGGCAAGGAGGAGGAGTGATGGAAGATCTACTTTAGCCATTACCAGGCCTATACTCAAAGACTGGGTGCCATAGTGCACAGAGCACTGGGTTTGGAATCTCAAAGACTCATTTTCCTGAATTCAAGTCTGGCCTCAGACTTACTAGCTGTGTGACCCTGGGCAAGTCACTGAACCCTGTTTGCCTCAGTTTCCTCATCTGTAAAATGACCTGGAGAAGGAAATGGCAAACTACTCTAGTGTCTTTGCCAAGAAAACCCCAAATGGGGTCATGAAGAGTTGGACATGACTCAAAAAAATGACTGAACAACCATGACAAAAATCTGAACGAATTTATGTTCCATTGACCTACCTTTGAGGCCCCGGAGTCACCACCATGCTATAATAAGACAACAAAAGAGGACTTTGGTAGAGGATAACAACTTATAATTAACATGGCAGTCATATGAACTTCAAAGTTTTAGGTTATACTTTAGAGTTATCTATAGAAAAAAAGGGGGAAAGGAAGTGGAAAGTTCAGAATAAGGAATGCCAACTTCATTTTAAAATGTTACATGAAATGTCAGCCCTAAATTATAGAAGTGTCTGTATTACTAGATGATTTAAAATCCACAGTCTTTGAGAAGATAATATACACAGATATTAGATTTTTAACTTTAGATAAATGGGCCATAGGTACATACATAACACTGTATTTTTCATTACACTGAGTGTAAAATTTGTCTAAATGTTGCCTAAAATTAGCCCACTCATCGTCCCCTCAATAAAAGCACCAAAAGCACCATGATAAGATATACAACAAATGATGGAAAGGCTCTAGGAAGATAGACACACTAATCCTAATGCATTGCCAATAGAACCGTGAATTGGTCAAACCATTCTGTACAAAACTGTAATTATGGAATTTATAATTATGAAAGAAAAGTCCTACTGATGAGGTGCAGGCTCTGGGACCCCCCTTGAGCTCTCCTTGAATCTTTGAAGTACAGGCTCTGGGAAACCCCTTGAAGTCTGATTGAATCTTCCCAGTTGGTGAGGCATTTGCAGAGGCCATAAGTATTTCATTGTGGCTGGGCCCAAACCTCTGTTACTAGCCTGGCCCTCCATTGTCCATCTGCTTCCCACACCTTGAGCCTATCAAAATATCAATCCACTCTTGCACTGACCTCATTAACTCCTCCTGAAGACCCTCCCCAAACTCCTCCTCTAGACCACCCTTAGAGTCCTCTGTATATAAGAATCCCATCTCCCCTTCATGTGGTGTGAGAGCGCCACAGAATGTCCTAGCATAGACTTGCTCTGTGACAAACTTACTCTGTCCTGCTTGCCCAATGCAAGCATCACAGATACCTAGGCTCCTTAAGAGTCTACCCAATATGGCCAACTTTCAATAAACTTTTCTTTGGCTGAGAAGACTTGAGTCAAATTCTTTCAGCAGGACCTGGTGTGTTGGTATTTTGGGGTCTCAGGCAACCCTACCCCTCTTTGTGGGTAAACCTCTTCAATACCTTTGAGTAATCCCACTGCTGAACATGTACCATGAGGAAGTCTGAAAGGCCTCGAATACACCAAAATAATCCAAGTACTGCTTTTGGAGGCAGCAAAACAAACAAACAAAAGAACTAGAAAATATTGAGCCCCCATTGACTGAGGAATGGCTGAACAGACTGTGGTACATGAACTAACAAAACATTACTCTTAATGTATTTTTCTGTAAATAGCCCTGTTTTTCTATTCTTTTCATATAGAATGTTTCGTTAAGTTCAAAATTTTAAAAGAAAAATGTAAATCTACGTTAAATCTAATATTAAATATGTTACATATGATTTGCTTCAAGCAATTACAAATAAGAATTGAGGCAATTACAGCCGGATGTATGAACTGACAGAGAATGAAGTCTACAGAACCAGAAGAAGAATACATATAATGACCAGAGTGAAACAAATTTTAAAAACATAAAAACATGGTTAAAAGGAAACCAAACTCCAAGGAATTGTGATGACCTTGAAAATAGAAAATGAAGCCTCCCTATGAAGCTTATTATAGTTGCAAAAGAACAGGATTACACGTGCCAAATGTCACCTAATTGGTCAGACATGGATCTGGGTCGGTTGGTTTTCCTTTATTATAAAGAAGAATTCATGGGGTGGCTAGACACTTAACACTTACTAGCTGTGTGACCTTGGGCAAATCACTTAACCCCAGTTGCCCTGCCTTTGCCCGCCCCCCCCCCAAAAAATAAAAAAAAAACAAGAAGGATTCGATGGTTGGGAGTGGGAGGAGGCAGAGGTACTACATCCAGAAGCAGTGGTGATATGAAAGGAAAAGGCATTAATAAAACCCTTTAAATGTAATGACATTCATGGTCATAATTGCAAATTATCCAGTTCCAACCCATTCTCCTTTCCACTGCCCCAAATGCTTTTTACAGATGACCCTGTTCCTTGTATTGTCTGTATTGACATTCAAGATTTGCTTGGGGAGGGGGAGAGCTAGGGAGGGAATGATCATAAACACAACTTGTTTTATTTGAATTTAGGGTGCTCATCAATTACATTTAAATTTCCCTTCCCCCTCCTCCCCGCCCCCTCCGATTTTTCTCTTGGTTTTTTTTTTCAGATGACATGAAAGAAGGCAAATTGAAAGTTGTAAAACATTCTGCAGGGGAAACACTGGGGATATAACCAGCTAATTATGAATTTCCTGAATGTGCAACATGACCAGCAGCAACTGGACGTGATTAGGATGGTCAGCTGTGTCTCGGGCTGTTTCCCGAATAGAAATCTGCAGGGCCATTGAAAGAACATTTTCATTTGGCCTGGTTTTAAGTTTTAACAGTGAAAACGGAGTAGGATTGCTGTCTTTACAGAGGACAGATTGGAGAAAGAGAGACAGAGAGAGACAGAGACAAAGAGAGAGACAGAGAGAGTCTTTCTGCAACCTAGGAAGTTTTCACTTAAAGCAGATGTACTCAACTATGGGTAGGGCAGAAAAATCCAATCACTGTCAATGGCATGGGGCATAAGGTAGAGAGAGGCACAAGATCTGGAAATAGATGTTTTCATGAAGGTGACTGAACTGATGCCTCGTTTTGGCAGAATTGTCTTAGCTCTTGCATTACAAGAAGTCATACTTAAGTCTGATTCATGCAGCTTCATGGACTGAGAAAATATTTGTGCTCTTTGCTGAGCTTTTGGCAGCCAAAAGCTATCTATTTAGAAAAATCTACATGAAGGAAAACAATGTGAAAAATGGATTGTCCAGTTCTTCGGTTTTTTACCCAAACTATTACAAACCACAGGGCTTCTGATAGGCAAAAAAGACTGAGAATAAAGACTCCTTTTAAATGCTTTGATTCATATTTTTTAAGGCTACAACTAGAAGAAAAATACTTTCAATTTTTACTTTGAAATACTTTCAAGTATTGCAATGAAATATTTGAATTTTATGCAATTGAGATTTGGAATGTACAGCATCATAGAGTTCCACATAAGCTTCAGTGCTGCAATGTACAAATATAACCCCAAAAATCTCTGAGGACCTTTGCCCCAACTCATACCCACCCTGATGTATCAGGTCCTGGGAACAAGGCTAGGCTAGTGGGACCCCTGAGTGGTCAGAGTAATTAATGTCTTCTCAAATGATATAGGCTCAAGCCCCCATTCCAATGTGCTATCCCCAATATCAATCCCCAGTAACTAGAATACTCCAGTATTATTTAACCAGTTAACATCAATTCACTTTTGTAAAGGGGTATTAACTAATTGAAGCAGGAATTGAAGTACAAACATTTCCCTCCAATAACTGACTGGGGAATTCATTTTCCCTTATACCACTCCCTTCCTGGGGAAAATGGACTCAACCTTAAAGCCGTTTCTACACAACATTTGCCCCAACAAGTTCATTTCCAAATGCTGCCTAGACAAATCTATTCCTCTTCTAGGACCCAGTATCTCGGTTATGGGGTTAATCCACTATGGGGCTGGGACCTGGACACACCTTCTGAAGCAGAATCTGAACTCAGATCTTCCTGACTCAAGTCAGGACTATAAGCTGTATATATACACTTAGGACTTTGGGGGCAATAATGATAAAACTGTTTATACTAAGGGCTCAAACCCCAATCCTGCAGGAACCATTCTTGTTAGAGGTACTCTTCTCCGAAGTATTCTAAGGAGAAAGATGACTACAAAAGCATGGTAGATTTACCTGTTCTTTCACTGTGTGTTTATTTCCCAATCAATGTTTTATAATTCAGTGCCTTCTTTGGTATGGTGAATAATTGAATATCTAGCTGGGCAGTTTTCAAAGCTGGATGAAGAAGGTGAAAAAGCCAAATGAGAAAAATTAATGTCTAAAATATTGCCATAGGGGGCAGTTAGGTGGCACAGTGAATAGAGCACCAGCCCTGGAGTCAGGAGGACCTGAGTTCAAATTCAGCTTCAGACACTTAACACACACACACACACACACACACACACACACACACACACACACACAAAACTAGCCATGTGACCTTGGACAAGTCACTTAACTGCAATTGCCCTACCTTCCCCCCTCCAAAAAAAAGCAAAAAAAAAAATACTGCCATAATTTGAACTCAAATCCCTCTGAATTGGAGATGAATGGCAATATGAGTTACTATAATAACGGCAAGAGTAAGATATCAATACAGCAAGAAGCATGGCCCTCTCTTGGAGAAGAACATTGAGATGGTGAGCTCAGTTTGTCTTCTCTTCATCTCAGTGGATTATTGTCTGACTGTTCTGTGCCCTGCTTAGAACATCTACAAACTGTTGTTATTGTATAAATTGCTCTTTTGGTTCTGCTCACATCACTGGGTAACAATTCATGTAAATCTTCCCAGGTTTCTCTAAAAGTTAAATCTGGTCAAGACAATAAACATTTATGGAACATTTCCTATGTGCCAGGCACTGTGGTGAACCCTGGGGACATAAATAAAAGGAGAGACTGAAACAGAGACAGAAGGACAAAGACAGAGAGAGACAGAGACAGAGAGATAGAATTTTAGACGCTTCATTTTAGTCAGGACATTGAGAAGCTGAAGGATATCCAGACAAAGGTGAACAAAATGGCAATGATACTGGACAGCACACCCTGTGACAGTTGGTTGAAGAAAATAATGACACTTATCCCAGAGGAAAAAAAGGCTAAAGTGTGTATATAGTAGGAGTAGGAAAGGAAAGGGAATGATGTCTGCTTTCAAATATTTGAAGGTTTGTCAAGTGGAAAATTGATTACACTGTTTTTCCTGGCCCCATAAAGCAGGACTAAAAGTAGAATCACAGAATTTCAGAGTTGAAAAAGACCCCAGCAGCCATCTAGTCCACCTTGTCCTTGGGAAAAAAAAAATAGATATGATTGCAGATGACACCTCCATCATCCAAACTCTGCTCAAAGAATTCCAGAGAGAGAAAACTGACGGCTTCCCTTGGCAGTCCATCAGAAATGGACTTGATGTTATCTATGGAAATTACATGAAAGAAGATGCATTACCACCCATCCACCTTGCTCTGCTAGGACCATTTGGTCACCTCTATGTGGCTTGTGTGCCTCCCTCTATTAGCATGTGAACTTCTTGAAAGCAGAAACTATCTTACTTTTATATTTATGTCCCCAGTGTCTTGTACAGAATGAGCACTTAATAAATGCTTTTTCTTTCATTGATTCATCATTTATCCTTATTAAATTCCACACTATTAGATTCTAATGTTCTGTTTTGTTGCAATCATTCTGGATCCTTCCTATATCAACCAACGTCTTAGCAATGCCTCCAAGCATAGTATCATTGGCCAATTTTATAAGCACTCCAGCCATACCCTTAAACAAGTTATTGTTAAAAAGAATACATTTCATAAAGGACATATTCTGTGGTATTCTACAATGGAGATCTTTCCAAGTTGACTTCAAAGGATTAATGACTACCCTTTGAATCTAATCGTTCAACTGTTTCCAAATCCACCTAACCTGGCATGGGAAGGTGGCAGAATTATTTCTAAATCTTGGTCAAGTGGGAGGGTTAAGGGCTGGCATAAAGGACTTGAAGGGTCATATATCATACCTATAACCCAGAATTGATGGAAGATTCCTACCTGATTCTTCTAAGTTCAAGCCTCAGGGGGTGGGGAAGTTTCTGGGAGGGGAAGTCCCATCTCTTGTCACCTCCAATATCAGCTATGTTTATCCACTAGGATATGGAAGAGCAACCACATTCTACCCCTCAGATCATAGGAGCCAGTGCTCATGCTGGAAAATGAAGGAAACAGAGTCCCAAAGGCAACTGAACTCAGCAACTCCTGGCCTTTGATCTCAACTCTGCTTGGATCTGTCTTATTAATTGGAAGCATAGTCCGAGCTGGAGTTTTTAACTTTTTTGTGTGTAATGGACCCCTTCAGATGTCTGCTGAAACCTCTGGACCCCTATTCAAAGTAATATTGTAAATGCATAAAGTAAAGCTCATAGGATTACACAGGAAGCCAATTATGCCGAAGTACAGTTATCAGAAAAAAATTTTATTTAAGAGACAAATTCATGGATCCCAGGTTAATAGTCTAATGGTTTACAGGAAAAAGCCCACCAACTGTAACAGAATCAGGAAGGATCTTGGCTGGGCTTTCCACAGAATGTAATGCCTGTTCTGGGAGGCTTCCCTTGTACCTTTGGAACTGAAAGCAGTTCCCTTTACCCAGACTACTGAAGTGATAGTACTTAGAGATTAGGGATAAGAATCAATCAAATCAATCACCCCACTTAAAGTAACCAACTTAACCTGGTGAGAACACTTGTATTGATCAAGAAATCACGCAAGAGTTTTCAATTAGGTGGGAGAATTCCTTGTTAAACATTGTAGGGAACAGAGGAACACTCCACAGGAACTGAATTCTATTGATTAAGAAGACTTGGTCATACACTGTGAATCTTCTATAAAATAGCAGACTGGTTCGGAAACCAAAGAATTCAGATGTCTGTCAGCTAACTGATGGCTATTTTAGCCAAGTTCCTAAGAAAGAATTATACCGGGAGGGGAAGAGAGAATCTTGGTCTCCCCTCACTCCCACTCCTGTCTTCACTCTCCTTGACCAGAGGAAGATCTTGTGGACTTCAGAGGGTCAAAGGATTTTGGACTTCCTATCAGTGTCCTATTCTCCCCATCACTGTGGCTCACAATCTCAAGTCTTCACTCATCCTCACATTCACATAGTCAATCAATTGCCAAATGTTGTCACGTCTGCCATCACAACATCTCTCATATAACTGAAGAGACGCCACCATGATACATACTCTGATCTCCTCATACCTGGTTTACTGTAAAGACTTCTAGTTAGTTGGACCCCATCCTTCAAGCCCTTCCCCATTCCAAGCTGTTCTCTGTTCAGCTTGCAAAAAAATTTCCTAAAGCAGAGGTCTGACTATGTCACACGTCTCGTCATTGATAAATTCCATTGGTTCTCTATTACCTCAAGAATAAAAAATAAACTCCTCTGTTTGACATTTAAAGACCTTTACAACTTGGCCATTCTTCTCTTTCCAGATTTCTTGCATTCTTCTTTCTTTTGTATATTCTATAATGTGGCTACATGAGCCTTTCTGCTGTTCATCATACAAGACATTCCACCAACACTCCCATGCCAGGAATACTCTCTCCTCACTTTCATCTCCTGGCTTCCCTGTCTCTCGGTATTTAGCTCAGACCCCACTTTCTAACTCCCAGCACCTTGCCTCAGAGACCATCTTCAAGTTACATTGTATATATCTCACAGGTACATTTTTCAGATGTTGCCTCCTTCATCAGGTTGTGAACTCCTTGAAGGCAGGGACTTTGTACTCCCATCACGTGGCAAGGTCCTTGTCTCATAGTAGGTGCTTGATAAATGGTTGTTGAGCAACTCACTGACAGACTGAGGAACAGTTGAGGCCTTGTTGGCATCAGGATCAGGCATCTCGAGGCACTGTGACGAAAGGCAGCTTCAAGACTCTACAAGGAGCGCAACTAAAAAGCTACATTATACCTAGAGAGAATATTGTGAGTACCCTGCAAAGTAGAGGAGAAAAGATTTCCAGCACCAGGATCTGTAAGTTTCCCATCTGACACTCTCTAAGCTGGAGCCCACTTTCCCCTGAACTCTATATGTGCTAGTATAAAAATGTGGCACAGGCTTTGGGAAGGGGTGTTCTGTGTCATTGTTATTATACTGCTGTGGGCAATGGTGGTGGTGGTGGTGGTGGTGGCGGCGGTGGCGGTGGCAGTGGTGGCGGTGGTTGTCATTTCAGTCACGTCCAATTCTTTGTGATCCTTGTTTGGAGTTTTCTTGACAAAGTGGATTGGAGTGGTTTGCCATTTCCTTCTCCTGTTCATTTTACAGATAAGGAAACTGAGTCCAACAGGATTCAGTGACTTGCCCAGAGTCACATAACTGCTAATTGTCTGAAACCAGACTTGAACTCAGATCTTCCTGACTCCAGGTTCCACTGCACTACCCAACTGCCTTACTACTGTGGTAAATACCTCTAATCAAAAGCTAACAAAATTTGGCCAGCTAATTGACAATTCCCCTGAAATTAATGGTGAGAAACACACTGGTGAGGGTTCATGAGCTATATCACTAAAAAAGGATACTCTCAACTCCTCAGGCTACCCCAAACCCTGAGGGGGAAATGTGGTAACTACCCTCTGGAGATTCAACCTGCCATTGAGAGCTGGGCTCTGGGTGTATTTATAGACTCACAGAATTTCAGAGTTGAAAAAAAATCTTTGAAGCTACCTATGAAGACGTCTAATAAGAGGAACCCTACTATAATCAGAGAGAGTGTGGCACAGTGGAAAGAGAATTTGGTCAGGAATTAGGGGGCCTAAATTCAAAACTGACCTCTGATGCTTCCTACCTCTGTGACATTTGGCAAGTAAATTAACATCCCAGGCCTCAGTTTCCCCATCTGTAAAATAAAAGAGCCAGGCATAAGAGACTCTGAAGTCACTTCCAGGTCCAGGTTAGTAATCCTGTCATAGCCTATTCCACTTTAAAAATAGCTTTAATTGTGAGGGAATATTTCTCCTTTCAGGAAGCCTAAATTTGACTGAAACCCCCTTTACTATCCCTGACTGTTCTATCCAGAACCAGGATTGGAGAACTACCTGCAAATCCTATGGGCTGCACATTTTGGGTTGTGAAGAGGAAGGAGGAAGAGTCCAGGTGAAGGTATGGCTGAGCAGTATGGACGGATGGAGCCAGAAGCTGGACCCCTGGGTATGTCTGTCATGCCTCCATTTGGGCAGAGGCATCCTTTCCTGAGGGTGTGTCCTCCTCCAGCACACGCATTCTTTGAAAACAGTCCCAGGAGCATTGTGGTATCTAGAGTAGTTAGGGGGCAGGGAGTCAGCATACTGCCACTGTGAACAGATGCTGGGTCTTGGACAGGACACCAAAAAATAATGCCAATAATTTCTGTATTACTTTACCATTTTTCCAGTCGTTATCCATTTTGACCATTCTTATATTCAATATGAATTTTTTAAAATGTCTTTTTTTACTATGAACTTAACAATCACGAAGAAACATTCAATATGAATTTTTTAAAGCCTATGCCTATTAATTTCAAAAAACCATCTATTCTGAGCAGGAAGGGCATTGAGAGGTTATCTAGGGCCCCCTTCTCATTTGACAGATGTGAGGCTGGAGTGATACACTCAACCCTATCTCACTTATAGTAAGTGATAAGTTGCCTAATCAATAATTTTCAGTCTTAGACTTTAGATGACTTGTGCAAAGGTTCTTCAGACTGTAGATGCTACACAAGAATTGTGTTTGGATAGACTGAGTGGGGAAAGAGCACTAGATGTTGAGTCATAAAGGCCTGAGCTCAAACCCAGTCTCAGACGCTTGCTTCCTTGGACAAGTTACTTAATCTCTGTCGCTGTGTAAAATGGGGACAAATCAATGCACTCATCCCAGAGGGTAGTTGCAAGGATCAAATGATATAATAGATGTATATAACACTTTGCAAACTTTAAAGTCCTACATAAACCTATATATAGGGCAGCTAGATGGCACAATGGATAGAATTCTGGGTCTGGGGTCAGGAAGACTCATCTTCATGAGTTCAAATCTGCCCTCAGACACTTAACTACATGTGTGACACTAGGCAAGTCACTTAACCCTGTTTTCCTCAGTTTCCTCATATGTAAAGTGAGGTGAAGAAGGAAATAACAAACCACTCCAGTGTCTTTGCCAAGAAAACCCCAAATGGGGTCAAGAAGAATCACACATGACTGAACAGTGACCTAAACCTATAAAGTATCAAACTCAGCACAACTGTATTCATTCTAAAGGCTGGAGCAAGTACAGCATTCCAGCACACCTGGGAGGAGAAAGATAATACTGAAATGTAGCAGAAAAGGATATCAAAATGGGTCATCAGTTGTCCAGATATGTTAGAACAGAAGACCCAGGCTGAGGGAAGGCCCAGAAAAATCTCAGCTCTTTTCCCAACTTGCCCTCCCCATGCTTTTCTCTCTAATCGCCATAATACGATCTGCTATTTCATTCCCCAAATATTGTCAGTCAACTGAAATGAGCCTCAAACACAAAGAGTTAGATGTAAATGAGATTCCAAACTCTGTTTGGTAGGACTTTTCCTAAATGGGGGCTCAGAGCAACTGTGACTAACTCATAACATTTTATCTGAAGTATACACTTTACAGGAGGTAACCACAGAGACTGCAGGGGCCATTATATTGTCCCCTCAGTGTAAAATCATCTAATCATTCTAACAGGATATTACACAGATAAGAAAAATGAAATGTGAAGTGACTCTTCCAAGGTGAAACAAATTGTAAAAAGCAGGACCAAGATGCAAGTAGAGGTCTTTGGATTTCGTATCATTTATTCTTTTCACTGGACCTTGCTTCTGGGCACCTAGGTGACCCCATAGTGCGTGGAGCACCAGGCCTGGAGACAGGAAGACATCTTCATCTTCCTGAGTTCAAATCTGGCCACAGACGCTTCCTAGCTGTGTGACCCTGGACAAGTCACTTACCCCTTTCTGCCTCAGTTTCTTCATCTGTAAAATGAGCTGGAGAAGGAGATGGTAAACCACTCCAGTACTTCCCCCAAGAAAACCCCAAATGAGGTCATAGAGAGTCAGACCCAAATGAAAAGTTACTCAATAACAACAACATACCGCTTCTATAAATAATAATAGTTTAAATCAGGAGGGCACTTTACAATCGAAAGGCACTTTGCATAAATTATCCTACACAGCAAGCCTGTGAGCACCAGTGGGCACCAAGCCAGGTGCCATCACACTCAGCCCACACTCCACTCATGACAGATGCATGGTAAGTATCCTTCGTTCAATTTCGCAGTGAGGAAAAAAGATTCAGAGATTAGCGTGAGGTCCCACAGCCAACAGGTGGTGGATCTGGAACTTCGGCCTTTGAGAGGCAGCCCAGAGGTTTTGTGTACTGGATTAGGCTGCTCCCTCACAAAGATTTGTTTCTAAAATCAGATTAAGGAAGTATCTCAGAACTCGTCAATTATAACTATCTCTTTGAATTAGAAGTAATAATTTTGGAAGATAGTAGCTTAACAAATTGCATTTTAAAGCAAATTTTGCTGAGTACTTTATCCCCAAACTTTTTGTTTGTGTGAAATTTTAGGGAAAACATAATTCTTATGTTTCAGGTTTATTGATGTTTGAATCATTAAAATGCTGTTTTTGTGCAAAACTATTTGATGTTCCCAAGCTTTTATATCCTTTTGCACTTTTTTTTGCGTCTCTCCTTTTTCCTTTAAAAACAGGAAGTTTTTGTGTTTGGGTTGGTTGTTGACGTTCTTGTGTTCGTCTGTTTTGCCTTTAACCCCTAACACCGAGAAATGAGTTGGGACTTTGGAATGTATCTTGGGCCAAACCAGGCACTGGTAGTGACTGATTATGTCATAGCAGCCACTGTCTTAATAATGGAAATGAGTTAAATCAGTCCCAATGATCTGACAGAATTGCGTATGTAGACACTGCGCACTGACAAGGGGAAAAGAGATCTTGAATTTATAAGACCTAGCCAGCATAGAGGGCAGCTAGGTGATGCCGTGGATACAGCACTGGGCTGGGAATCAGGAAGATTCCTCTGAGTTTAAGGCTGGCCTCAGACATTTACTAACTGTGTGACCCTGGGCAAGTCACTTCACACTGTTTGCCTCAGTTTCCTCATCTGTAAAATGAGCTGGAGAGGAAAATGACAAAACACTCCAGTATCTTTGCCAAGAAAACCCAACTAGGGTCATGGAGAGGTGTACAGACCTGGAAAACAACTGAACCACAACAAAGCTAGTACAGAGGTGTGCAGAAAGGCTCTAGACAAAATTAGAAATTAGGGAGAACACATCTTAGTGAAGCACAATGAATGGGATGCTGGAATCAGAATCAGGAAGTCAGATCAACAAACATATACTCAGTTCTTATTAAATGACAAGCGTCGTACCAGGGATGCGGTATGGAGGCAAAAGACAGTGCCCACTCTCGAGAAGGTTACATTCTCTTGTGGAGACAACAGGTACACGTTTAAGGATGCAAAAAATAAAGACAGCTAGCACCTAATATAGTGATTTATGGTTTGCAAAGTATCTTACATATGTCATCTTCTTGGATGCTTTACAACAACTTTGGAAAGGAAGTACAGTTATGATTTCCATTTTCAGATGAGGAAACTGAGGCTGGAAGAGGTTTAGTGACTTGTCCAAGATGACACAACTAGCAAGCATCGAAGTCAGGATTTGAACTTAGGTCTTAGAGACTCCAAAGACGACATGTAATGGGCTGCTCCCACAAGCTAAGTAAATATAAAAGCATCAAAGAGAAATAACTTACAGGTTTGAAAACACATAAAATTGAGCTGGATGGTACTTGTAGCTACAAAATTCTAAGAGGTGATAGAGGGAAATCTAGGTAAACATACATATATATACAAACACACATATACACGCATGTATTTAATTCTAAGAATCTAATATCCTAACAAACACAATAAGAGTAATAGAATTAGAGGTGACTTTGGAGGCCACCAAATCTAACCCACTCATTTTCAGACAAGGAAATTGAGGCCTTTTAAAAGGAAGTCACTTCCCCCAGAATAACATAGCTAGTAAGTGTCTGAGGCAGAATTTGAACCCAGATCTTTATGACTCCAGATTCAACACTCTACCTACTAACACCATACTACCTCTCACAGAGTCCATGAAACAAGTATTAGGAAATAAATCATGACAGTCTTAGTCTATCAGGCCCAACAGTTACATTCTATAGACCCAACACAGAATTGACTCCTATTGACTCCAACGATCTCTTTTTGGATAGAGTTCAACTTTCTTGAGTTCTTACTCAGTTTTCACCACCAGTCACTACAAACTCACTAAATGTAGTCTAATCTTTCTCTCTTCACTCCTCAATATCATTAATTTACAAATGAACATAAAAACACCTCCAAGGGCCAGCACTCACACTCACCTTGTCAAACCACTGGAAATCCCATCTTGATGATCTTTTACAGCCTGGATGATAGACAATTTACAAGATCATAGAAGCTACCTTGCCCATGGTTTACTTTTATTCTCATTATTGACCTCACCATTTTTCTTTGAATCTGCTATCATTTTGGTTCTTCAACGGTCCATTAAAAATCCACTCTAATGTTTTGTCATGGTATAGAGGTCAGGTGACCCTGGTTTCACAAAGTGTGTGCCCGTGAAGCTTGGGTTCTGGCAAGTTCTAACAATGGGGAAGTCTTCTGAGATGGGCACAGTATGTTTTAGGTCCAAGGACTAGCCTACATTGATGTTGGAAAGATTCACTAATAGCAGACTGGCTAATATGTGATAGATTCTTTGGCCATGAGGACCATGAAAAATTACTCAGATATGCATAAAAATCCTCCATGTTGCATCTTTATTAAGTAACATTTTACAAAGGATTGACTTAAGGTCTTAAACCATTAAGCATTTATTGTGAAGAATGCAACCCTAGATTTCATCATGACCTTCCCAAAAGGCTGATGTCTCCTAGCTATACTAACTTTGGAAATGCCCATAGCTGTGGTCAGGATTTGAGTTCATTTACCCATTGTATAATGCTCTACCAACCATCCTCCTTAACCACTTATCTGATGAGGTATATATACTCCCTTTGTTTAAAGAGCTATTACATACAATTAAACATTTCCCCCATCACCTTAACAGAACATAAAGAGAAGTTTCTTAATGACCCATACATATTAGAATGTTTCATAGGCTTTTATTGCAATTAGAAATCTAAATATATGGGGGAATTATCAAGTTATTTCTAAAGACAAAATCAGTCTATTTATATCCAGAAAAGGTGAGATAGTCTGAGAAAGAAAGAAGGAAAAACTCTTTAATTCTTGGTTTACTTCTCTTTTTTCTACCTTGGAATCATATTTGGACTGGATTAAAGATAAAAAATGATTAACAGGGAATTGAAGACCAAGAGAAATAAGGAAATAACTAGGAATCAGTCAAGGAATTGTCTTCCAGGAATTCCATTCACCAAGCTGGCATAAACGACTTCCCAGAATTCTAAAAGAGCTTGTCCGAACCTTTGTGTGCGGTTGGTAATCTGAGAGACTGTGGAAAATGGGAGTGGGGCCACACAACTGGAGAAAGGCACACATTCTGCTTTTCTGGAGCTATCTTTGACCCTGGGCTGTTCACCATCCTCATCGATGATTAGGGTGAAGGTAGAAAGGGCATGCCTGTAAAATCTGCAGATGACAGAAAGTAGGAGGGAATAGCTAACCCAGCGGATGATGGAATTAGGATCCCAAAACATCTTGACAGGTTAGAATAACTGCAGAAGTCTAATCAGATGAAATATCAAAGGGGTAAATGTTAAGTCTTCTACTTGTGTTCAAGGAAGACAGTATACAAGATGGAGGAGGCAGAGCTAGATAGTAGAATCTTGTATTTTTAGTGTACAGCAAGCTCAATGTGAACAAACAGGGTAACATGGGTGCCAAGAAAGCTAATGGTTCCTTTAGCTTTATTAAGAAAGATGTAGTTCAGAGAAAGATCTAGGAAGAACAGTTTAAATGGAGACTGAAGCAATCTACATGCTATCGCTCTTTTTCATGTTTGGTTTTCTTTCTTTTTTCCCATTGTTCACTCCAATGTTTACAACCCTTCTACACAACCAGACTAATGTCCAATGTCAAAGTATTTGCAGATCCTGTACTTGATTGCATGCCGCCATGGTGGGGGGGGGGGG
>CM053580.1:27477148-27500553 GCA_028627135.1 Pseudochirops cupreus
ATCATCACCATCATTATCATCACCATCATCTCCATCATCATCATCATCACCATCACCATCATCTCCATCATCATCATCATCACCATCACCATCATCTCCATCATCATCATCATCACCATCATCCTCACCATCATCATCATCACCATCATCTCCATCATCATCATCGCCATCACCATAATCCTCACCATCATCATCATCACCATCATCTCCATCATCATCATCATCGTCATCACCATCATCCTTACCATCACCATCATCACCATCACTATCATCATCATCACCCTCATCATCATCACCATCATCACCATCACCATCATCATCATCACCACCACCATCATCTCCATCATCACCATCATCATCATCATCATCATCATCATCATCATCATTTAGAAGAGCCAGAGTTGGAAAAGAGCTGTAACTGGATGATCCATGGTAGCATGGTTTGGAGGTGGCTATGAAGGGATACAGGTGAAATTTCACCTCTCAGAAGCCGTTATCCCTGTATCAGGAGCAATAGTTACAGTTATGTCTGTAGATGGTCTGTTGACTAGGTGATTCTCAGCACTCTCTGCCTCTTATTTCAGTCACCATCACTGCAGCAGAACAGGACCTCACAGGGCTTAGGGAAATGTTTGATTACCATATATTTCGTGGTTTCCAGGGCCAAATAATTCTGTACCTCATGCCCAGCCTTCTGGTGTTGAGCCTCTCTGTTCTTTGCCAAGTTGGCTCTTGGACAAAAGCAGGCATGGTGTGAAATGTCACCAGGACCAAGATCAAAGCTTTTCCAATTTAGTAGATTCGGTAGAGCTTGCTGGGCACAGCTAAACCCCAGCTCCAGGCTTATGGCCACAGGTCCATCACGGAGACATTTTCTTCTCGAATACTTCTGCGTAGTTTATAGTAAACAATGCTTTATATTTGTTTTTGCACACTCTATTTTTTGTTGTTGTTATTTTATTTGAGATTTCATTGGTGAGAGGCGGGCTGGCTTAGTAGAATGAGTGGTGATCTTACAGTTAGAAAGAGCTGAGTTCAGATCCTGCCTCTGATACATACCCAATTTGTAGGAAAGTCACTTATCTGCAGTGTGCCAAAAACTCTGAAACAACAAGTTACAGATAAGTTGCTGATCTGCATAGGTGGAGTGGGTCCCATACTGGTGTATCCCTACACTGAGGAAATCATAGCTTCATACTTCCTACTTCCACAAGGAGAAAGAAAAAAAAATTAAAAATAGCAAATACAGGGAAAAAATAAACAATCAGTCTGGAACTGTAGGGGAGATTGGGAGTATCATAAGTTGGACTTTTCAGCTTCTTTCTCAGTAGACCAAAATATATTCAATCAAACAAGGTTTTGATTATGGCTACACGAGGCAGAGTGGCTTAATGGGTAGAGTACAGAAGACCTGAATTAAAATCCTGTCTCAGACACTTACTAAGTGTGTGGCACTGAGCAAATCATAGCCTGTCTGTACTTCAGTTTTGTCATCTGCAAAATGAGTGGATTGAATCTGATGACCTCTCAGGTTCTTCCCTATGAGCTCTAAATCTATTATCTAGAGAGGATTTCTTGCCAAGGTGGGTGCCTAAAATGGTGGCAAACTGCCTAGCCCCAACATCCCTACTATATCAAGACCATTGTTTTCACCAGACCAATAATGACCAAGAAATTGAATAAGAAATTGCAAATGACTTCTTCCATGCCATAATTCCACTGAAAGTTAGCCAGAAGCTCCTAGGCAGTAGAAAAAGGGCCCATCCTTCAAAACCAGGACAACAGGAGTCTGTGTCCAGAGCAAGAGTGAAGAACTTCCATGAAAAATCTCCAGGCTTGGGGGCTTTGGACACCAGGGAAATGGAAGAAGAAAATGACACACAGTCCAGCATGGTGTCAACTAGCCTCATGAGTAGTACAGTACATGAAGTACATGAAGGCCAGACTGGTATAGCCCATACCTAGGGCCTACAAGGTCCTTAATACTTCATCCTCAGGTGGCACAGAAAATCAACTTCTGAAATTCAAAGATCCAGGGCATAACCCTGTGAGGGTTAGGAAATATGTGCAGGCTGCAGGTGGTTATGTTGAGGCACAGTGAGTGTTGAGGCCCTGGAACAAGCTGGGTCATGTAGAGTTCAGAGCATTGCTCAGGGTTCTCCCACATGAGGTCACCAGGTATTCCAGATTAGCATCTCTGCACCCTGGGGCCTTCATGCCCTTGTGACTGCACCTCCCCTCTCACAATTTTGTTCAGCTGGGCTATGTTTTTTGTCACATGCATCTGGGATATATAAGGCTTAAGCTTTGGGGGTAGTTTTGAAGTCTGTACTGAGATCTTGCTGCAAGGCTTGCCCATGGAGAGACTTCAATAAACTGTCTCTGCTTGTACCTACAAGCTTCCACTCTTCTGTTCTTGAGAATGCACTGGCACCTTCTTGATTAAGGTAAGTAACTGGCTGCCCCTGTTATCAGGTTAGGATATCCTGACATAACCCCAAGAGGTAAGGACCAGTGTAAGCACCTACCTGACACAGGGCAAGACCAATTAGGGCTGGCCATCCCACCCAAAAGCACAGAGGGGAGAGTAGGGTACTGGGACAAAACCCCATTCAAAAATAAGCATACAGAAAAATTTCAAGTATCCAGGAACAATAGTCAGGACCATACAAAACCTGACAGCTTCTACTTAAAACTAAAAGAGATCTTGGAATTTAAATATTCCAGAGGAGAGAGGATTACAATCAAGAATATCTTACCCTACAAAGTTTGGTATAATTCTACAATAGAGAAATGGACCTTTAAAGAATAGAGGTCTTTCAATATTTTTATGAAAAGACCAGAAGTAAGAACTATAAACTGAAAAACAAATCAGTAAATTGATTTGAGTGATTGGAACGGGCTTTATGATGATATAGTGCTATAATAATAGGAAGGAGAAGAAACAAGTGTTCCTTTGGAATATTAATGTCTTCAGAAGATTTTGAGGGAATTAAGTTAGAGAATCAGAGGTCTTGGGAGTGGATTGGTTCTGTTCTGAACAAAAGGAGGAATACACTAATGGAAAAAGGAGGAAGAATAGGGTAGAACTGGCAATTTCTCATAATTGATATGAGTGAGAAGAGGATACAAATATGGAAGAAGGTGTAGGGAGATTGGGCATCAGATGAACGTCCATCTCATCCCAGATGAAGGTCCATCTCGTCCAAAATGGACAAAAGAGGGTGGAATGCACACACACACACACACACACACACACACACACACACAGAGTTTGATATAGACCAACTCAACAGAAAAACAGAGATGGAAGAGAGGGGATGCCAAGGGGGAAGATAAGACTTGAGAGGAAATAGCTGCAAAGAAAATAAATTTCCTGATTTGGTGTGGGTGAGGAACTGATAGGGGTAGAAAGAAAAGAAAAAAACTAAAATTGAAGGCATTTAAAAAAGTATTAAACTGCTTCTTAAACAATTGGAAAATGACTAAACAAATTATGGTATATGAATGTAATGGAATATTATTTGCCTATAATAAATCATAGAGACAATTTAAGATAATTCAGGATAGAATGAGTGGAGGCAGAGTGAAATGGGAAAAATCAAAAGAAGAATTTATACAAGAACAGTAACATTTTAGAGAAAAACAATTTTGAAAGGCTTGAGAACTCTCAATTCCATGGACCGGTGAGGGGTCCAGAGGACCTGCCGTGAATTGTATTATCCACCTTCTAACAGAGAAGTAGTGGACTCCAAGCACAGAAAGAGATATACATTGCTGTACATTGCCACTGTGTGACTTTGCTTAGCTTGACTTTATTTGTTATAAGGGATTTTTTTTTCCCTCAGTTTTTAATAGAGGTGTAGAAGGAGAGGAGTTTACAAGAGTGAGACCCTAAAAAAGAACCACTGAAACATTTTAAAATGGATAGAAGAGAAGAGAAGGACTTTTAGAAGCAAGCACAGACAAACAAGAGAATTCTGAAAGTCACAGAGAATTCTCCTTTTGTGTTCTGCTCTGTCTATGGAAATATTGTTCATTTTAGAGTTTTTTTTTTTTTAATAAAAGGGAAGTAGTTATTCTGGCATGATTTGTTTTTGATATAGCCATCCACTTCTTTGTAATAATTTTTTCCTTCTTAAATTTTCAAAAATGATCCCTTAGTGATATGTTCTGAAGTTTTCCCAGGAATCGAAGTCAAGTTCACTGGTCTATAGTTTGTAGCCTCTGTTTGAGGCTTGTTTGAAAATTAAGGGTGAAAGTGCAAGAGAAAAGGGAGTAAGTATTTATTATATTACTACCATGTGCCAGGCACTGTGTTAAGTGCTTTACAAATATTATCTCATTTGATTATCACAACAACCCTGGGAGATAAATGCTATTAATTTTATAGTTGAAACAACTGAGGTCAAGTGACTTAACCAAAGTCACACAGCTAGTAAATGCCTGAGGTCTGATTTGAACTCTGGTCTTTCTGACTCCAGGCCCACTGACCTACCCACTTAGTTGCTTCACCAGCTAATATCTTCTCAATATCATTTACCCAGTTACCATCTTCCCCAATATCAATTTCCAGTTGAGATCTTATTGAGATTTTACTGATTGACTGAGACTTCTTCAATATTATGGATAACTAATCAAAAAGCTAATATCAATTTGATTTTACAAAAGATATTTATTAAGAATCTATTGAAAGAGTTGGTACAAAAAACCCTCTGAAAATGAGAGCCAGCTTTCCTCCACCATCTTAGCCCCTGGGCAGCGTGGTCTCAAACTTAAAAGACTTTTTGCAAATATCCTTCCTTTAAGTTCAATTCTGAGTGTGGCCTAACCCATAGGTGAATCACTCCCTTGCCTTCAGGGAACAGTATTTCAGAAACCAGGTTCACTGCTACTCAGCTCATTTATGCTACAAGAAGACTCTGCTAGAGATCACACAATGGCTGGACCTGGATTGTTTTGACCACTCAATGTTCACAAGGTTGTTACCTGGTCCAACTCATCCGATACCTATTCCCCTAGGATCTGGAAAGAAAAAACCCAACAGGGCAGAAGAAACAACAGTTTCATTCATTCACAGACATTTGGGATTGTGGGGGTGAAGATTAGGTTATCAGCACTGTGACTTCTCTTCCCACCTTACAGAAATTCTTCCATACCTGAAAGCTACCATAGAAGAAAGACCAATTTTGGCTGTGCAGGCACACTAAGTCAAGCTCAGTAGCCAATTCAAAGACTTTTCATCACCACACAGTCAGTGGATAAGAAACAGTCACAGACCATGCAGCGTTACACGTTTCTAGAAGCAGTTTCCCCATGTTTCCATGTCAGTTGTCACCAGAAAAAGAAGTGTGAACATTCTTGAACATTGTGCTTCCTTTGGCCAATCCCTTGTCACACTAGTGACTCTCTTGCTTGTGTACTAAATTATAGATGGGTTGTGACGAGAAATCACCAAAGATGCTCACCAGTAGTCATTGGATTAATCTAATACACATATATCAAACCCCTATTATGTGTCAGGTTTGAGGAAATTTGGTGCAGTTGATAGAGTGATATCTTGGAGGCAGAGAAATCTGGATTCATGATGCTTGGTATGCAGCAGATGTTTAATGAATGAAGTATATAAGTGTTTTGAAGTATATAAATTGAATTATATAATTGAAGTATATAAATGAAAAGCATAGGTTATTTTAAGTGAAATTCATGATTTATCATTTTCATAGAAACATACAGTTGGTAGAAATTTCAAAGGACAGGTTCTATCTAATAGACATCAGTTTGGCAAATAATTAAAATGGAAAAATCAGAAATGTTGGCATGGCTATGGGAAAAAATGTACATTAATGCACTGTTGTTGGAATTGTGAGTTGCTTCAGCCATTCTGGAAAGCAACTTGGAATTCCATGTCCCCAGGGTTACTCGGCTACGTATATAGCCTTTGACTATTAGGCCCAAACTCCAATAAGACTTTTAAAAAGAGGAAAAGGGCCATATCCTAAACTGTTTATGGCAGTTCTTTTTGTGGTGGCAAAGAACTGAAACCTAAGCAATTGCCTGTCGATAGAGGAATGGTTGAACAAATTATGGCACATGAAGATCTTAGAACGTTATTGTACTGTAAGGAAGGATGAAAAGTACAGCTCCAGAGAGACCTGTGAAGAGTTGCATGAACTGATGCAGAGAGTTGCCAGCAGAATCGGCAGAACCATTTATAACATACTAGCATCCCTGCAGCACATCAAAAGACATAACTCTAATACAATGACCACCAAAGACTCCAGAGGCCTGATGAAGCATACCACCTGCCCCGGACAGAGATGTAATGGACTCATGGTGCAGAATAGAGATATTTTTTGGACGTGGCCTTTGAGGGAATTTGTTTTACCCAACTATGCACATTTCTTTTGTTTTCTGCTGGGAGAGAGTGAGAGGAAAAGAAAATAGATTTGTTTGTAACTGAAACAAAAAATATTTAATTTTCAAAAATGAAACCTTAGAAGTCACCCTGTCTAAGTCATTCCTGAACGATACTCCCCTTTCGACACTAATCAACAAATAAACATTTATTAAGTGAGCATAGCATTGGACAATTAGGTAGCTGGATAGCACAGTGGGTAGAGTACTGGACTTGGAGTCAGAAGGGCCCTAGTTCAAATCTTGTCTTAGCTGTGTGGCCCTGAGTAAGTCACTCCGCCTCTACCTGCCTTAATTTCCTTATTTGCAAAGTGAAAATGATAATAGCACCTACCTCCCAGGGCTGTTTGAGGATCAAAGTACTTTGCAAACTACAGATGTTATATAACTGTTATTACCATATTGTTCTTGCACAACATTGTGCTGGGGGAGATTTATAACGTTTGGACAAGACAGTTCCCTCATGGGAATGTGTACTTTGGGAGAGGTTGTATCAGCAATGCAGCATTCACAATGTCTACTGTAACTATAAATCTGCTGATATGGTTATTAATCACAAAATGGAACAGGCTCTCTACATAAGAAATATAGCTAGAGCATTCATTTAAATACCAGAAAACGGAGTCCCAAAACCAGAAGGTCAAAGCCAACACAGTAGTTATGAAGTTGGCACATGTGGTTAAAGTAGTAAACACCCACATTCTCAAGCCTTCAAACAGGACAGGCTACCTCAGGCAGAGATCCTCCTCTCCTCACGCACAGCAACTGCTCAGCGTGCAGGCAGCTCGCTCCCAGCAGCTCCGGGCCCCCCACAGTTCCCGTCCTGGGCAGTCCCAGCAGGAGTCCTTAGCAGACATTCTGGCGGGCTCAAAGCAAAAGGGAGTTTACAACTGCAGCTGCTGCCTCTGCCGCCGCTTCTAGTCCTCACCCCACGGAGACTAGCTTGGTTCCGGGGTTCTCTTGCTCCACCCCTTCCTGCTACATCAACAAGTTAAGGGGCGTGGAAGATCTTCAAATTCCAATATCGTTACTGAGGTGGAAGACACCGGTACAGACAACTATGATATAAATATGATTATGAAAGAGGAAGCATGGTAGAGTAGTTAAGACAGTAGATTTGAAGTCAGAGAGACCTGAGTTCAAATCCTGCCTTGGATACTACCTGTGCAACCTTAGTCAACACTTAACCTCTTTGTGTCTTAGTTTCCTTATCTGAAAAAATAAAAAATGGGGAGGAAGGTAGATTTGATGGTCACTAAAGTCCTTTCCACCTCCAAATCTATGATCCTGTGAAGCCCTGCCTCTGACATATACTGTCTGTCTGTATGATCCTGGACAGTTTACCCCTTAGTGCCACAGACAACTATTGCGGCTTCTACCAAAAGGAGTTCCTCATGGCAGGTTCCAGAATTGTTGTTGGTTTTTTTTTTAAATCAGTCACTTTGCTAGGTATTGGAGATAGGAAGGCTGGAAAAAAAAAACAACAACAAAAACCAGTCCCTACTTTCCATGAGCTTATAGTCTCCTGGAAGGGATGGCAATACTACATGTAACCTTAAGTTAATACAGAATCATTGCAGAAAAGGGAGGAGCAATTAGTGGGATAAGGAGAGCTCACCTAAGGAAGACAAGCACTAGCTGGGCCTTGAAGGTTTGGAGAGAAACATAGCCTCTTGTCACTGTGGAGTGGTCCTTTTGATTCTAATTGTTGAAATAACCTGTAGTGAAAGGTCCATTCCCTCCTGAGTAACCCAGTGGTTAGAGCTCCAAGGGAGGGCCCTTCTATGCTTCCCTGTGGCAAGCATTAATGTCAAGCCAAGTTAGTTTAGCAGAAAGAGCACATAAGGTTAGGAAACCAAGCTGGGCTCTCACCTCTACTCTGCTCCTAACTTGGGGCCTGCTTTCCCTGATTTATCTCTATTCCTCCTCAGCCCCCTGTTTTATGTCTTACTTGATGGCTACAGAGCAAAACTGTCTCTATGATTACACCTGTCAAGGAATTGTGTATGATTCTGAGATATGCACAGAAAGTAGCTTATTGAAGAAGAGTCTACAATTGAATGCATTTTTATAGTTAACTCAAAATAAACAAATGGGATCTTATATTATCTGCTCTTTTCAGTACATTAAGATCATTGGCTCTGGAGTAGGAGGACCTGGGTTTAATTTACTACTTATGTAGTAATAGTCAAACCATTTTCACTTGCATGGCTTTCAGTTTCTTCATCTGTGAAGTGTGTGTGTGTGTGTGTGTGTGTGTGTGTGTGTGTGTGTGTGTGTGTGTGTGTGTGTGTGTGTGTGTGTGTGTGGGGTGTCTCTGTGAGCCTAGAATGGTACGACTGTACATGATTTGAAGAAGCCTTCCTGTTCCTTTCTCACAGCATCTTGGATGCCCTGCATGTATGTGTAAATGATTCTCATGAGAATTGCCTAGAGATGGGAAAATAGGCAGATGAGAAGGTGGTTTTCTTGGCCACTTGATTTTTGGTGATAATAAAGTCAGAGATTTCTTTCTCCTCCTGTTTCCAACCTGTGGCATCTTCCTCTCATTCAGATCCCTTGAGAATTGATTCCTCAATACCTTTAAGGCTGGGCCACTTCTGACATGGACCTTTCTAAAAAAATGGATATTTTGGGTGATTTTATCACTTCCATTTCTGAATGAATATCTTTCCTCCTACTCAGCAAGTTATCCCTTATTTTAAAACACGAAAGTTTAAAAGGAGAAAAAAGCAGTTCACTAAAGTTAACTGTCACATCAACTGAGTCTGACAGTATATCCCATTGTCCACCCAGAGGATCCCACCTCTGCAAAGAGGGGAGGGGGGTCCATTTCCTCATCTATTCTCCAAGGTCAAGCTTGGACCTCCTCTTTTTAAGGAACCTTCTTTTAAAACAAATTTTTATTGATATATTTTGGGGTTTTTTTTACATCACCAGAATTTCTTCCAGTGTCTCTCCCCTTCTTCCTCAAAGAGAGCTATCCTATATAAGAATATTTTAAAGACAAAAAAATAAAAAGAGGTAGAAGAAAAAAATCAGCAAAACTGATCATCTATTGAAAAAATTGGAAAATAAATGTAATGTACCACACCTATAGACCTCCTGCCTCTGCTAAGAAGCAGGATAGGAGCGTTTTCTCCTCTCTCTTCTTTGGGGCCTTCACTTTTGATTATTTTGGGATTTTCCCCCCCATTTTATATTGTCCTAGTCATTATGTATAGAAAGGTCATGATTATTTTGAATAATGAATGAATACCCCTGAAGTGGTCGCACATTTTTAATTTTAACTGCGTGTTTCCATTGGGCTGGAACTAATCACTGTAGTTTCCACAAATATAACTTTGAATAGAATTAATTAAAACATACACATCCTCTCAGGGAATTCAGTATCAAGTACTAATCTGGACCTAGCTGAATATTGACTTCTTGGCTTTCATTTCCCTCTGCATCGGATTGTGTAAATTATTTCATGATTCTCTGTACTCATAACATCCAATATTTCTTACAGCACGGTTGTATACTATTACATTCCTATATCCCAATTTGTTCAGCCATTCCCTGATTGGTGGTAAGGCTCATCTTTTAAAACAACATTAATACCACTGTTCCCGAAGAATTAAAAGTTGTGGGTCCCATCAAAGACTCAGTGGATAGATAATCGGGTATCAATCAATCAAAAAGCTCTGGCACTTTGTACTATGTGCTTCTCCATGGAGCTATAAAAAAAGGCAAAACCAGTCCAAGTTCTGTTTCTGGCACATGTGTGACCTTGGGTGAGTCATTTGTCAATGTCAAGGAAACTCTGCAAGACCTTGGGTTACAGGTTGGGTACTGACTTGCATTGGTAAAAAGAGTGTCCTCATTAGTTCTCTAGACAAATAGAATTGCTGGTCCAGTTCACCCCCATCCCCCAATTCTTTTGATCATGGCTATATGAGTTTGAGCCACAGAATACCCCAATTTCTGGGGTTTTAGTTGCCAAAAGGCAGGTAGAAGACAAAAGTTTGCATTACACATTACAAATTAAGAGTTGTATAACTTCCCTCACGAAGCATTGTGGCAGGCACATGGAGTCAGGAAGATCTGAGTTTGAATCCTTTTTGACATTTACTAGCTGTGTGACCCTGGCCAAGTCACTCAACTGCTCTCGGCCTCAGTTTCTCCATTTGTTAAATGGGAAACCTTGGCTTTTTTAAGTCAAGGTCTTTCCTAGGTCTCAGTTTATCTGAGGCAATGCCCATTCAGGTAAGAGATAAGGCAAAGAATGGCTGCTTTACTTAGTTTAAATAAATGAATGAATGATTGAATAATGAAATATTAAATAAATTTGGGAGGGGAAGACTCTCAGGGTTTCTAACCAAAACAGAAACAATTGCTAGTCTCTCCTAGACTCCATGAGCTGTGTTAACTTTGCAGCTCATCCGAGGATTTTCGTAGGGCTCTGCACCCCACACTCATGTTTAACTTGCCTGGGTGCACAGCCCCCCACTGACCCAGGTGCTCTCCAGTTTTACAAGAGGGTCTATGAAAGTGGTCGTGGCTGTTCTGAAAGGCTTAAGCACTCTGATCCAAGCAGTGAGCCACCCTGTTTCCAGAGGACCTAGGAAGAAGGCGTTCCTCACCTGAGGACTGAGAGACCCCAGGGACACTGGGTGCATTTTGCCTGTGGCCATTGCCTGGGCCCGTTTTGCTGGATTGCGTTTATTTGTGATGAGAACTTTTTTCCCTTTCTTCTCTCAGTTATTGATGGGGGTGAAGGTGGGGGGTTATCCCAACTAAAAAAAGGGGATCGCTGTGACTTTTTTAAAAAGCAAAGAACTAAAAAAAGAGGCTTAGAAGAAAATCCTGTGAGTAGAGCACCCGCCCTGGAGTCAGGAGGACCTGAGTTCAAACCCTGCCTCAGACACTTAACACTTACTAGCCCTGTGACCTTGGGCAAGTCACTTAACCCCAATTGCCCTGCCCTCCCCCTCAAGCAAAAAAAAAAAAAAAAGGAAAAGAAAATCTTGACAAGCAGGACAGTTTTGAAAGAAATGTGTAGCATTTATTTTACACTTTTAAAAAAAGTAAGCGGTAGGAAATACTGGTGACCTTCTCTTTGTGTTCTGCTATATGAATAGAAATGCTCATTTTTTTATGTTCAAAATTTAAAAAATTTAAAAAATAGTCGTGGTCAAAAAATTCTTCACCTAGAGGAGGTTGAGGTAGTGATGCTTTGCTATGGTTGATCCCACATCTCTCTGACCAC
Source organism: Pseudochirops cupreus (assembly GCA_028627135.1). Lineage (NCBI taxonomy): Eukaryota > Metazoa > Chordata > Mammalia > Diprotodontia > Pseudocheiridae > Pseudochirops > Pseudochirops cupreus. The sequence continues at coordinate 27,488,817 of CM053580.1, forward strand.
CCTCCTTTACTACCCTCCTTGGCATGGCTTCTCCGACCAGTCTACTGGTGCACACCACTCGATCAATATTTAATAAGCCTACTAGGGGCCAAGCCACTGGTCCATTTGAGTTCGTTTCAGAAGGTAACATTCCATGTTTCACGGTGGGAGCATCACCTGGTGAATATTGTTAAAAACCTGGGCTCACGTTTCAAGGAAAAATTTGTAATTTAAAGCACTGCAACATTTCTAAAGGCCTCTTCTTGTTCAGTTCTCGGCCTAGTTCACTAACCTATCCTCAGTGTATGCGTGGACCCACCCTTGAGGTTCTCCATCCCAACTGTAGTTCATAATCTGGACAACCTGATAATAAGTTAGTATTTCTATAGCCTTTAAAGTTTACAGAGTGCTTTATATATATTACCTGCTTTGATCTTCCCAACCTCTTGAGGTAAGTGCTCATATTGCCTCTAGTTTACAGATGGGGAAACTGAGGCAGACATGGGTTAAGTGACTTGCCCAGGGTCACACAGCTAGGAAGTATCTGAGGCTAGATTTCCATAACAACGACAATGCTCCGCCTTTCCCACGCTGTTCCTCACTCTTGGAATGTACTCTCATCTCCCCCCAGCTTCTCAGAATTCCTAGTCTCCAGCTCCAAGGACGCCTCCTATAGGCCTTTTCTGCTCCTCCACCCCCTTCCAACTGCTGGTGCTTCTCCTGAAAAATCATCTAGTATTCATTTAATATATGTGCATACTTTAAAGTGCACTCGATTCAATCTACATTGATTAAGCACCTACTGTGTGCGAGGAACTGGGCTAAGCTTTGAGGATCCAAAAGGGGCTCTCCCCAGAAGATACATTTCACTTTGTAACCCTGGCTTTGGTAGATAAGTAAGCATTTATTAAGCACCTATTGTGTGCACAGCCACAGGGCCAGCACATAGGAGGTGCTTAATAAATTCAGACTGACCGACCGATTCCGCGGCCTTCATAGTCCATACTTTTAAGACCTTTGTCAGGCTTTATATTTCCTTTGCGTGGTTAGTTATCGGGCGTACACACGTTTTGGCGACTGGAAGCTTTTTGAGGGCACGGACCATTTTTAGTTTTTGTCCGGCTCCTAGGAATCCCTGCAGACTGCAGATAAGAGGCGGCCCCCGCCTTTCGGAAGTCTCTAGGCTCGGGGCGCCGCTCCACCTTCCCCCAGTTCCCTGGGGAGGATCCCGGGCCGAGGCAATCCGACCTCTCCAAGCGCCCCGGGGCCGCAGTGGGCCCGCGAGCGCGCATTTGTGCGGGAGGCGCTACTCGGCAGTGTACGGTATGTGGGCCGGCCCCAAATCCCCATGTGGTCCCGACATCATTGACATGGCGGAATCCTCCTGCTAAAGCTGCTGGTAGTTATTTTAGCGGCGGCGACGGCAGCGGCGGCTGGAGGAGGAGGAGGCGGAGGCGGCGGCGGCGGCGGAGGAGGAGGAGCAGCGGAGGCGGCGGCGGCAGAGGCGGCGGCGGCGGCGGCGGCGGCGGCGGCAGGAGGGATTTATCGGGCTGCCTGGCTGGAAGGGAGGGAAGGCAGGCCGGCAGGCAGGCAGGCAGAAGGCGACCCCGTCTCTTACGCGCCCCCCAGCACCCACCCTGTTTCAGCCCTCGAGAAGGTAAGGAGCGGCCGCCGCAGCGGCCGTGGAGGGCGGGCGAGCGGGAGGGAGCAGCCTCAGAGCCCCGGCTGGCGGCGGGGTCCCGCGCCTGGCCAAGGCACTGGAAGAGCGGGACTGCCCCGGAAAACCCCGGATCCGAGCCCAGCCCCGCTAGTGGGTTCCGGGGAACCCCTGGGGTTTCGGGGGGCGTCCTCCTTTCCGAGCAGGAAAACTTTAGGGTTAAGTGGAGAGGCTGCGCTGCAGGCTGAGAGGGGCTGGGGTGCCCCGATCCTCACGCCCACCCCCTTTCCCACCCCACCCCCACTTTCCGGGCTGGGGGAAGCTGGTGGGGGGGGGGATGCGCCCAGGAAGGGGGAGGTAGGATGGAGATGGGAGGCTACCGAGGTATGGAAAGTGTGGGGGGAGCATTTAGTGCAAAGATTCCCTCCCCCTTCCCCCAATCAGTGCTTTGCCAAAAAACATTTTTCCAAGAAAAAGAAAAACCGGCCAATTTTAATTTCTTCTACGTTGTGTCTCTTCCCTGCTCCAGCGCCCTGACCACCCTGTCCCCCGCCCCTAGGTCCCCTGTCTCTGAGATGGTGTAAAAGCGATCCCCCCGCCCCCCATCTCGGTGGCAGGATCTTTGCCTGAAGAGGAGGGGAGAGGAGGGGAGGGGGCATGGGGGGGTGGAGGGAAGGAGGCAGCGGCGGAATCTTCGACGTGTCACTTTCCATATGGTGTAAGGGTTCAGCCCAGACCCATGAAAGAGCGCAAAGTGCTGCTGAAGTTTGGACGACTTTTGTGTGTGCGCCGGGGGGCGGGAGGGGCCCTCGGCTGGGCGGGCTCGGGAGGTGAGGATGCCTCTTTATTTTCTCTCCCTTTCTCCCTTTTCCCTCTCTTCCCCTTTTGTTGAGCTTTTGTAGCCGGGGAGGGCTTTGGGTGCCGGGGTGCTGGGGGTCCGGCGGCCACGGGCATGGGAGCAGGGCCTGGGCGCTACGAAGTAGCCGTTTGCGGGGCGGGAGGCTACAAAGTAGCAGTTTTTCGAACCTTTGCCGCCCGCCGAGCCCGGGAATCCCGGGCAACTCCTGGGGTGCCGCGGGGCTCCCAGGCTCGGGTCTCCCGGCCAGGGCCCTGACATTTCCCTACTCTGCTCCCCCGCCTCTTCTGCCTCCCCCCTCTCCCCCAGCCAAATCTTTTCCTCCTTATCTTCACTTCCCCAGTTTCTGGGTTTCCTCCCCGCGTCCCTTTTGCTGCTTTGGGAAAGCTGTGGGCAGAGTGTAGGGGTTGTTCCCAACTTAAAGAGTTGGGGAAGGGGGAAAAAGGGGAAACAGTCAAAGGACCCTCCCCCCTCCCTTCGCCCCACTCCTTTTCGCTTTCGTCCCCCAGCTGGGGGAGCTCGATCTGGTTGGGAAGGGAGGAGGAGAAGGAGGAGGAAGAGGAGGAGAAGAGGCCGAGAATCCGTGCCCTGGGGCTGGAGCGCGGAGAGCCAGGGAGGGAGGAGGGAGGGGCGGGGAGGCACCTAGGGGCCCAGGGAGCTGGAGGCTGGGCTCAGGTCTTGGTTCCTGGCGGGGGGCTGCACGAGCCTTTTGGCCCCCCAGGTGTTGGGGCTGGGGCTGGGGGCGAAGCGCCGGGCACTGTAGGGATTGGGATCAGGGGTCTGAGGATGGAGACGGTGCAGGAAGGGTCTGTCAGTGCGGTGGAAAAAATGGGGGGAAAAACCCGGAGGCGTTTTGCGGCTCCAGCGGAGGCCCGACCTCTCCGAGTAAACTTTTCCAAAATGTCTGGATATGGGAGGGGGGGGCGTGGGGCGTGGGGGGTGGGGGGAGGGACATTTGGAGAGGGAGACTGGGGACCGAGCCAAGGCAACTTTTCTACCCAAATGTGTTTGTGCCTCTCTGAACAGGGGTCTGGGCCCTGGTTTGCAGTAGGATATCGCCGAGTTGGAACAGTTGTTGAGCTGGGCTGGACTCGGGCAGTAGAGATGGGGGGGGGGGGCGGAATGGGGATTTTTCTTTCTCTTAAGCCCTCCCTCTGCCATCCCAGACAGAAAGAAAGAAATGGCATTTTACCAAGACATATTACTGTTTGCCGACTCTTTTAAAAAGTTCAACCCAACCCCTCCCCCCCCCGGTTTTTTTTTTAAATTCTATTTGGATTTGGGCCGAGGCTGCCTGACTGACACTTGGTGGGGGCTCCTTCTAGAAGCATTTAACTCCATCTCGGTTGATTTGTGAGTTTTTCCTTCCTTCCCTGCACCCCACTCCGCCCCTTCCCTCCAGGGCTGATTCAGACTTTGCAGCTATCCTGCTCTTTCTGTTGGGTGGGCACCTCCTGTTTGCTTGTCTGTTTATTTTTTAATGTGCAGCTAATTTGGTTTGAATTTCCTCCAGTTTCCAGCCCCCTGTGGAGGGAAAGTCTTTGTGAGAGAGGAGGGAGAGAGAAAAATAATCCTCTGACTTTTGTGCCCGGTAGGGGAGGGTCATTGGTGGCCGGAGTGAAGAGGTGTGCAGAACAAGGGATGTTTTGGGGGAAGCATCTCTTGGTAACGTCTTTTCGGGGAGAAATTGGAAAAAGGAAACCACAGTAGATCTGTTAGTGCCCCCAGGTGATCTTTAGATTATTCTGGAATATCCAAGAAGACCACTTTGCCTATTCATGACTAATGCAAATTCAACCCAGAAAAATCTCCTTTTAGAAGCATAGAAATTCAGGCTGGAAGGGATCTTAGAGTTCACTTAGTCCAATTCCTTCATTGTCAGGAAGGGGAAACTGAGTCAGGAGGCTACATGATTGCCCCAGTCCCTGGCATTTCTAGGACTGCAAGCCAGGACTGTCCACGAATTACATCATTAGATGTCCTTAGATTCAATTTTCAAACTTCCAGTTTGATTCGGGAGATTGACTGGTGAGTTAGTTGCTCCATCCAAATTCTTCAGATAGGTCAAACACTGATAAAATAAATCTATAGAATAGCTGCAAATTTAAAAATGTGTATATTGCTGATGTTTGAAAAAAAGGATTGTGCCACTGAAGAAAAGCATTCAGGATATTTGTTTTAAGAAAACAGTACAGATAACTAGCTGTTATTGGCTGTGAAAAAGACACTTAACAACTGTGTGACCCTGGCCAAGTCACTTGATCTTTGCCTCAGTTCCCTCAACTGTAAAGTGAAGATAATTACAGGATTTACTTCACTGGGTTGTTGGGAGAATCACATGGAATAATACTTTTAACACAGTGCCTGACACATAGTACATAGTAGGTTAAATAAATTATTAAAGCTTGTTAAATCAATGACCATTCACTTCCTCAAATTGGCAGTGATTCTGATTGGCAGAGAGTCTGATTGAGTTATGTTCAGACCGATTGTATTGTTTTATGGAATTTTAACACTTTGATAATTGATAGACATCAGTCAGGTAAATAACACCAGGTTCTTGAATTGTTTTGAGTGTAGAGGGTCACGGTGCTAATATTGGGGGATCACAATCATAGGGTTAGCAGTTTATTGGGTAAATTAATTAGTTAGTAAACTCATAGCCTTAGTGATTTATGCTCTACCCACGCTTACATGCACACAGAATAGGAACTCACAGGATTATTCAGGTTTTTCTGTGTACATTTTCTCACCCTCTAGTTGAATTTAAACTCTGAGGGTAAAAACTGTTTTGTCTTTCTCTTTGTAAAGGCTTAATAAATACTTGCTGAATTGAATCATGCTAAGTTTGTTGCATGTCGGGGTGCTTTGCAGTGGATTTTTCTGTATTTTTTCCCCCCAAGGGCCTATTTTGAAATTAGGTCGTTGGGTCTGTAGCCATGAAATTAGGAGTATAAAGAGAATCATAGCCGATCTGTTCCAAGTGTAGTTATTGGCAGTTAGTATAGACTTCTAAACTATGCTTGGATGGAGGCTGTCTGCCTTTTATTTCCCCCTTTTAATTAGTAAGTGAAACAACACTCAGGCTTGAAGGTTCTGGTTATAGGATTTCATTCCCCCCACCCTAAAGGGCCACATCAGCTTATGTCACTTTTTGGACCATCCATAATTCATCCCACTTGAGCACTGTTGGCTGTGTTGGGGTTTTTTTTTAAACTTCTGTCGATGTGGCCTGAAGCCGGGCTAGAAGGTTGGATCACTTCTCATTTTTTGAAGAGAGTGAATTCATCTGGTTTGACTTGGGGTCATTCTTAGGACTGTGGTTGGAAAACTGATGTTCTGTGATGCTCTTGTTTGTGTTTCAGTATGGAGTGATAGGGATTCTTGATGTTTTTGTGATAAATCTGTGTGGTTCATAATTGGCTTTTGGGCAGAACTTTTGTGTTTGTGTGTGACTTGTGTGTTGTCTGTTTTGTGGTCTTTGCTGTGTCAAATCTAGCCAGTTTTTTTTACCTTCTGGGATTCAGCACAAGTTCTAGAAACTCTAGGTTCCTCCCCCTCTAAACCCCTTACTTTAATCTGTAATATTTTTGTATCATTAAAAAAAATCTTCAAATAAGCATTAATTCTTGGGGGTTTTCAGTAAGGGTTTTAAATACTTCCGTGTGTGTTCATGTGTGTATGGGAGTGTGGACAGGTGTGGCTTGAGGGTGGTGGAGGATAGACCTCTATGGAATTGACAAGCTAGGGGAGGGGAGGAAGGCTGGGCAGATGGACAGAGTGCCGTCGGTATGTTTCAAGATAGCGGTATGAAAGCAACTAGAATTCCTCTTGATAGGCAGATCAGGAGGGGAGCTGTTTATGAACCAGGTTTAATGTCACTGTGTGATCCATCCCTGGAGACCAAAGGTATGTGGGAAGGGGGAAGTTTTTCAGACCGCTGAATGGAAATCAGAGAAGAGAGACATATATACAATGATGACCTGCCATCTACAGGCCAGAATGTTCCTAAATTGGAAAAGGGATAAATCCTTCAACTCCCCCCCCCCAAGTTGAGATGGGTTGGTTAGTACTTTACAAGTGAACCCTAAATTTGGGCCCCAGATAAAGAGCAGATTTAAAGACGTTGACTCTCGAGGTTTCTGAGAAAGCGTGTTGACTGGACAGATGAATTGCCCTCTGCAGTATAGAGTTGACTTTAGATGGGGGTACCTTTATTTTCAGGGAGTCTGTCACCTGGGGAGGTGGGGGGGGATGGCATCTTTATAATTGTTTTCCTTTATAATTACGCATATTTTATTTTACACTTCTTAAAAACATTATTTGGAAATGTCTGTATGTTTCACCAGCTTGCTAGAGGGATCCAAACCTCAGCAAAAAAAATGATGGACCCTCTTTAGGGGGCTAAAAGGCTTGCCTTTGGTGTTCTTGGTGGCTCAGATGGCCTAGATTACCCTGACTAAAATAATGACCCCTAATGGGGAGATTTCTATTAGCTGCACTCCAAAATTATAATCATTTCTACCTTAGTAGACTGCAGTGTTCATGTCATGGTCCCCATATTTTGTTCATGGGACAGGCCTGTTCGGTTTTGGGGTCCCAGCAAGAGCAAAGTGACTTGGAGAAGAGCTGCAGAAGGAAGGAGAGGGGCTCCCTCCCACCCACCTTCTTTGTCGCTCCCTCCTTCCTTACGTGCCCCTGACTGTAGAATGTAAGCTACTTTTAAGTTGAACTTTTGAGTTTTCCAGTCTCAGGTGCCTAGCCTGGTGCCTGGTATGTAGCAGCTGCTTAACATTCGCTCACATGTTTAACCTGGAGAAGAGATGACTTGGGGGGCGAGAGGGTGGAGGGGAAGCAGCTGTCTTCACGTATTTGAAAGGGCAGTCATATGGAAGCTGGATTAGACTTATTTCTCCATGTGACCCCAGAGGACAGGCCTAGGGGGGCAGAGCTAGAAAAGGGAAGATTCAGGTTTGGTGTAATTGGGGGAAAAACCAACTTCCTAACAGGATTATAGGTGAACTCCCTCCATTGCTGGCCCTCAGATCCCCCCAACTTCCCAGTCTGGGAGTGATTGCTCCCCCCCCCCCCACTAGGGCTAACTTCTCCCTGAACCTGACTAGGTCAGGGACTTGGCTATTTTTCATCTTTTATGACATCGTGCGGTGCCTTGTACATTTGTTCATTATGAGCACTAAGCAAGATAAAACTATCAGGTGATCATTTAATTGAGTGCCTGCTCAGGTACTGGGGATTCAAAAACAAAAAATAAAATCGCTCCCTTTTCCTCTACAAACTTTCATTCTCTAGGGGAATGAGGTGGGAAGAGAGCCACACACACACACACACACACACACACACACACACACACACGCACGCATGCACACGCACACCCCCTATGAATGTGTATACATGTATACCTGTGTATATAATATACACACATGTGCTTGTACGATAAGTATGGTCCCAAGGGAAATGCTCATCCAGGGAATCCACCTTAAAAGCATCTATTTACTGAAAAACCATCTAAATAGTCCACCTCTGCTTATCTCAGGTTTATGGGAATATAGTCAGGTTGCGGCTCTGTGTTGATTATAGACCATTGTTATCAGTTCACTGAAGCAGGATTTCTGTTCAGTGCACTTTCCGAGTAGTTTGTTCTTGTGTTTACTCAACAGTAATTAAAATGAGTTCTTTAAAGAATAAGTCTATGATTTTCCTTCTTTCCATTTTATCTTCCCTGATCTTTCCACGTTAATCCGATTTTCCTACAGGGTGATTATTTTAAGGGTAAGAATTCAGTTTGGGGACTGTAAGAAATCTGTCCAGGGCTATTTCATAGGCCACTAAATAAAAGGATAGAAAATTCTCAATTTCATCTGTCTTTTTTTGGGGGGTGGTGATCCCGGTCCGGGTTAAGTGACTTGCCTAGGGTCACACTGCTAGGAAGTATCTGAGGCCAGATTGAAACTCAGATCCTCCTGACTCCAGGGCCAGTACACTCTATTTACTGAACTACCTAGCTGCCCTTTATCTGCTATTTCGGAAATTTCCCCCCTGTCTTCCTTTCCACTTTATGAATTAGGTAGACTGTGATATTGCTAATCCCATGAATTTTTATTATTTTGGGAAAGAGGACAATTTATCTCAATCCTGGGATAGAAGTTGTAATTCTACATTTAAAATTAGACAGTGAGTCACCTGGAGATCCAGGAGATGAATGTGTCATCCCTCAGTCCCCTGACCAGTAAAGGACCGATTTAATTGATTATGGCCCATGCTTTTCTGTTCTGTGAATACAGGGGATGGGTATTGGGGACTGGACCTGTGAGGTCATTAGAATAAGGAACTCCCACAATAGGGAAATTCTACCCACATTGGCACCTTTTCTACAACTTAGTCTTAGGGATATCCTAGGGCACAGAAAGGTTAATGTTAGTAGCAGGATTTGAACTCATTTCTTTCAAGACCTGCGCTTTCTCTCCACACTATGTAATCTGTTTAACCTTGTATTTTAGCATAGAGCAGACACCATGTAATTTAAAGCAGTCTATAGACAGCCTAGAAAATCATTTCAAGCCTTGAAGGTGTGAAGATCCTGCTCCCATCCTCAGGGGAGATATGAGCATCAGGAGTCTCAGTTTGACTCCAGAAAGAGAGAGCTTTTAGTGGCCCTTTTGCCATGGTATAGAATTGTAAGCAGTATTTTCACATGAGATTCATAGTCTGCTAAGGCATCTGAACAGATCTAGATGGTTCTTTAGAGATTTGGGTCAGTCCCAAAGAAAATAATGGCCTCATCACCTGGACCCTCCTCAGAGTGTCCCTGGTCAGTCTGTAAATTAGGGCTGGTCTTACATTTTGCCACAGTGGAGAGAGAGTTAGATTTGGGATGTTTTAAGACATGAGTTCAATTTCCCTTACTTAACCACTGCTTCTTGTGACCTTGGGCAAATCAGTGTCCTCATCTGTAGAATGAAGGCAGGGGGAATGAGATGAGCTCTGAGGTTGCTTTTAATACTAATAAACTCTTGAGAGGCCTGTGGAAAGGTGGCATGATGTCCCGCTTTGGTTCTCAAAGTGGGGTCCTTGAGTCCAAACTGTTTGCATGAAAATACTCAGAAATATTTAATGTATTAAAAACTCCTCCCTTTTCTGATTATATATCTGTATGAGGCCAGGTTTTCATCATACACTTCCACTAAAACACATTGCTTCAGATTGAAGGCAGAAGAATCATGATATGAGAATCTATCTATCTTGTATTAGCCACATATTAAAGAAATCTGCAGAAAACTACCAACTCTTCCCACTAATTTTTTTTTTGGCTTGGGACAATTTGATTATTTCTCATAAAAATGTCTACGTAGCCTGTAATGTTTATTGTTATTTTTAAGTGAATTAGTGGATATTTAAAAATCTACCAGTTTGATTTCTAATATGGTAAATATTGGGTAGCAAGGTAGCACAGTGGATAGTGCCGAGCCTGGAGTTGGGAAGACCTGAGTTCAAGTGTGACCTCAGACACTTTCTGGCTGTAGGACCACGGGCAAATCCCTTAAAAAAAAAAAAACCTGTTTGCCTCAGTTTCCACATCTGTAAAATGAGCGGAGAAGGGTATGGCAAGCCACTCCAGTGTCTTTGCCAAGAAAACCCCAAAAGGGATCATGAAGATTCAGACTCTGAAATGACTCAACAGTAACAAAAATGATCAAAGCTTTTCGGGCCATTTTTAAGAGCGTCAGGGGGTCCTGGGACCCAGAAATTTGAGAACCACTGGTGTGATTGATGGAAGACCTGGGTTGGAAGTTCTGCCTCCGATACATCCTTGCTGTGTGATCTTGCCCCACTATAAGACGCAGAGCAGGTGGCTAAACCAGTGAAATCACAAGTCATATCCAAAAAAATAAATTGTCTTGTTTCTGAGTATTCCACTTAAAAAGCAACAAGCACGAAGTTTCGTTAAATGGAATAACACAGGTAAATGCAGATGAAATTTAGTAACAGCTTAGACTGTGGTCGCTTTTAGGTTTACGCAGAGGTTCCCTCTCCTGACACCCGACGAGGAACGGCGCCTGATCAGATCAGGTTTCTGACCTTGGAGGTACCTCTTTTGCAGATGAGGACTCTGGTGCCCAGGAATGTTAAGGGACGAGTCTGAGGTCACACATCACAGATGTTGACGGATCGTCGGTTGTGGCCAGCATCTTTGGGGAACGATCCTCCCTGGGGTCCGGGGGCTTCTTCCTGCCACAGAATTCGCCCCTTCCTTTTCACCAAAGCTCAGGTTGCTGCTTTTGAGACTAGCCAGCGGGAGATGGGACCAGAGCCAGAGAGATCAGACCTGCCCCTTTCCACTCCCAAGAGCCAGCTTCTAGGCGAGGTGACTCCGGGATTCACAGCGGGCCCTGGGTCTTCTTGGAGTGCCCAGGCAGAACCTGGGCTCTGGCAGCCCTAAATGCCCCCTTTGTTAGAGAGTCCCTTGGCTTTCCCTTCTGTCTTGAGAGGAAGGGCTCAGTGGAGGTGAGCTAAGGACAAAGGTGGGAGTTAGCTCCTTCCCACGGCTTGTGGGGTGAGTGAAGGCTGAGTGGGCCCGGGGGGGGGGTCCCCGAGATCCTACCACTTCAAGAATGTTCTTGCTTCTTAATATTTCTTCATCTACAGCAGGGACTTCTGAATGTCTTCCCCTAGAAAGAGGGATTCTCATCAGCTCCCTCACCATGGAGGTATTCGTAGAGTAGTGATGTCTCATCTCAGCTGGCCCCAAAGTAAGGCTGTAAACTGGAAAAAATGTGTGTGTAGTGTTTTTTTTTAAAAATACTTCTGGACCCGCCGCCTTTTTTCTTCCTGAGTTCTGGAGGGCATGCAGGCCTTATATGGGAGCTTGGGAGCCTTTGCACATCTGGGCCCAGAAGTGTGGTTAAGTAGTCAATCCCTTGACTCAAATTACCTTCCGATGTTGCTGATTTCTAAAGAGCCCTTTAATTTAAAAAAAAAATTTGTTGTTGTGCTTGTGGCCTGAGGCTTCTTCCGAAAGAGCAGTTTTGAACATCTTAAAAAAATAAAAGTGCTCGGAGATCAGGGTGGCGATTTTAAAAAAAGATGAGAATGCTTGTTTGATTTTATTTACTGTTTTTATTAATAATTAGAGGTGTTTCTATTTCATTTAATAAAAGATCACGGTGCTTGTTTTTATTTATTATTTTTATTAATTATATTTGTTTCTATCTCTAAATGATTAGGAT
>CM053580.1:27501053-27527724 GCA_028627135.1 Pseudochirops cupreus
TAATAATTATATTCATTTCTATTTCATTTTTTAAAAAAATTAATAAATGTAATTATTTACCTTTACCTCCATCACCTAAATTTCTATCACCAAGGGAAAATAATATTAATAATAAAAAATGTTATTATAATATTCATGCTCTCATTATTAAAAATTAATGACAGTTACATAGCATTTTAAAGTTTGCTGAGAGCATTTCCTCCATTGAACCTCGTAAGGTGCTCATGACAAGCCTGTGAAATAACATGTATTGTGGAGGTTGATCCAGTTTTCAGGGGACGCTAGTGACTTACCCATGCTGGTAACTCATCTGGCAGGTGCCAGAGGCAGGATTGGAATTTGATTCCAGGCCCACTATATTTTCCCCTATTCCGCAGGACAGTCCCAGTATAATACTTGCCCGAGTTTTCTAGAGAATTTTTAGAAAGATTATATGATAACATCAGTACTTTAGAATCTATAGAGAAAATAGGTAAATTATTTTTTTTGTTGTCAAAAATAGGAACGGGGAAGGTAGAAAGAAATCTTAGAATAGATCGTATATGTGTATATATACATATATATATTTTGTTCTAGTTAGCTCAGTAAAGTTGTTAAATTTCAGAATTATTGAAGAAACCTTTTTAAAAATGAATATAATTATATTTTTATAATTTCTTCAATTAATAAGCATTTTTCCCCCTCTCACAGCACTCTCCATCCCTCCAATTGAGAGAGAATTAAAAAACTGTAACACTTGTAACAAATATACGTGGTCAGAACAAATGGCCACATTGGCTGTATCCAAAAATGTATATCTCATTTCGCATCTTGAATCTCTCACCTCTGTTTCAGGAGGTGGGTGACAGGCTTGCATCACCAGTCCTTAGGAATCGGTCTTTAAAACGTTCCAAGCTTGTTTTACACGTTGTTATTATGGTAGAAATTGTCCTCTGGGTTCTTCACACTATAGTCTGCATCAGTTCATACAAATCTTCTTGGGTTTCTGATCCTTACTGAATGGCACGCTAGTACTGCTTTACATTGATGTACCGTAATTGGTTTTGCCAATCTCCAGTTGACAGGCTCCGCTTTGGTTTCCAGTTCTTTGCCATTTCAAAGAGCCATTATAAATATGTTTTTTTGTACATAGGGATCTTTTCCTCTTTCTTTGATTCTTTTTTTTGGGGGGGGGTATAGGCCTATTAGTGCTATTGCTGGGTCAAAGAGTATGAAATTTAGTGACCATCTGAAACCATCCTTTTTCTAGATCCAGCTCTGATGTAGAGTTATCTTCTATTAATGAAAAGATTTAATGATATATTTTCTTGTTTTTTTGATTTTTTTTTTACTTTTTTGGAGGGGAGAAGGCAGGGCAGTTGGGGTCAAGTGACTTGCCCAAGGTCACACAGCTAGTAAGTGTTAAGTGTTTGAGGCTGGATTTGAACTCAGGTCCTATTAATTCCAGGGCCGGTGCCCTATTCACTGCACCACCCAGCCACTCCTGTTGTTTAACGAGGGATGCTCATAGTACAATATGGTCCTCATCAATCAAGATAGGTCATCGCGTTCCTTTGCTGTCTGATGTCTTTTTCCTTTACATCGTCATGGCATTTTGTTTATTCTTTTGGTTCTTCTTGCTCCCGTCTGAATCATTGTAATTAAGCCTTTCCAAGTGTCTGTGACTTTTTTTCATAGAGTTGTTGGTAGTTACCCTTTCTTCTCCAAACTTCAAATCTTTTTGCAGTTTGTCTGTGGGGGCGCAGCTCTTGATCAGGTTTTTTTTTTTTCGAAATAAGATTTATTGATTCCTCTTATTTTTACATGAGTTGTTTCTAGATCTATGACCCTTTCTCTCCTCAAATCATTGAACCCTCCTTTATAGCAGAAGAAAGCGGCTAAGCAGAAGCAACCCACAGGGGGCTGCGTCAGACAATGCATGATGCTCCTTCCTCCCAATTTCTCTGCCTAGGGGGGAGGTGTGTTTCACTGGGACCAAGACTGACTTGCCAGTCAGTCATTAAGCAATTATTAGACACTTTCTTTGGTCCTACTCTTACTACCAGTCAGTCAATCATTAGGCAATTATTAGGCACTTTCTTCAGTCCAGCTCTTATTGCCAATCATTTAATCATTAAGCAGTTATTAGGCACTTTCTTCAGTCCTGCTCTTATTGCCAGTCATTTAATCATTAAGCAATTATTAGGCACTTCCTTTGGTCCTACTCTTACTACCAGTCAGTCATTAAGCAATTATTAGGCACTTCCTTTGGTCCTGCTCTTATTGCCAATCATTTAATCATTAAGCATTTATTAGGCACTTCCTTTGGTCCTACTCTTACTACCAATTCCTCAGTCAGTCATTAAGCAATTATTAGGCACTTCTTTGGTCCTGCTCTTATTGCCAGTCATTTAATCATTAAGCAATTATTGGGCACTTCTTTGGTCCTGCTCTTATTGCCAGTCATTTAATCATTAAGCAATTATTAGGCACTTTCTTTGGTTCTGCTCATTACCAGCTAATTAATCATTAAGCAATTTTTGGGCACTTCCCTTAGTACTACTACACTTATAATCAATCAATCATTAAGCAGTTATTAGGCACTTGCTTTGGTCCTGTTCTTAATACCAATCAGTCAGTCAATCATTAAGCAATTATTAGGCACTTCCTAGAGTCCTACTCTAGTTGCTGGTTATTTTCTGGAGTTCAGTCCGTGTCCGTCAGTCAGCATGGATTAAGTACCTACCCTGTGCCAGGCCCTGGCCCTGGCCAGAAGGCAAAAGTGTTCTTTAATGGGGGAGACAACAGGCAGAAACAATGAGCGTACGAGGCATTTTTGTGGTTCACTCATTTCAGGTGGGTTTTGCTCCATCAGTCGCACATTTTAAGCCCCATGTCCTTCCAGGTCCTCTCAGATGTCAGTTTGCTGAGAGATAAAAATGTATTTTTCTTTTAAGTTGTCTTTTTTTTAATCACAAGCAATTAAGAGCACCAATTGCTTTGGACCGTTGATCATTTGCCATTTTTCCTTTCAAACTTCATTATCTTTTGACCCCATAACACTATTTTGTGTCAGGTCACTGCCAGTATATCTGGGGTATCAGACTTTTATCTGATTTTATTGCATGCAAAATATTTTCCCCACATGACAGTTTCTCTTATTTATCTGTATTGATTAAAAAGAAAAGAAACGCTTTCCAGTTGGTCTCCTTGCGTGGAGTCTCAGGCTGCTGAAAGGGCTGGTCCTGCCCTGCCCTCTGTAAACCCCCACAGCTCCCACTTCTCGCCAGGGTCAGATCTGCAGACCTCTGTCATTGGACGCTCTCGACAGCCTGGCCCCGTCCTGCCCTGCTGCGTCTCCACAGGCCTCCCCCTCCCGCTCTGGGGTCTGGCCAGGCCGGCCCGCTCTGTCCCTCTGCTGTCGTCTTGGTGCCAGGTGGGCTTCCTCTCCCAGCGTGGGCTTCCCCTCCCGGCTCTGCGCTGTCAGAATTGCCGAGGGGTTGCCTCCTCCAGGAGGCCTTTGCTTCTGTTCCCTCCCCACCCTGGGGTCACTGATCAGGTCTGCTCCAATCAATAAATGCCTCTTAGGTGGTTCTGTCACTGGTCAGGTCCTTGATCCCATTGGGGTTTTTTGGCAGAGAGACTAGAGTGGTTACCATTTCCTTCTCCAGCCTTCACAAATGAGGAAACGGAGACAAAAACAGGGTGATGTGACTTAAAATTCTGTTAATCAATTAAGGGTCTCCGCTCTCTCCTTCTTACTGACCTGTATTTCTCCTTCTGGTTAAGAATTCTCCCTCCCAAATGACTCCTGGCTTACCCAAATCTTGCTTACACCGGTCAGCATTATTTTTCAAAAGTCAGTTTTTAACACACATCTGCACTTGGCTGCTGAACCCTGTTGGGTTTTTAGTTAAGGAAACGGTGTCACTTCCTATTTCCAATGTTTCACTTTCTGATTGTCCCAAATTAGTCCAGGGCTGCTTGGATTCTGTTCCCACACAGTAGGAGAAGGCTGGAACCAAACCTTAGAATTCTGTAAGACTCAAAAATCCCTTTCCTTTGCCCGTTGTTCCTGAGGCCTTCTCTTCATTCGATGGGTTGAGTGTTTTGGGAGCTTTCTTGGGGAGCCGGGATGGGAGTGGGCATGGCCGCCTCTGGCTCTAACAAAGGTGGGTGAGTCTGGCCCTGGACACATTCAGAGAGAATGACGAAGCTTTCCAAATGTCAGCTTCCACTGACTCATCGACACTTGAGTTCATCGGTGGGGTGTTTGCTCACTGCCTGTCAAAGGTTCTTCTTTAGCAGATTAATTAGCAATTAAGGATTTTTAAAACCTGAGCTAAACATCACTAAAATAATTGCCATCTTTTTAATTGAATGTCTGTTTAGGGAATAGAATCTTGATAAAGTGGTTGAGAAAAGGTTATCTAGAAATTTCTTCTCCAATCGGTAGCCCTGGAAGGAAAATGAGCCCTGCCCTTATAGATAAGAAAATTCTGGTCCAAGGAAGCAGACTTGCCTAAGGTCACAAAGTAGCAGGTTAATTCAGCGAGCAACTATTAAGCACCCACGTTGTATGAGACCATACGTTTGGTCCTGGGGTACAAAAGCAGGCTTGTATTCACGGAGAAGAACTAGAACAGATTCTCTTGGGGAAGGAAACAACATCCATGACGTTGGGATTTTTTGGTTAACTTAAAAGAAAATGGCTCTTTTTTTAATAAGGAACTTATTTAATCATTCATCTATAAATAATATAGTTTATTGCATTTAAGTTAGTATTTTCACATTTGGGGGTGCTAGGGTATGCCTGAAGCAGTGAACCCAGAGTCTACTCACTTAATTGGAAGACAACAATGTCAGGTCAGGTGCCTGCTGTCCACCAGGTACTGTGCTGAGCACTAAGGATGAAAAGAAAAATATTTTTAGTCCAGAGACTTTGCTCAAGTCATTAATTCTCTGGGTCACTGATGATGATTTATTTGTAAGGTGAGGGCTTAGACTAAATCACTTTGCTGTGTTGTAGACAGACCCCTGTGACAGTCCAGTAAAGTCGATTGACTCATAAGAGCAATTTTTTCTTTTGGAGGCAGTGGAGGTTAAGTGACTTGTCCAGGGTCACACAGTAAGTGTCTGAGGCCAGATTTGAGCTTTTATTTAGAGCATCCTGACTTAAGGGCTGGAACTCTATTCACTTCTTCCCAGAGCAATGTTTTTAAATGCATAAAATAAAACACAGGATTAAACAGGAAACCAATTATATTAAATAGTTATCAAAATATTTTAAAAATGAGTTCAGTCTAAGAACTTCTGTACTAGGCAGTCCCTAAGGGCCCTTTCAGTGCAGGATTCTTAGACCCTTTTGCTGGAATGTTGGTGGTATTTTGATAGAATTGAGCATGATTCCAATAGGATTTCCATGAAAATCTGGGCTCTGTCCTTTACAGAGGGCAGGTGACCTCACCACTCTCCTCATCTTTAAAAGGAGGAGAGCATAGGATCTCTGACTATCTTTCTGCAAAATCTTTGTGAAAGGGGTAAGCGAGTGGGGAGTAAGGTTTTGGGACCTGCCTTTGGTACCGACTAATGGAGTGACGCTGGGTGAGTCACAACCTCTGTGTCTCTCATCTGTGAAATGGGCATAGCATTCATAGACTGTGTCTCAAGGTTGTCTTGAGAGTTGATTCACAAATATACGTGGAATACTGTATGTGGAAGCTTCTCTGAACGCAGACGATACTAGAATTGTTCAACTTCTCCGGCTGATTTTCTGTTTGAGGGGATCTCAGATCTTCCCAGCTTATCTTAGATTTATGTGGGTCCTAGGGTTCTTTAGTCTTCACCAAGGTCCTGAGGAGGGGGAGATCTAGAGTTCTTAAGACTCAACAGCTGAGACAGCTCATGGGATTTGGGCTTTAGCCCTGGAAGGAGATTAAGGGTGGGTAGAGGTAGGGAGTGGCTTACCTAGGCTCACAGCTTTTAGAATTCATCCAATCAAGAAAACCTTTGTCATCCTCCAGAGTGATGAGCTACCTTGGAAAATGGTGGTTGGTGTGTATGTATGTGTGTGTGTGTGGGGGGGTGTCCCAGGGGAGTGTTGAGGGGGCCCTGGGATGGATAAAAAAAACCCTCAGAAATTCCTTCTGACTTTGAAGTACTTTGGTTCTGGTCTTCCCTTCTGGTGCCTTCTCCTGATCCCCCTTAATGCTGCAACCTTCCTTGAAGACTATCCTCAGTTTATCCTGTAAATATCTCTCTCCTACACCCTTGTTTCCATTGACGTGTTTTCTTCTGCTTTGGAGTATGAGCCTTGAGGGCAGGGATCTTTATTTTTTGGCCTTTCTTTGTGACCCCCAGTGCCTGACCCCGTGAGCGGTAATCCTGTACGATTAGTTGATTTGATTGAAAGCAGGTTTTTCATAGGATTCTAGATTTTGTGCTAGAAAGGACCCTAGCAGTCATCCTGTCCAACCTTCTTGTGCTACAGATTGCATCCAGTAGGGAGTCAGTGAGTAGTGTTTTCTTAAGGCAGATCTGTTTTTGTTTTTTAAATATACGTCTGTTCATTTTGTTAAATGTTTCCCAGTTACATATAAAACAATTTTTAACATTCATTTAAAAAAAACTGAATTCCAGATTCTCTCCCCTCCTGCCCCTCAAGGCAGGTGATAATGATGGGTTATATGTGTGATGTTAAGATGATGTTTTGTGTTTCGGATGCTCTGACTCCAAATCTGCCCCTACGTCCCCTTTTTCCCCCCACGCCCCAGTTCAGCCAGATGCATACCAATTCCTCTAGGGGTATACACCTGCCCTACCGAGCCTGGGACTTTTAACAGTAGGAATGGCCCTTCTCTTTCCTGCTTTTTGGCGTAGGTTTTAAACATTTTTGAAGGGTCACTTGTCTCTTTCCTGTAACCATGGAAAGAAATGAGCTCTCCTTTCCCACCAAGACTGCTTATGGTGCCTTGCTCTGAACCTGCAACGTCTCCAGAAGAGCACAGTCACTTTAGCTGCTGCTGGATGGCCCTGTTCGGTCAGTCGGTCAGTCATCCAGAACCTATTAGGCACACAAACCAGTTTAGGCATCTTTCCGTACCTCTGGGGAGACCTGCAGGCGGAGAATAATTTTTCAAAATACAAAGTTAAGAACCATAATAGCCAACATTTAACGGAATGTGTTAAGCTTTCCAAAGCCCTTTCCATACATTTAATCTCATCTGACCCTCATAAAAACCCTGTGAAGGAGTACTGATCCCCGCTTTGCAGAGGATGAAGCCGATGCCGACCTGGTCATTAACTGACTTGCTGAAGGTTTCCAGGCTAGTCAAGTGAGGCCTGATTTGAACTCACAGAGATGAGACTTGCGCCCCTTGGCCCCGATCTGTATCTCCTGCAGAACCTAGCTGCCTTGCATGTAGTGGGTGGTCAGTAAGTGTTTGCTGAATTGAAAGACTAGAGGAGCAGATGAGAGATTGGACTAACTGCTGGTAATCATGGAGAGAAACTAAATTTCAGGTTCATCCTGTTACTTAACCCATAAGTCATTTGTTTTTATTTCAGTTGGATGGAAAAACCAGTGTAAGCTGGAACTGTCTTAATGCCTGAGTCAAAAATTGGGTGAGACAGCCACCTCTGCCCCAGTGCCATGGCCAGGTTCCATCATGGTAGTCCACTCATTTTCTTGCTAGGTAGGAAATGCTGTGTGTGCCCGTTAAATTTTCTTGGACCCTGGCTGAACGGGAAGAAGTGGGGCTTGTGAGGTGTGAGTGGCAGAGGGTTCTCAGGGGGAGCTGCCACACGTAGGTGCTCCCTGGGCCAAAATCCTTGTGCCCACTGTCTCTATGCCAGGAACCTCAAAGGCCTCCATCCTGATTACTGTCAACTCTTCAGCTGTATCAGTTATGGTTGAAATAGCCCCTTCTGCTGGGGGATGATGCATGTGGATTGATGTGTGTAACTGGCATCCGGGGAAGGAAGACCTTTCCAAAGGTGGTCCCACTGGTGGTCTGCTATGACCAGCACGGTAATATGGCCCAGCAACCAGCTGACTAAAGGAGAGAGAGGGGATGTATTCAATAGTTTGTTTATTACAGAACCATTTCATACAGAGCCAAAGTACAAGAAAATCACAGGGTTTATATACCGTATGGCAGAGACTCTGAAGTAGTTGAAATGCAAGGACCCTTCTTTAGTCTTGACCACTCCTTACCCTAACCCAAGGCTAATTATTTATTAAGACTTCATCCTAGGACCATGTCCAGAGGCACAAACAAACAGGGAATCACACATGAGACTTGCAGATTAACTCCCCTGAAACTTTTTTTAGTCTTTCATAGATCCAGTGAAAGCATCCACCCAACAAGATTATGCTCTTCCTGCACATCTGCCTCATAGAAGAGGGGGAGCATGAAAGTCTGGTCTACTACCGTGGTCAAGCTGCTTGAGGCTCCCTAGGAGAAGATCATTTTCATGTACATTTTGGCTCTGAAGATTAATTTGTCTCCCCCCTCCCCTTAAAAAAAACCCCAGCCTACCACCATCCCACATCCCTCAAAACAGGCAGTTTGAAAAAAAAAACCTTTGAGGTCATTAGAGCCACCAGTTAGTTTGTGGTTAGTACAGAATTAGAGCCCCTCCAAGTCCTGAACTTGGAAGAATGTCAGCTGCTGGGTCAGTTGGAAAGGAGGAGCAGACCAGAGGGAGGAAGGTTTTCCTACCAGGTATCCTTAAGGCCTAGGCAGGAATAGAGGTTGGAGATGGTGGGTTTCTGTAATGTGCCCCTTTAAAAAAAGTGAGCGTGGAGCCTGTCAGTGCCGACCAGCCCTGGTGTGGCATGGTAGGTCAGTACTGAGAGCCGCCTGGGGCCTTGGAGGCTTTGTGGGGGCCCCTTCAGGAGGGTGCGTCCCTAGTAATGAGGTAGAGTCTGTCCAGTTCCTTCCCTGACCGGTCTCTGGGTCTCCCCAGGTTCCTTAAGCTTTAACTAGGTGTCTGGGTCTTATCTTATTACATAATAATAACTGACTGTTACATAATGCTAAACCGCTTAGTCTTGCTTATCTGCCTGCATCTCCCTGATCCCTGGACTCCTTATTAATCTCATGTTGGAGATAAGGAAGGAAGGAAGGAAGGAAGGATGGAGGGGAGGTGACTTACGGAAAGGTCTGTAGCTAGTCATTGGCCTGGGGTGCTTGATTCTTCCGGGTGCCAGATGCTTTCCGTAAATATTTATTCCTCTGTCTACTCACTCGGCATTATTCAACGGGCTGAATGTGAGATCTGGGGATTGATGAAAGAAAATGAAGGTTGGGATGGTGTTGGTCATCAGCCGGTAGTCTACACATCTGTGTAGACTGCTCTAGGATGTGTGCCTTCCATGATGTGCATGTCTCAGAGTGTCCTCTCTGATGTTAGATAGCAGATAGCGGATCTATGCTCGCAGAAGGGTGGGTCTTCACAGGCTTTTAGACCCAGGAAGGGACCTGAGAGGGCATCTGGTCCAAACCACAGCAGAGCAGGGCACCTTTCTACCACATGCCCAAGAAATGGCCTTCCACCCTTCAGGTTAAGACCTCTGCTGACTTCGGGAGACCTGTTACCAATCGATCAATCAGTAAACATTTATGAAGCTCCTACCCGGTGACTTATTTCAGGTTTGGACAGTTCTAATTGTTAAAGTGTTTCCCCCCCCCCCCTTTCATTACAACCCATCTGTTCTTTCTTAGGTCTGTGTTTCCTGTCCATATTTCCCCATAGATTTTCTACAAAAGATGAATCTAATGTGTTCAGTGTCTTCATCTAGATTGAGGAGGTTCATAGAGACTTTGTGTCATGAGCCCCTTTGGCGGTCTGGTGAAGCCTATGCACCCTTCCTGATAAAAATAACAATAATGCAACCTGAATAAACTTTAAAGCTTATTAAATGACTTTAAAATTAAACTTAAATTTACATGTAAAGTTTTTAATAAATCATTATTGAACTATTAAATTATATAAGTAGCATCTTATAGTGCTTTAAGATTTACAAGGCACTTTCCATATGTTCATTCCTACTCGATTCTCACGAGGGTCCTGGGAGGGAGGTGCTCTTATCAGCCCTATGTTACAGATCAGGGAACTGAGGCGGTTGCCCAGGCTAAGTATCTGAGTCAGGATTTGAACTCAGGTCTTCCTGACTCCAGGTCTTATTAAGTCACCTAGCTGCTTCAGCTAATGTTTTTCAGTGCATAAAATATAATACGTAGTATTGCCAAGGAAACCTATTAGATTAAAATATGTTATCAATTTTTTTTTCGTTTTGAAGTTCATTGACCCCAAGTTCAAAGGCCCTTGTGCCTAGATTTTTTTTTTTCCTCTAGAGAGTAGCAGTGATGCTCTCTGGCTGTCGAACCCT
Organism: Pseudochirops cupreus; assembly: GCA_028627135.1. Lineage (NCBI taxonomy): Eukaryota > Metazoa > Chordata > Mammalia > Diprotodontia > Pseudocheiridae > Pseudochirops > Pseudochirops cupreus. The sequence goes on from CM053580.1 coordinate 27,511,429, forward strand.
TCCCCATGACCCTCCTGCCTCCCTTTCGGTACCCTCTCAGCCTCAGTTTCCAGATCTCTGAACTGGGCATAATGATAGCACCTTCCTCCGAGAGTGGCTGTGAGGACCAGATTTGCAAAGTGCCTTGCCAGCCTGGCAGCCCCACAGCTGTTATTCACAGCGTGGTCACTACCAGCGTTCTCTAGTTCAGTCCCCGCGTTTCTCAGAGGAGGGGGTGAGAGCTCTGAAAGGCCGTGATCGGGCCCTTGGCCACACCTGCCTTTTTCAGGCCTTTCTGAATGAGGGAGGGGATAATGTTTTCCCAATAGGGCCTAGAACCCACTGCCATCCCTCTGACTTTCCCATTTTGAGATTAGTCTGCCCCCCAGGCTCCAGACATTAATTAATGGGGCCCAGGAGGTGGGGATTTGCAGTTTAGGTAGAAGAGCAGAAGGAAAGGAGTTCCACCTTCAGCTTTGAGGGGTTTAGGAGGCATAGCTGGACCTCAGTGGTTGTGGTCATCACTGGGCACTTGGGCTGTGGCCTTTAGCTCACTGCCAGACCCTGACTGAGGCTGTTAGAGATTGCCCGACTCTTCCTCATTGGTCATCTTCTCTTGGTGGGGGGCAGTACGTGTGTGTGTGTGAGAGATCCGGTATATAAAGTGAGTCCTCCCATTTTGGGGTCATGTGTACATGGGCTCCCCTTGCCTTCCTGCTTGTCCCCCGAAAGTATCATTGAACAGTCTCAGTGGCCCTGCGACCTGACTGTGTGTGTCTGTGATCCAGGACAGATGTATGACTGAGTGTCAGCTTATGTCCCAGGCCTGGTTTTGGTGAAAACTCTATGATTCTGGGATAAGTCTGTTTACCTGCAGTGGACAGCCCGTCTATCAGTTAATAAACACTTAGGAAGCACCCACTCCGTGCCAGACACTGTGGGCACAGTGCTGGATGAGTGGTTAGAGGACCTGGGTTCAAATCTCATCTAGACCACTTACTAGTCAGTGAGTAGACAGGTATTTATTAAGTGCTTACTGTGTACAAGGGACTGTGCTAAGTAAACATTGAGGAGACAAATGTAAGTTAAGAAAGGGCAGCAAAGCTGCCATGATGATGGGGAAAAGGAGCTGAGGTGGGGGTGAGGGTATCTACCTGATGGCAGGTGGCAAAGTCCCGAGATCGCAGCTTGGCTGGTTTGGGCCCTTTGCTAAAAGGGGGACTCCAGGAGGAGCTCACCAGTGGGAGAACGGAGCGGGAGGGAGGAGGGAAGGAGGCAGCGCAAACATGGCGGCCAGGTCTAGAGAGAGAAGGAAGCATGGCGAGGCCGAGCTCTTCCCAACCAGTGGGAGATTGGAACCACAGGGGTAGAGGAAGAGGGCACTGGAAGCATGGTGTTCAAGTGTGGAGAGTCAGGTGTGGTGGGTGTGAACTCTTTAAAAAGTGAAAAACAACAGACTGGAATCTTGGGGCAAGTTACTTAACCTCTGGGCCTCAGTTTCCTCATCTGTCACATGAGGGGGTTGGCCTAGATAGCCTGTGGAGTTCCTACCAGCTCCAGATCCTGTGACCTCTCAATTCGAAATGTCTGATCTTATAAAGACCCAACGTTCCCTGGTGTTACCTTTTGATTCTGAGAATCCTTTTAACTGTGGCATTTGGGCACTAGATTCACCAGCCAGTCCTCTTAGCTGTCTGGCCCTGGTGCAAACCTATTGGATTAAACAACCCCGCTGATCAGGGGCCTGCTGCCTTTTAATATCCCATCTCTAAGAGATGCTTGAAAAAAGACACCTTTTGCTTCAGATTGAGCCGAGCCCTGGGTCCCTGTGGGCAGCCTGATGCATCTTAGGGTGAAAAGAGGGACTTATGAGTCATTGAATGGTTAACAGAAGGAGATTTGGTTTGGCCAAATACAGCAAGGATATGGAACAAGGATACAAGCTGTTAGTTTCCCCTTATCTTGGTAGGAGTTGGAAGGAAATAAGCATTTATAAAGCATCCATCTATCTGTCTGTCTGTCTGTCTGTCCGTCCGGACGTCTAATGTGCCAGGCACTTTATAGACATTAACTCATTTGGTCCTCACAACATCCCTGGGAAGTAGGTGCTGTTATTATTACCATTTTACAGGTGGGGAAACTGAGGCAGGTAGTGATGAAGTTGACTTGCCCAGGGTCACACAGTATAATGTTGATAGGTTGTAAGATCTTCCCCACTTATTAATAGCTCTAATGTGGAGCCCATTAAAGGAAGCTTGCTTAGGGGGAGGCTTGCTTGTAGGAAGGCTTTCACACCATTTGTTGATTTCTAATGAGGCACTAAGTTATGAGGGTATATATATCCCAAGGTTAGCATTTTGCTTTGGGGCTTACTCATTGGAAGAATGTTCTTGTGATTTAACCAGATGAGACTCTGGATAGCTGTTAAGGAGTGCCCCCTCCATCCCACACCCCAGCTTTGAAAAATCCATATGTTGGTGCTTCACTCTCTGGTAACTATGTATGTATTGTCTTCTCAGACAATTAGGATCCCTGTCTGTTGGCTTTTATTTCTCTGTATTTTCTCTGAAGTTCAGTTCCCCCTGAACTAGTGAATGTAATTAAAAAGATTGTGGACCCCTTAAACAGCCAGCTTTCCTAGTAAAGCAGATCTAAGGACCTGTGCTAGCCACCATCCTGGGTATGCCAGTGTAGTTGCCACTATACACAGCTAGTAATTGTCTGAGGCTGGATTTGAACTCAGGTCTTCCTGACTCCAGGGCTAGCTGTCCACTGTGCCATCCTGCATTAGAGGGTAGAGAATGAGGTGATTAGTGTGATCATCAGAAATCTACCAGATCTGAGGGCTAGGACTTTTTATGCCTTTAGGTGACCTGGAACCAGAGTCAGAAAACTTGGGGCCAATCAGATAGGGGAGGTGGGGGTGGCTTTGTCTTTGTACATCATGCTCATGTTGTGTGTGGGCGGAAAGAAGCCACATTGGAGATGCTGGTCCTCTCTCAGCAGGCTGATTGTAACACCCTGGAAATCTAGTGTTGAAATTCAAGTTAGAGGAACTTGGGAAGGCAAACCCAGTGGGAAAAGATACGTTCTAGGAATGCAGGTGAACTCTATGGTGCCATCCCAGATCAATTTTGGAAGGGATTCCACCCTGCCGTCTTTATCCCCCCAGGTCCAGTTTTTTCCATTTGTGACGTTCTTCCTCACGACGCATGGCTTACCTGGTGGGGGCGGAGGGGGGAGAGGTGGCATAGTGAGTGGCAGATCTGGTGACTGGACCCAGGTGCTCGAGCTCCAGGACAGGGTTCTCTCTGCTGTCCCCACGTCACCCCCCCCATCTCTGTGATTCTCAGATAGAATTCTGGAGGTGCTTGTTAACTGGGGGGTGTTTGGGGGCTGATGTTGAGCTTTCAATGTTTTAAGCTCACTGTTCACCCCAGGGTTTGCCTTTCCTGAAGGCCCCTGGGGAGGGGGTGTAATGATATTCAGTGGTGTCCCAGCGCAGGCCAGAATCACGGGAAGGTGTCAGTTCCTCTTAGTCATGGGTCCCGTTGGGCTGGTGGGCTCAGTGTCAGCCTGTCAGAGAGCATTCAGTAAAGGCATGTTATTTGCATAGTCCTGTTTTCTGAACTCATGGAGGAGGGGTGAACTGAGAAGACCTCCACTTGGGAAAGGGAAGCCGGCACAATTCAGTTGATAATACCCGCTCTTTCTCTGCAGAGGAATTATGTTGACACAGTCTCTTGAATATAGGGGATGGTAATGGAAGGCCTGCCAGGTTTTCAGTGGGAAACTAATTGAGCCCCATTCTCTGGACCCCATTTCAGGAAGGGCCTGGGTGCTGCTGCAGAGGGATGGACCGCTTGAGAAGGCTCGTGGTGAAAAAACATGCTTTTCTCACCTGCTCTTGCAGACCTGGATCTGTACTGATGATGTGAATAGGTCCCATGTTCCCTGGGCCGTGGCATCCAGATTGGAGGTCACTGGATTCCATAACCACACCTTTTTTTTTAATTTTGGAAAAAAAGTTACAAAGATCTATGCAGATCACACAACTCATCTATAGTTTATCAATCAAAGTCAGTCAAAGTATTAATAATCCCAGAATTAAGTATTAAGAATTCAGTATTAATTATATTTATATAACAATTATTTATGTAATATATGATACTAATTAATAATTAAGTATTAATAACTCAAATACTTAAAAAATTAAGTATTAATGATCTCAGAATGTTGCCTTCCCTGGGGTCACACAGGTGGTAAGTGGGAGAGATAAAATTTGAACCTAGGTCCTTTGGTCCAGGAGGCTTTCCTTAACGTAGTAGTTCCTGCTCTCTCAGGGGTAATAAGCATCCAACGTGGTATTTGAACCCAGCTTCTCTCTCTGCAGAACTGGTGCTTTTTTAATGTACTAAAGCATAAAGAAGAACAGGAATTCTTGCTTGTTTGTGGCAGGGCACTTGGGGTTAAGTGACTTGCCCAAGGTCACACAGCTAGGGTGTCAAATGTCTTCAGGTTGGATTTGAATTCATGTCCTCCTGACTCAAGGGCCGGTGCTCTATTCACTGTAGCACCTAGTTGCCCCTAAGAACAGGAATTCTTTTTTTTGTTCTTTGTTTTTTTTTTGCTTTTTGAAGGGGGAAGGCAGGGCAGTTGGGGTGAAGTGATTTGCCCAAGGTCATACAGCTAGTGTGTGTGTGTGTGTGTGTGTGTGTGTGTGTGTGTGTGTGTGTGTGTGTGTGTGTGAGAAGTGTCTGAGGCTGGGTTTGAACCCAGGTCCTCCTGACTCCAGGGCTGGTGCTCTATTCACTGAGCCACCTAGCTGCCCCAAGAACAGGAATTCTTAACCCAGTGTCCATGGACTTAAACATTTTTTTGGATGACTATATTTCAGTATAATTGCTTTCCTTTGTAACACGGAAAATTTAACAAAATAAATTAAAATGCCGTAAAGCATAGATGATGTTAACAGGTAGTTTTCTAAGTCAATATGGGCTTGGAAGGGATCTTTAGGTACCCTTTAGTGGCTCCTACCTGCCCTTTGTAGTTGAGTCTGGCATCTCTGCTTTAAAAGCAGTGTGTAAGTGCTAGCTCTGAGCTGCTGGCATGGCTGTTGCCTGCTGTCCATGTGGTTCCTGCAGATGGTGAGCTCCTCGAGGGCAGGAATGCTCAGCATGGTACCTGGCCATGGTAGGTCTGTGTTGACTTATGCCTAGCTGAGTTTCCCCTTCAGAGTTAGAGCCGTTGATTCATCGGCTCATTCAGCAAGCTCTCATCGGGTCTTTTGTGGGCAAGGCGCCGGACTTGTGCCTGGCATGTAGACTGGCTTATCTGGGGGGAGTTATTAGTCTCGGGGGACCCAGGTTGTTAAGGCCTTTAAATGCCAAATTGAGGCATTCATATTTTATTCCAGGAGGAAGAGGGAGCCATTGAAGTTTCTTGGGCATGGGGTGTCTTCCCTCTATTACTTTCAGACCTTGAGGGAGGGAAGTAGACGCTGTGAACGTAAGGCAGCATTATCACTGGGGTACATGCGTGTTAAATCAAGGTAGCCGCTCCCTGCCTCGCCTTTGGGCGGATAGCCATCATGTTCTGATGCTACTCCCTGGACTTCTAGGAATTCCTCTGTTAATCTGAATGCGAGTTAGAGTTACGTGGCAGTGACGTGTGCATGTGGGACTGCTTTGTGTGGTTTGCTCTTACTCCCTTTCAGTCCAAAGCAAAGGGCTTAGTGTGGGGGTGGGTCACCCCGGAGTAGCTAAGCTTGGGTGAGATGCCCCAGAAGCTACAGGTGCTGATGGAATGAATGGAGCCTTTCGTCCTGCCACGCTGTGCCGTGTCCTGGGGACGGGCTCCGCGGGCAGCAGCTTACCAGGAGCCGCCGAGAATCCACATGAGGCTCTGGCAGACGGGACGTGTCCTTTCTTCTACACTGGTCAAGTCTCTTCAGTTGACAAGCAGTTACTGATGTCTTTCCTCTCTGCTTGATTTTTTTTCAATATGTTTTCCCTCTATCCACTCTCATGCCCCCCAGAGTGACCCATTGTAAGAAATGAGCAAAACTTCAACAAAATAAAACATCCACCAAGCCTGACATTATGTATGTGTATGTACACACACACGTATATACACACATGTACGTGTGTGTATATATATGCAGACACATATGAATTTGTATGGTATATATACACTCATGCACATCCATAAGCACATTATTTTTATATATATATATGGATATATATATATACACACACACTTTTATATATATAGGCATATATGTACAAATTATGCACATACCGTACATATATGTATATAAAAATATATGCGCCTGCACACAGCATCCATACATGATCCATATACACATCACATGTGAATACATACACACAGTACATATGTGTATGCAGGTGTGACTATATGTACACAGGTATTCATATACACGTTACACACACACACACACACACGGGTCTGTGTACATGCACATTTGCCTGTCATGCATATACAGTAAATAGATGCATATGGGTGTATTATGCATGCATAATGCATGCATATGAATATACACAGATGTATTTTATTGTGGTCCATCTGTGTAATGCAACATGCCTATTTGTACATTATGCACATACGTGTGCATGTTTCTAGAAATAGGCCCATGTGTGTGCATGCACACACGTGTATTTGTGTATTGTATAGACCTAAACATTGGTGCGCAAATAAATAGATGCTTATGTATAATATATCTACACACATGCGCACTGCATATATGTACATAATTTGTATTACATGCATATGAATATGCACATTTGTGTACGGTGTGTGTATAAATATAAAACATGCACACTTTTGTGTTGTGTATGCCCAGTCTACATAAATAGAGGCATGTTTGTGAGTTATGTTTATGCGTGTACACACATATACATGCATGTTTACGCACACACGTGTGCACGCACACGAGGCTTCCCTAGCCAGTGCATTCTCTTGCCTGCTCTTCGGGGACAGACGGAGTCATCAGAGTAGTTGAGTGTCTTCCTTTCTCTGTGTTCTCTGTTTACTTGGTCACAATCATCGCGTCTGTTACCTTTCCTGGTTCTGCCTCCTTCACCATGCATCAGGTCAGAGAAGCCTTCCCGTTTCAGCAGGTTTTTTGAGCTAACGAAGGTGTGTCAGCCTTGCGGAGCGGGAAGAAGGCGGGCTTGGGCGTGAGCGGCTGGGGCTCCTGTCCTGGTTCTGAAGCCCGCTTGCTCCCGGGGAGTCCTCGGGCTCCCAGGGATTGCTTCACCCTGGCTTTGGGTTTCCTCATCTTTGAGATGGGGGTTGGGCTCCATCTCCAGGGTCCTTGCCAGCTCTCTGTCTGTGTTACTGGGAACGGAGGTTCTGGGACTGATGTGGAGGCCAGTCTTTTTCATGTGAATGTCCTTTGGTTGGTTTGGTGAGGGCATGAGGTGCCCTCGATGGCTGCTGCCCTTTCGCAAGAGAGCGGGATCTCATGCTTTCTTGTATTTCTTCTGAATGCACTGTATGGTCACTGGGGCCTGGTTGGTTTCTTCCCTTAAATGATCTCAGTAACGGTCTCTAGTTCATTAAATGTCTTTGTTCCGTGGACAGGAAATAGTTATGTTTGTATAAGTTACACAATCCTGCTAAAAGGGGGGGGAGGGACTGTGGGTAATGGAACCAAGAGGACCAGCCTCTGATCTCTTCCAGGATTGCTCTTGGCTGAATGACCAGGCTGCATGAGTCAGGTCACTTGAAGACAGTTCCCCAGTTCACACCATCTCCCCAAGGCTGCCCGGGTCAGTGGCGACGTCCGATGCCCAGGTGCCCCGCGGGGCCCCTTACTTGGGGCTGGCTCTTGGTGCTCAAAGGTTGAGTTCAGGCCTTGCAGCTCAGACTTTTTTTTCTTTTTCCCAGAGTTTATTTTTACGTGCAATAAAGGATTTGCCCCGAGGCTGTTGTAGGGCTGGGCAACAATTAAGTTGTCAGCCCCCTGGTTTGTAAGCTGTTTGTGAATTTATTTTTTCCTTTCCAAGGGTTGGCAGGATGCCTCCATCCCTCCCTCTCACTCGCTTTGGGGTCTGTTCTCCAGCCCCCAAATCATCGCCTTTCTCTTAAGATGTTTAGGATTTTCCCTTCATTAGTGACCCTCCTTGCTTGACTTTGGGCACGGTTTCTGTGATGCTGCTTCGGCTTGAGGGGGAGAAAAGATACTTAGGGAATGTTACAATATTGGTAGAGACAGAAAAATAGAAGGGAATACTCCCCATCCCCACCCTCCATGAAAGATAAGTCACTAGTACCATTTGTTTTAGGATGGAATTGATTTGGACCCATTCCAATAAAGTCACATTTACAGGAAAAATGAGAACCCCCCCCCCCAAAAAAAACCCCAGCCAAACCCCCAACCCTTTCCCCTCTCCAGTTAACCCTGGCCCGTTGCATTTATTAGTTATCCTTTGTGCCTGGTTTTCTTCTCTTGACAATTTTTAAAGGAAGATGGCTTCAGAAAGTACTTTTTTACATTTTTTGTTCCTTCTCATTTCTTAGAGACAGTGTGGTGTAGTGGGTAGAGAGCCAGGCTGGCTCTCCAGACCTGCTTCTGTGTGTGTCCAGGGACCACCCATCACTTGGCCCTGATCACATCTCCTGTGTCTTTTCCTACCTGCTTAGGGTAAGGTACCATTTGCAGTGTTCTCAGGTTATTCATGAGGCATCTTAAAACACTTACCAGGCACCTAAGCAGGAATGCACAAGTGGTAAAAAAAAAAAAAACCCAACCCTATTCTCTTGCAAAATATTCCCAGGGAGCAGTTTATTCACCTGTGAGGTGAGAACCGTTGTTAACTTCATGGTAATTTTGTTATTTGGAATCATAGGGCCTAAAATGGAATTTTGTGCTTTTTGGTCATTTTTGTAAGAAATTCCATCCAACATGCATCGCATACTAAGTCTCACATGTGATGGCAATGTACCATCAAACCCAAAGGATTTTAATTTCAAATTTAAGTTTCTCAGATGGAAAGGTATCTTAGATTTAGATCTGGAAGAGGCCATCTAGTCCCACCCCTCTTAAAAGATGAGGAAACAGAATTCCAGTGACTTGAGCAACATCACACATCAAGTCATGTCAAAAGTGGGATTTGAACCCAGGGCTTTATCTCCAGAATCCGCGCCCTTTCCCCCGTACTAACTCTGCCTCTGCAGAGGCAGGGCCCGTAATTGCCCAAATTCCTGGTTTGAGAGATTCTTGTACAGCTTTGGAATCTGAAGAAGAACCTTGGGAAGGGTCCCTAGGAGTTACTTGGCGGATGCTCTTCCATTGGAGAGCTGGCCTCTTGGGAAATGATGATTCATATCCTTGAATGCATGTGGATGTGTAGGCCCTTGTGATTGGTCACAGTAAGTGACTGGTGGATTTTCTAGGTTTATTCCCATTTTTGTCAGAGGCCTCTTGAGAAGCTATTGTTACATCTATTTTAATTAATTAAATTTAATTTATTTTAATTATTGCTATTTTGAACTAATTGAAGGGTCACAGGATTGGAGCTGGAAGGGACCTCAGGGGGCCTTATAGTCCAGCCTTCTCATTTTGCAAATGAGGAAACTCAGGCTCTGAGAGCCGAAGTGAATTTCCCAAGGTCACACAGTTGTCTGAGATGACTTTTCTGTCTTTGTCTTTGTTTGCAGGGGTGAAATTTCACCTCCTCCAGAGCCAGTCTTCTTCCCTCTCTATACTGGTGGCGTTTGGGATTCTTAATCATTTGTCTGTCTTTCACACCTCTGGTCCTTTCTACAACTTTGAAAAGCTGTGGAGGCCCTGGCCTCCCTTTGAAAGTGAGGATTTTCCAGGTTGGGGTGGGGGAGGCACAGGGTCAGCTCCGTTTGCTTCCAAGCTCAAGTTCAGTGATTTATGGGGAGCCGGGGCAGTCCCAGCAGGGTGCTGACCCCAGGAAATTGCAGCAGGGCTCCCGAGTGTCTCTTTTGGAGGTCTGAAACGTGACCCTCCATTCTCCTCATGAGCTTAGCCCTTGTACGGCGCTGAGGGCTAGCTTTTATAAACCGGGGGACCTTTGAAGCTCAGGTAGTTTGTCTCTGCCTATGAAACAAGATCGCACCCCATTAAATGCTTCTTCCTCCCGTGTGGCTGCTCTCGGCTGGGGTTCACCGGTGACCAGATCAGTGCTCAGTCTGCTTGGAGGAGAGAAAACTTTCTTTCCCCTTTCCTTCTTGAATGTGGAAGCACTTTCTGTTTCTCCAGCGTCTGTAAAACTCCCGGGAGCCCTCGGGTAGGAGATGAGGTGCTCCCCGGGCTGTGTGTAAGCAACGTGGCAGGGGATAAGTTGTCATTTACTGGGAAGAACAATCTCTGAGTTTTGGCCCCGAGCCGGCATCGGCTCCAGATGGTCAGAAAGGATTTCTGCACTCGAGTCACAGAGCCGATTGCAGTGATAACATAGGGCCTGTCTGGTTTCTGGCGGGCCTTCTCCCTCTTCCTTGGGATTTTCTTTGCAGAGTAGGGGGGGCTTGGCCGCTGCAGAATCATCGAGCCTCCTGTGGGTCACGTATGCAAACTTTAATGTGCTGTGTAACAGTGAGTTATTATTAAGCACTCAATAAGCTTTTACTAGCCTTTAGAGGAGGAAAAAGTTCATGAGGGAAGTCCTTGTGGAGCTCGGAGTCCAGAGCTAAGGTGGTTCCCCTTTTTGGTGTCCAGGACCCCTTTGGCAGACAGTCTGGGGAAGCCTAGGGACCTCTTCTCACAAGGATGGTTTTCAGTGTGAAAAATAAAATAATGAAGGATTGCAAAGGAAAACCAGCTCTATTGAAATAGTTATTTGTCTTAATAATATAACTACATGTAGAAGAAAAATATTTAAAAAGAGCTCACAGAAAAGTCCTGCCTATTCTACAGTAAATTAATAGATGATTAAATCCAACCTTTACAAATACGAGGTCCAGAGGGGAAGTCATTGGTCCAGCGTGGAGAGCTGGGATTCCAATCCAGTTCCTTTGATGCTATGGCCAATCCGGCGACAAATATTTATTAAGTCCCTGCTGTGTGTCAGGTGTTGTACGGAGTTAAAAAAATGTTTCCTGCCCTCAAGGGGCTTACGTTCTATTGGGGAAGATAACTTACACATCTGTAAGCACATATGGAATAAATACAAGATTTTAAACACAGAGTTGTCAGGGACAACTTCTGCTATCCTGTGCTGCCCTCTCCTTACCAGTAACGAGGCCAGATTGATTCATTTTTTTATGTTTGAAACACCTGGTACGTAATAGCTGTTTAGTGTTTGGTACACATACTCTACCAGTCAGTAAGCATTTATTAAGTACTTACTGTATGCTGTGGATACAAAGAAAAGGCAGAAACGGTCCCCACCCTCCAGGAGCTTACATTCTCATGAGGGAGACAACATGGGAAGGTCTCAAGTACATGATACAAGACAGAGGCGGAGTATCTGACGCACAGTGTCTTCATGAATTTTTTTTTAATTGGAGAGGGCCACAGGCATTGCTAGTGAAGCTCAGCTCATGCCACCTTCTACATGAGCACCTCTCCTTAACATCAGAAAATTTCTGGGACCCCCGTGAGATGAGTAGCCATGCTGTTAGTCTCCTTCGATTCCGAAATGACCCTGAAACTCCGGTGGCTTTGAAGTCCCATCGTCAGTGAGGGCGCTTCCCGCAGGCAAGCAGAATGGTCCATATTTGGCAGTCCCCCGTGACTCTCCTCCATGGCCTCCCAGAAGTTTGTCCCTGGGTGGGTGTTCAGTTGCTGTCCTCAGATTCTCTTGCCCTCTCCCCAGGCCGCCAGGCTGTGCGCTGGTTGGGCCTCGCTCTTGCCCCCTGACTAGCCCACCTTTGTTTTTGGTCATGCGTTGGGCCAAATGGTTGAATGATGATGTATTTTGTCTGTCTCACATCACCCCATGTTGGTGGTTTGCTGCTCCCCACGCACGCCCACCGTGGACCCTCTTCTTTGCCTTTGAGAGGACCCTCGTCTTTATGTAGCGTTCTATAACTCAGTCATGGAATAACAACAATAATAATAGATTAAATCAGCATTAATGGTAGCTGACATTTGTCCTTAAGGTTTGGAAAAAGCTTTGTGTGTGTTATCATCGTGTTGGACATAAACGTGCTGGGAGAATGTTGCTGTTAGAAAGATGGGCCTTTGTTTTAGGGAGAAGCTTGGGGGTCATTCCAGAACGTGGCAGTTTCCCAGAGATGCTCCCGTTCCAGCAGGCTCTCCTCGTCAAGTCTGGGCCGCCTACCACGTGCATTTCTGGTGTCTCTCTAAGGTAACGTTTACCAGTGAACGGGCTCTGTAGCGTGTCTTTCTAACGGCTTGTTAATCTAGATCAGCGGTTCTCAACCTGTGGGTTACATTCAGTTTAAATACATCCTGCATATCAGATATTTACGTTACGAATCATAACAGTTATGAAGTAGCAATGAAAATAATTTCATGGTTGGGGGTCACCACGACATGAGGAACTGCATTCAAGGGTGGCGGCATTAGGAAGGTTGAGAACCGCTGATCTAGATGGTAGGCTTTACTTATTAAAATAATAAGAGCTTGCCTCCTGTGGGGCTCTTTAAGATTTACGTGTATTTATCTCACTTGATCTTCACCACAACCCTGGGAAATAAGCACTGTTACTATTCCCATTATGTAGATGGGGAGAGTAAGACTGAGTGCGGTTACACAAGAGTATCTGAGGCAAGATTTGGACTCTGAGAGATAGGCCACATTCATAAAATACACAGCGATTGAAAGCAACTGTGAATTCAGAGAGGGCAAGGACTGGGGACCAACCTGTGATTTCATCAGTACGGAGCACAGGTGTCAGATACGTGGGCTGCGTGTGACCCGCAGCACTCCTGAGTGCCCTTGAACCAGACTACAAAGGAATTGGGAAATATTTGACAAGATAAATAAAATACAATGAAACATAGATATCACTCTTTTTAGAAAAAATGTGTTTTAAGTCAGTGGGAGGCCTGCAGGATCCTTGCATGGGAAGCTGGAATAGCTGAGATCTTGAGGGATGGCAGGTTGTCTCCTTGGTGCCCCTTAGAGGGAGTTGGATCTTTTGCTACCTGTTTTGTTTTGAGCGCAGGAGCCTTCTTGTTCTGGGGACCAGGAAAACTCCAGAAACCCCAGTCTACTGAGGCAGCTCGGAAGAGTGAAGAGATCCCTGGTTCTGAGAGTCAGGGGCTGTGGGTTCAGACCCTGGCCCTACTTTGTGACCTTGGGCAAGTTATTTAGCATTGGTAGATTCTACATCCTCATCTGAAAAATGGGCAAGCTGGACTTTATGATCCTATGACCTTTTCCTAGAGAAATGTGGACTCCTTCCTTCCCCCTCCCCATTCTCTGTTCCCCCTCAAGACATACAGGTTTTTTAAGACTGATGCCAACATTCCCACCCTATGGGCCAGCTTGAAGGCTCTGGAAAACAGATCATTTTTTCCCTTCGGGCACTTTGGACTTGTCAGAGTTGAGCTTTTGGGTCCAGTGTGGTCCTGGGACTCAAAAGGATCGTCTGTGAGAAACTTGCTCTCAGTAACTGCCGTGGTTATTGAGTAACCTGGGGAGACCGGAGGAAACATTACCAAAGCTTTCTATTTTCGAAGAAAATGCTGCTGACCCAGGAAATGACCTTGCGTTGAGTCTTGTAACAAAGCATTAAAAAAACCCCAACAACCCACCTGATTAAGAATTTTATGTGGTGGGACCCAGGGAGATAGGCATCAGAGAGAACTCTTGTAAAATAGGCTCTTTAATAGATTATACCAGTATCCTGCCGTAGGAAGGCTTTCTAGGCACAGGCCTTGAGGAACGAAGGCGTTCTTCTGCAGAAATCAGACTTCTGTTGTGGTTGGGGTTTGGGATCTGGGACAGAAACCTTATTCCAAGGGGAAAAAAATAGTGGGAAAATTTCCATAGTATGGCACAGGGGGAAAAGGCCCAGACTTGCAGTCAGGGGATACAGGTTTTAGTCCTGGCTCTTGAGCTTACCCCTGGGGCAGTGTGTCTAGGGTCACTGCACAGTATTTCCCTCCGTGCACCTTCCGTTCCAGCCAGACTAAATTTCTTGCTGTTCCTTGGGCATGAGGTTCCATTTTCCAGCTCCAAGCTTTAGCACAGACCACTCCCCAGGCTTTCCTTGTATCTTTTTCTTGGAGCCCCTAGCTTTGTTGAGGGTGCCATCTATTCAGTGCCCGTTTTGACCACCCTTAGATGTTATCCCCACCTTCTTCTCATGTCATCTTGGGGTCTATTTCGTATTATCCGTAAGCTCCACATTTCTGCTGTGGAATTTATCCCCTCACCCCTTTTTGTCTTCTGGTACCCCACCCACCCCCATGCCTTCTGGAGGGCCTGGTATATGACACACGTTCAGTGGGTGGATTCTGCAAGCTTGCTCTCCTCATCTCCAAGATGGGAAGATCGGACGAGGGTCCCTTCCAGCTCTGACCTGAAAGATGCCTGTTTGGCCAGTGCCGCTGAGTGCGTGAGAGGCCTCGGGTGCTCTGGCCCCGATGCTTCTTCACCTGGCTCGTCACCTCCCACCTCTCTGGGCCTCACTTTGCTCCTCAGGAACATGAAGGGGTTGCCCGGATGCCCTTGCAGGCCTCTGTCCCCGCTCAGGTCAGGATGAGTTAATGTTAGTCCTAGGACTCAGTAGCAGGTCCCTGAGCCCCGTCCTTTGGGCCATAACCACACGGCAGTTTTATGGGAACCTGTGGAGCGTAAGCCTCCCGAGAATAGCCCCGGTGCTTGTTGTTGTGATTGTTTGGGGTTGGTTTTTTTGTATCCTCAGCGCCTAGAGACTCTTAGTGCTTCTCACATGGTGGCATGGGATGGGATTGAGTGATGGGGTGGTCAGAGTAACTTGATCATTGAGAGTGGATTGAGAACTCCCAAGACCAGACTACATCTTAACATTGTCTGTGATCAGCTGCATTTTTATGTGTTTTGTTAAGAGTTTTCCAGTTACATTTTAATTAGATTTTGGCAGCACTCTGGTGTGTTGTGGCCCCTTGTGTGATGCTTCTGTCCTAGACGAATCTTGAAGACTCTGGTGTTCAGAGAAGGGTCTCACCTGTGTTGGTGGAGGGAGGATCCCCCCAGGAGTTCTCTGTACTGTTGAAATCAAACGGCCTCTCCCCGTCCCCTAAAGGCAGGCCCCCTCTTCTTGCTTTTTTCCAGGGGGTGAGGAGTTAGATTCAATTTAAAGTGGTCTCAGAGCTGTTGTTGACCACTTCTTCCCTTTCTCCTCTTCCGTCTGTCTTGCTTTCCAGGAGAGCCAGCGAGCCGCTTGGCCTGTGCTTTCTCCTCCTCTTAAACCCTTACATCCTGTCTGGGCTCCTTGCCACGCAAGGCATGGGCGTTACCATCCAACTGGACGGAAGGTTTAGACTTGTCTCTTTGGTAGGAAATGCTGGGCAGTCCCAGCATGGGGTTTTGAAAGTGCTTTGGGCTGTTCAGAGATTGCCTCTACAAAAATAGTGTGATTGCCAGAGGAGCTGCCTCCTGTGCTGGGCTGTGCTCCCTGGATTCTTGTTGACTTTTCTGAAACCCGTCAAAAAAGTACAGACAGAGAGGGGTAAGAAGGTGAGATTGTGTCTTTGGGGTCAGAGGCTATTTCATGTGCATAAAGTTATCACCAGAAATTTCCACTGTATTTCAAATGTGTGTAAATTGTTAATCTGGGAAATGTATTTGTATCCCCAGTGCTTAGGCTGTCTTTTCTTCTTTCCTTCCTTCCTTCCTTCCTTCCTTCCTTCCTTCCTCCCTCCCTTCCTCTCTCCCTTCCTCCCTTCCTTCCTCCCTTCTTTCCTTCCTTCCTTCCTGCCTTCCTCCCTTCCTTCCTCCCTCCCTTCCTTTCTTCCTTCCTTCCTTCCTGCCTGCCTTCCGTCCTTCCCTCCTTCCCCCCTTTCTCTTTTCCTTGCTTTCAATCTTGCTCTCACTTCTCTGCCTTATTCTTTGTCTCCCCTTTTCTTTATTAATGATTAAACGTTAAATATAAATAAAAGATTTTTTTTTAAAGAAAATGTCTGAAAGAGGGGAAGATTGCTAGAGGAAGGAGGGGAAGGGATGGTCATGATCAAGGGTATAGATGGAGAAAGAGCCTCGCTTAGCAAGGGGAGGGAGGAGGAGGAGGTGGGTAAGGATAAGTCATTTGCTTTAGGTTGGGTGTAGTTTGTGTCCGGGGTTTGAAGAAAAGAGGAGATTATTGGAAATGAGGTAGGGAGCAGAGTATTCTTTTGCTGAACAGCCCTGAGGACCCAGCTGAGATTCTT
>CM053580.1:27528224-27545525 GCA_028627135.1 Pseudochirops cupreus
CGGGGTTTGAAGAAAAGAGGAGATTATTGGAAATGAGGTAGGGAGCAGAGTATTCTTTTGCTGAACAGCCCTGAGGACCCAGCTGAGATTCTTTATATCTGTGAACCTCAGCACCTTCAGGGCTGTTCAGCAAAAGAATACTCTGCTCCCTACCTCATCATCCATCCCTTTATCGTGGTCACAGTCAGCTTGGGTTCGTGGCTTTCCCATGCATTGATCAGCTTTTGCAGGGCAAGAGCGGATAGCTACAGGCAGGGACGAGTGTTAGCAGGGGAGGGTCTAGTGAAGGATGTGGTGGTAGTGGTAATAGTGGGGAATTCTCTGTAGTCAAGGGTCAAGAGAGTAGTGACCATGATGTGGCCAAACAGCAGCTATTGGGCAGGATGGAGGGAGGAAGGACAGGATAGGAGGGTGAGGCGCAAGGGTACCATTGCCAAGTTCAGGATCTTGGAAAGGATGTTCTATAAGACCATGAGAGCCAAGGTGACCTGGCTAAAGCAGGGGAGAGAAGCTGTTCATCGGAATTCTGAAGACTGAGGGATTGTCTGGTCATGGTGTTGGAGGGCTGTGGTGGAAGGGACAGAAGTGCTGGATTTGGAGGCATGTGACTGGATGTAGGTCTTGCCTTTGCTTCTCACCAGCTGGATGACTGATTAAATCACCTCACTCTCTTCATCCGTAAAATGTAAAAAGTTGAACTCGGCTCCCTCTCAGCTCTAAATTTATGACCCTGTTTATTTTAAAAATCCCCAGGAAAACTGAAAACAAACGTCTTTCTTGATGAGTCTAAAATATATACATGCAGAGTAAATGACCACGATGAATCACCAAGCTGTAATTCCATCAAGGCTTACATAAAATATGAAACACCATCTCCAGTGGGTTTTTGTATAGCCACGGCAGCTGCTCAGTGGAATGAGGTGATATCATCATATGCTCAAAATGACTTGTTTTAAAAATATTTATTCAGTTTCTCTAGAAAATGGCCAGTTCTCTGCTCTTGAGAGCCAGGAGTGACTTAGAGGTGGGCCTTTCCAATCCTCCATGGAGGAGTCCTTATTCCCAGAGTCATTTCCCGTGGCAACTTTATTCCTCTGTGTTTCAGTAAATCACAAAGTTTTGGCTTAGAGTTCCCCAGAACTTTTTTTTGGCCATTAGGAACAAAATCATCTCTTCCTTGAGACCATACTTGTGGACTGGCCTGGAGTTGGCCAAAACAGCATTTGAATCCTGACCTAGCCTTTCACTAGCTGTGTGACCTTGGACAAGTAACACCTCCTCATGTATAAAATGGATGGGGGGGGGTGTACAGAAGATAGAGCAGAGAGCCATCATCCACTGGCAAAAATTCTTCTCTTCTGGATATCTAACTCTTGTTCCCAGCATTTAATTGGAAGGCCCTTGAAGGCAGGTGTCCAGGAATTCTCTCTTCATCCAGAAGTGTGGAGCGCACAGTAGGTCCTGAGGTCTGCCGATTGCTTATTTGAGGTAAGGTAACCGCCTCATCTCTCCCAGAGCATTCCAGGGTAACCTTCACATCCTTTACCAGGCAGAGTCATTGATTCAGATTGGGTGCTTAAAACCCCCCCCCCCCCAAAACACAGAGTCTAAGAACCGGGCACGTAGTAGGAATCTAATAAATGCTTGTTGGTTGATGGATGGGACCCCAGAGTCCACCCAACCCTTTTGGTTTACTGGTGAAGAAACAGAGGCCGGAGGTCACCGAGTAACTGTTTGAGGTCACAGAGGTGGGAAGTGGTCCTCAAGGTGAGATTAGAGCCGAGGTCCTGACTCCCCATCTGCTTTTCATAGTTACGTCCCTGCAGGAGAGTGTAAGCTCCGTGAGGGCAGGGACTGTCTTCCTCGTGGGCTTGTATTCACATAATAGATGCTTTTCTTTTTCCATTTTGTAGTAAACCAAGCTATTTGGGTTTTGTTGTTAAACAGGCAATTTATTATTATTAAATAGATGCTCAGTGGCGCTTGTTGATGGCTCGAGCCACATCTGCCTCTCTGACTTGCACTCAGTACTTCTTGTTCCTCAGTCTGGGGCCAGATGGAACAAGCTGTCTAATCCCTTTTCCATTAAGGATCCTGGTTATTTCTTGGACTGGAGCGGATCTACCCTGCAATTTCCTTTCTGTGGCGCACAGTGGAAAGTCACAGCACAGCTTCAGCGTGGTCGTAAGCCTCGGTAGGAGAGGGAAACCCAAACCCAGACTGGGGACTTGGACTGCCGTTGGTAGGGCTGATTGAGAGTGGATGTTAACAACCAACTTAACAATGGCAAAAAAACATCACATTTTTCTTAGGTCACATCATTAAAACACTTTGCCTTTATTTAAAAAAAAAGTTTCCCCACTTGTAATGGTGTGTTTTACAACAGAAATTGGTGGTTGGGATTATGCAATTTCTCAGCGATCAGCACTTTTCTAATTAACTGTTATTTGGCTACAGATGTAAAGTGGGGGGAGGAGGCTGTGGTCACTAATCTGGGTTTATTGTAAAGTGGAAACAGAAATGTTAACAGTAAAATCCACCCTTGTATGTTCAGATGTTTTTACAAAATAGTTCGCTTCTGCCCTGTCCCTTAATCTTCTTGTATTTACTGTGGATGCCATCTTGGTACTTGAACCATTATGGGAAGAAGCCACTCGGAGGCTTGTTTGAATTTTGGAAAACTATAGTTGTTGTGAAGCTTAAATAAGTTTATGTGTGGAAGGTGCTTTGAAACCCTAAAGCATTATGTTAGTTATTATTTTAAATACATGTGTCTTTGGTTTGTTCTGTTACTGAGTCAGACAGATTGCTGTAACTTCATTAGATTATAAAATATCACTAATTTTGGCAAGGAATAGCACTTTGTGTCACTTGATCCTCCCAATGACCCCGTGAGGTAGGTGCTGTTATTCACTCCATTTTACAAATGGGGCAGACAGAAGTTCAGTGACTTGCCCACAGTCACACACATCAAGTAAGGTATCTGAGACAGAATTCAAACCCATGTCCCTGACTCCAGTTTCCCTCAGTCTAGATGGTACACCGCCTAGCTCTCTAGAATTGGAATGCTGAATGATTTAAACATTTTGGGCTTTATATTATCCATAAAAATATGTACTACTGAGCAAATTAATAGTAAAAACCAGGTAATATTTAGCATGAAACCCAGTAAATTATTTTTAACACCATCTGAACAACAGGATTGCGTTTGCTAATTGGAAGTGGTGGTTAGGGAAAATCAGTAAGTGATTTTATGTAAATATACATGTATTTAATTTGCTCTGGGAAAGTCTCAAATAAGCCTCAAGCCTAGGTGTGACAGTTAATTGGCTCACCCACATGTCCGTGATCACATGGTAACAAAGAATAAAGCCAGTATTAATTCCCCTTCATTAACTGATACATTATTCTTCCTTCTGGGTCAGTAGGTGACTGGCTGGTTTTTTGTGGGGAATGTGGTGGGGCAGACTTTGAGGACAAAGAGAAGTTTGACCTAGAAATTTTCCCTTTTCAGGTCAGGGTACCGGTGGTACCTTGTTATCGGGGTTTTACAGCCAGCAGCACCCGGGCCAAAGATGGTACATGGGCTGGTTTTCATTGGCATGATCCTGTCACCTCCCACCTGGGGGAGGAAGGAAGGGGTTGGGACCTTGGCACACTACTTTTCCAAGGCTGCCAACTCTTGTTGTATATGCTGGGGCAGTAGATTGGCCTTAGTTCTTAAGATGTCATAGACTTCAAACAAATCGTGATCTTTTCTTTTACCGGTTACCAGGGACCGATGCAGTTCATTTTTGGTTTTTTTGCACAAGTACTTTCATGGTGTGCCTTCATGATGTGACAAAGTACCAGGTCTTAAAACTAACGGAGCGTCTGAGTGCTGCTGCAGTGGATTTGGGAACCCATCCCTGTGGGTGCTCCCACCAGTGATCAAGAACCCAATGTCAGTCAAAGAATATGAGTGTTAAGAAGGGTTTTTGTTTGGGGAAGTCGTGAGAAGCACTCTGAGGTTTTTCTAAAAGCAGTCCCGTCTGCATCCCTCCTCCTTCTGGGTCCTGAACCTGATGTTCTATAGGGACCCAGTGCTCCCTGATGCTTGGCGGTGGGTTTCACGGGCCAGTTGTTATGGGTCAGACCCAGTTCAGGCCAGGCTCTTGGTGGTTTAGGTCCAGTATTAGAGCCAAAGGTTGTGGAGCAGTGGACAAAAAGAAGTTTCTTTTGTCATAGAAGGACATTCAGCACAGACCTTGATTTATGACATCACAGCTTCCCAGTGTCAGTCATGCTTTCTGGCCATGGTCAGAAGCCTCAGAGGGATCACTGGAACTCACCATGGCCTTGTATGCATGGGGCACAGGAAGCCACACCAACACGCCTGGCCAATGCCTGAGGTGGCGTTTCAGTGCCAGACCGATAAACATGGGGCAGAGCCCCAGGAAAATCTAGCCTAGCCTCTGTGGGTACCAGGGTCCAGGAAATAATTCTTTCTACCCACTCAGAACTCTCAGTTAGTAGTACCATTCATGTTAGAGACTTGTGGGAGGCATTCTGTTGGGAAAAAAATGATTAATTTGGAGTCAAGCAGTTTGTGTTTCAGTTCTGTCTGTCCCTTACTGCTGTTTCATCATCTGTAAAATGGGGGACTTTTGGTGACTGGCCTCTGAAACTCCTCTTCCTGCTTTAGAGCTAAGAATCTGCAGGTGTGAACTTGGGAAAAATCATTTGTTTCCTTAAGCCTCATTGTCCTTACCTGTAAAATGGGAGGGGGGAGACTGGACTAGGTGACCCATTATGGCCCTTCTGGCTCTGAGTCGTTGATTATGTAACCCTACATCAGATGATAAAATCTTGAGAAGCACACGGGACTATGACGAAATCCTCTGGGGTGCCTGTGAGGGTAACCGTTGGACTGGCTGGGATGGCATGTGGCCCCCCTTGGCAGAGTTCCCCGAGGAGAGTCTGGATGGCCTCTTACTTGCTGGGCACGCGTAGAGGTATGGCTTGGTCTTGGTGGGTCAGAGCAGATGTAGTCTCTCTCTGGCGCATCTCCCAAATCTGAGTAGAAAAAGCAGTTAAAGATCCAGAGACACCACCTGGGTAATTCCCTTTTGATTGCTTTGACCATGGTTTCCTGTGTAGGAACCTAGATTTAGGGCTGGCTAGGCCTGGAGAGATCCGTATCAAGTCCAGCCCCCCGCTTTTTGTTTGGAAAGTGATGTTAAGCAGCTTGCCTGCGTCACTCTTCTGTAGCCAGTGAGAGAACCAAGATTGGACCACAGGGCTCCAGATGCAGCCCTCTCGCTGCCCTTTCCTGCAGATAGCGGCTCCTTCCTGACAGTGCCCAGCTCCTCTGTGGGCCTTAATGCCAAGTTGTCAGGATACAGGGGTTAAGCATCCTGTGGGTCTGACTTTGGAAACCTTTTCCTCTTCCTCATGTAACACACGTACATAAATAATGACTTGTCCACAGATCTTCTGTCTCTCCAAGCAATGCAAGAAAATTCAGGCAGAATGAATGAAGCCAGGTTTCATTTGTCTGTAGTCCCGGCACTTAGCAGTTATAAAGGCATCAGAATGCTATCATGACCGCTTGCTTAAATGGAGGACTTGGCGTCTTGGACCCAGTGCGCAGACTCCATCACTAAGGGCTTCTGAATGCCTGGAATGCTGAAGAAGGGTTTCATCTTGGTGGAAAATGAGCAAAGAGGTGGACACATTCAAGGCCTCTTCACTAACTTCCTCAGTGGTCCTTGGAGTGAAATTGGAACTTGGCCAAGTGACCAACTCATCTAGAAGGGGTGAATTGTGAACTGCCAGGCTTCCTTTGAGTCAGTAGTATGATTGGCAGGCAGAAGAGCTGATTGGATCTTGGGCTGCATTAAGTAAGGAGGTCTCTCTGTCCTCTGCTCTGGTCAGACCGCAGCTGGAGTATTGAGGTCAGTCCTAGGCATCAGTTTCTTAGGAAGGGCATTGTAAGCGGGAGTCTTCCAGAGGAAGGCAGGATGTGGAGGGGTCTTGCAGTCGTGTCATAAGAGACAGTTGGAGGAACTGGAAATGATTGACTTGGGAAAGAGAAGGACTTGGGGGAGTGGCGCAGCAAGACGCCCTAGCTTTGCACAAGTGTTTGAAAGACTGCTTCATGGAAGAGGCCTGAGTTTGGGACTCTGGCAGGAGGAGGAACCGCAGGTGGACGTTACACAGAGACCAGCTCAGGCTGGTTATTAGGGAAAACTTCCTAATAATTGGAGTTGTCCAAAGGTGGAATAGGCTATGTGGAGGGGGGTGGGTTCCTTCTGTTGACAGTCTTTGTGTCATTTATGTACCTAATTATCATAATTGTATATAATTATATGGAGGGCTTCTCCCCATATTAAAATGGAAGCTTCTTGTGGGCAGGGACAGTTGTCGCCTTTATATTTCCATGGCTTGACCAAGTGACGGACACAGAGTAAGTAAGCACTTAACAAATATTATTGATTATTGGTTGATCGATAGATGCCTTCAAGCATTGGAAAGGCTGTCTCTGAGAAGTGGGGTTAGCTTTGTTCTGTTTAGCTACGGACTGCAGAGTCAGGAACAAAAGGGATATTTCAAAAGATGCAGATTCCCGGGAAAACTTTCTGGGACTTGGAGGTGAAGTGGGTTTGCTGTCTTGAGTAGTGGTGGGTTTTTCCTCATTGGAAGTCTTCAGATGGAGGCTTGGGTGTATTGTAGAGGGCGTGTATTGGACTGTGTGATGTTCTGAGATTCTGTGATTCTGTGACATCAGTCAGTCAGCCCCTCGCCTGGGCTGCTGGCTTCTTGTGGGCCATTGGTAAATTGTTTTCTCTGCGAACTTTAGCTTCCCTGCTTGTGTGGAGATGGGAGTGGTGAGCATAGATGGTCTGACCTCTTATAGCAGGAGGGCACAGAGAGTCAGAGTTGGTTCATGCCACGCAAATGAGTTCCTCCTGGTCATAGGACCAGGTGTAGCCCTGATGGGTCCCAGTGGAATGTCGGCTTCCTATTTCTCCTCAGCAGTGACCCTCGTTCTGTGCATTTTGAGACTTCCTGTGTTAGCTTTGCCTGACTGAGACCCTTTGTAGCTTCGTGACCCCCTGGACGAGTTGCTAACCATTTCTCTGCTTCTGTTTATCTGCTAAAAATGAGCCCCCCTTCTTCATAGGACTGTGGTGAGGTGAGATAAACTGTATAAAGTGCTTTGCAAGCCTTAAAGCTGTGCAGATGATAGTTATTATTTCTAAGAATGGTTTAATGGATAATATCTCTTGACTCCTTCGAGCAGTACAGGAACATCGCTGTTCTGGAGAGGGTTATGACTGTCGGCTGTATTTCAGCACAACTGGTCAGAGAATGAAGTCCTGTTACTTAAAGCTACGTTTTCCTGTTGATTTAATTGGAGATGTTTCTTCTGCATGGGATCGAAATGCTCCTGATTACAGATTGCTGCTAGATCAGGGCCCAGTGGCCCCAGCATCCAACATAGACATGGCCCTTGATGCCCAGAAAGCTATGGAAGCCGCAGGATTCAAAAGGGTATAGAGGTCACACGTGGCCGAGTGACCACTTGTTGGGTGGGTCCTGTGGGAGTATTTTGGGGCATCGACTGGGCTCAGTGACCTCTGAGGCTCCTTGTGACTCAGAAATTCTATGACTCCATAGTCACCCAGATCTCTCCCTTATGTTCCATAAGGTCTGTCACCTGATTTTATAAATTTCTTAGCTGAAGAGTTCTGTATGTTAGCATCAATATACTCAAGGATTGAAATAATGGCAGATTTGTAATCCAGGGCTCCTGATTGTTTCAAAATGCTGCTCCATCAAGACCTGGGGACAGCAAGGCATGCTAAGTCTGCTCTGAGACTCAGAAAAAAGGAAGTTCGTTGTTTTGTAAGTCACAGGCCCATGAAACTTGGCAGGACCCAACTGGCTCAGTGGCCGCCTCTCACATGATTGTTTACTGAGTAGGGGAGCAGAGCCCATGACAGAAATACAGAAGTGACAATTGGTGTCTTCCGGCACCGAGATCCGCCAGGCCACTGTGGACTGCCAGCTTCCTACTCATAATGAAAGTTTCCTGGTTTGAGTATGTAAAGGGTGTGTGTGTGTGTGTGTGTGTGTGTGTGTGTGTGTGTGTGTGTGTGTGTGTGTGTGTGTGTGTGTGTGTGGTGGGGGCTGTGAAATGGGAATCCCTGCCATGGTCTAGTCAAGGCTGCCTGTTTCAATAAATTGGACTTTAATATTTTAATTGAACAATGAATTAATAAAAGTGAGTTTACCAGCAACAAAGAGTTATGAAATTATGGAGACATCTCGTCTTGGCCAAAGATTCCCTTTCTCAGGCTGGGAAAGTGGCAGATTAGTCTTAGTCTTCCAGTCTGTGGTCAGGGCTTGCAAAGAGCCCAGCCCCTCCACTTTGCATAATGAGTTTATTTCAGGTTTTATATTAATGCCTTTTCCATCATTAACTTCTCGTACATCAAGCCCTTCCTTATAACAAGGACCATTTAAGCAAAGCCAAATGTGACTCTCTCTTCCCGTGTATACCCCATTTCACAGCCTCAATCTCCGCCTCTCTGCCAGGAGGAAGGAAGATGGATTTTCTCATTTCTGGAATAGTGATGCATTCTAAAAAAATGAACCAAGTCATTCTAATTTTTCACCTACTCTTTAATAGGATTCTCTGTGTGTTTCTGGATTTGGGACTTAGCTTGGAGGGGATGGGAGATGCAATAAAGGTGAGAAGGCAGGTCTGAAGATGTGTAGATTTTAGCAGACCCACTTGCTTCAAGCCTTCCCACCCCATCTCCCTTTCTAAAGGAGGGAGGGAGGCACATTGCCTTATCTTCTTCTCTGACTTTCTGCTTTATTTATAGGGGCCACCATGTAATAATATGTTTTTCACAGAATCTCAGAATGAGGAGAAACTCATCTAACGATTCCTGTTTTTTTCTTTCAGTCTTGGCTCTGAAAAGTAGGTCAGGAGAGTGGTCAAGGAAATAAAAAGGGGGGAGGTCTCTGGATTTATTGGGGTCATTAGGATATGATGGAAATGTTCCAACTCTCTTGCAAAGTATCATTTTACACTAGTTCTTTGGGAAAGAAATAATGAACCTCCTCAAGCACTCGGTTTATGATGAGGCCAGGGAATGATTTTAAAGGGTGCTGGCTTTGGAGTCGGTCAGAAGACCTTTGCTGGTTCAAATCCCACCCCTGCTATTTGCTGTCTCTAGGATCTCAAGCAAATCCCTTTTCTCCTGGGCTTCCCCATCTTTAAAACGAAGGGGTTAGAGAGGATGGCAAGTGAAATCTCTTCTAGATTTCCTGTGGGGGAGAGAGAGAGACAGAGACAGAGAATGAATGAATCTGTGTCAGTGCAGGTTAATTCAAACCGGTAAGATATCAAGCACTTTTTGGAAAAGTTCTGCTTGTAGCAGCTATTTAGGGAAATTGGAGTCAGAAGGAAGGGAAAAAGATTGCAAAAAAAGAAAAAAAAGGCTTCTTTTCCCTGTCCTTAGTTTGATTTAACTGGCATTTCTCAATATGCCTTCTATGTGCCAGGGCCTGGGTATACAATCAAAATGGAAACATTCCCTCTGCTTTAGAAGCTTGTACTCTATTGGGCAGAGTAAGAAAGCCCCAAATGTATAGAAAATGGACTTCTCTGTTTGAGGAGGCAGGACACACAGACAGGAAATGATAGGGAGAGTGTCACCAAGCCACATGGACAAATGCCAGTTCTCTAACATTGGATGAATGGGATGGGCGTGATGGAGCTGGGAGGGTTTTCCTGGAAGAAGTGAATTTGGAGCCAGGTAACGAAGGAGCATCGAGATGGGTGATAAGCGAAATTTAAAATGAAATTCCAAGAATCTTATATGTTCCTAATTTTATGAAGATCAGAAATTGAAGTGAGTTTTCCCTGAAAAAAAAAAAAAGAGCAGGGGTATCAGAGTGACCTGATAGACCCAGCGGAAGCCTGATTGTTAGATTCTGTAACCTCTCATTAGGCCGATCTTCCTCTCATTTCTTTTGTAAGCAAACCAAACCTCCAAACTTCATCACAGAGACCCTAACTAAGCACATTTTATACATGAGAAGACGGAAGCTTGTGTGGTGGAGGCATCCGGGATGCACTGTGAACTGTGGCATTATTTAGGAAAAAATGGCACTGCATTGAGCCCATGGGGTGGAAGTCATTTACATGGGGAGACTCCCCACTGGCAGCTTTCTTTACTTGATTCTGGACTCCATAAACACCAGTCAAAGCCTTGGAGACCAAGCTAACAGATGGTGATTTATGCAAGCCTTGTAAACAAAGCCCCTAGAACATCCTTACACCTCATTGATGAATACTTACCCCTTCCCCTCCCAAAACAGAGATTTTGGCCACCAGTGTGGTTGCCCGAGAGAAGATTAATGTAGGCTATTCTGTGAACTTGTATGGAGCTATGGTGTAGGAGTAGTCTTGAAAAAACGAAAGGGAAGAAAAGAAAAAAAGAAGACTTCCTATTACTCTTGCTTAAAAGAGTCTCGCATTGATTGGGCTGGTGAGACAGGAGGATTGGGACTTGAATCATTTGAGGGGAGGGAAACATTGGGGTTTGAAGGCACGATAATGCTTGAAGACCCCGAAATATCTCTAAAAGAGAAAGGGGCAGAATAGAGCCCCTCTGGCTTTTCAGCTAAGTGTACTCTGAGTAAATGAGATTTTATGATGTTCTTTACTTCCATTTACCTATAGATAGCAGACCTCTCCCCTTCTCAAAAATGTTTTCATGCATAAAATAAAACACTTGGAATTTGGAAATGAATTATATTGAAATACACATATCAAAATGTATTAAAAAAAAGTTCCAAGATGCCAAGTTAAGAACCCTCATTTTAGGTCTCTTGACATTTGAATCGTTATCACAGAGTTTGAGAGGTGCTGATGACTTCTTGTTACATGACTAGCTGATCTTTTTAAAAAAGATTCTGGTTATATATATCATAATGGAGCCACATATTTGAAACTTCTAAATAAATCATTTGGTCGTCAGCGGTGGGAAAGGTTGGCATGTTGAGTAGGGATCTGGGCTCCTGGCTTTTTTTCTGGTGTCTTGGCTGCCCCCTTGTCTTTTGGACCTTCCCTTCTTATGTCCATGGCTGATGTCTGTCTAATCCTGCCTCATGCTTCACATTTACATTTGGAATGGGGAGAGGTGTCTTTTAAACACTTCAGGAGGTAGCCAGCCTTCTTCAGGAAGACAGCTTCCTCTCCACCCTATCCCCAATAAGGACAACGTGTAGTAGGCCTGATTATATCTGGCCACATCTGTTGCCAGAGTGGTCAGAGATTTGAAGAACACACTGTCCCCATTTCTCTATTTGAACAACCTTTGAAATGCTCTTGTGAAGCTGGGATGTTTCAGGTAGATTGGGGGACCTCGGCAGGGCCTGGCCCTTGTAGAAGGCCAACGTCTAGATGGACCCAGATTATAAATGTCATTAAGATAAGAGGCGGAAGATAAATGTGGATAAATCAGCATTTTCCCAGAAGCTAAAACACAAGACTTCAAAAAGTTGGGCTCCAGTTCAGTGCAGTCATATGAACCCTGGCAAATATAAACTGTTGAGGCAGATGAAATCTGTGTTGCAAACTCATTATCTTTTATCACCTTGCTCATTGGGGAAAAATGCAAAATAATCTTGCACGGCATGCTTGCAGCTTGGCTGCCCCCCACTTAGAGGCACATTGATGTAGCTGAAAGGAACGTCTCAAGACCATGCAGTCATGGTGAGGTCCAGAGCAGATTCCCCAGGAAGCTGCTCTTGGCTCCTGGAAAGCGTCGGGTGTTAGCATGACTCCATAGCCTTAATTACACTTGCATTTGGATGGAGGGACCAGAGAAGACAACGTGGCATTGCAATCAGCCGAGAGATACACAAAGGACTTGAGAAATTTTGTAATGACTATTTTTAAAAGAATGACATCTGAGGATAAGCACCTTTGTTTTCTTGTCATTCCTTGAATGGTATCCTGCTTTGGCAGTAGAACTTGACACAGGCTGAAGCCTGGGGAGAAGGAGGGTCATCAGTGTCAGAAAATACCACAGGGCCGAGCAATTGTTAGCATAAGTTTGTTTTTTTTTTTATAAGTTTCGTGGAACGTAAGTTATCGATAGGGATGGACGTGGTCAGAAGGGGGAAGGAGAAGGCTAGTCCTGGCAGGGTTGCATTTTTTCAAAAGCACTTAATCCACATGAGAATGGAAAATTTTGTCTTGATGGAATTGTGGTGGAGCTGCCTGTGTTGTAGAGGTGATCCTTGTTCCAGGGCACTGAGGCCTCTTCCAGCTCTGAGATTCCGGGACTGTTCTGAGAGATTACGTTTGACATTTTCCTGAAAGTAGACATTAGTTTATTAGCCAAGGAAGGTGGAAAAGTCATCAAGCTGTCAGTTTTGGTGACTTGGATCCAATTTGAGTAGTTTTCCAAATCCAATGTATTTGGTTTGAGACATACACAAGAATTAGATTCCCCCCAAAAAAGGTCGTCAGTTTTTGAGAGATTGAAGGGGGTAGAATGTGGACTGTATAGAAAACCCTGTGAGATTTGCAAAGTGCTATGGAAATGCTTCTTTTATTTCATAAGTTCAAAATAAAATAGGTAAAATTTTTAAAAAGCACCAATATTATCTTATTGATTGTTATAACAACCCTGAAAGGTAGATGCCGTTATTACTCCCGTTTTACTGATGAGGAAACTGAGGTAAACAGGTTAAGTGACTTGACCAGGGTCACACAGCTAGTAAGTGTCTGCGGCTGGATTTGAATTCAGGTCTAGGACTCTGTGTACCATGCCACCTTGGAGTCATGAACCAATATAAAAATCAAAAGCAATAAAGAAAGTTAGCCCTCTAAAACCAATATTGGTCTCATGGAAGAAGGGTTAGATTTACTCTGCTTGGCCCCAGAGGGCGGAATCAGGACTGATTGGTAGAGTAGCAAAGACAGATTTAGAGTTTATGTCAAGGAAAAATTCCTGACGATGAGAATTGTTTCTTAGAAGGTGGAATGGGTTGCTTGGAAGGCAGTGAGCTCCCTGTCACTGGGAGGGCTCCAGCAAGGGCCGGATGACCCTTTGTAGGGTATGTGGTGGAGGGGATGCTTTTGATGAAGGGAGGGCCCATTGGTTGACCCCTGAGAGATCCTTCCAATTCTGTGATTGTGTTTAATTAACATTTCCATGAAAGCTGACAGTGTTCCATTGGTTAAGAGGATTTTTACCTCTTTGGGGAAAGCTGATTGTCTCAAGTTTTCCCTTTTGACCAGAATCCGGTGACGGATACTCAGATAAGACTGCTTGACCCGGTGTTCTGTGTGTGGCTTCTGAGATGCAGCATAGGGAACCCACACAGTTTGCGGATATTTAGGAGTCTGGCCAGGTTTGAGTGGACGAGGAGATCGTGTTATGCCGTGGGCATCTGAGGCCTTAAACATGTGCCAGCCCTGCTGATAAGTTCAGAAATGTTTGCCTGCCATCTTTGCTTTTTCTGAGTACTCTCCTTTTCCTGGGCATGGAGGTAATAGAATGGATGAACCCATCTGCTTGGTTCACTTCCTTTTGGCTGTGTTGAGTTGCTTCAGTAGCATCTGACTCTTTGTGACCCCATTTTGGGGTTTCTTGACAGAGATACTGGAGTGGTTCCATCTCCAGCTCATTTTACAGATGAGGACACTGAGGCAAATGGGGGTTAAGTGACTTGGCCAGGGTCACAATGTCTGAGATCAGATTTGAACTCAGGTCCTCTTGACTCCAGGGCTGGCTCTGTCTTCACTGTGCCACCAATGCAGTTGTTAAATGCCTGGCATCTCCGCTTCTTGAGGGGTTATGGAAAGAGCCCTGGCTTTGGAGTCAGAAGACTTGGCTGGGGATCCTCTCTCTGGGCTTCAGATTTCTCATCTGTGCGATGAGGAGACTGGATGAGATGATGGCCAAGACCCATCGCAGGCCTGAATCCCATGAAGATGATACATGGTTATTTGTGTGGCTTCATTTGCTCCAGATGTGAGGCCGGTAAGTTACATTTATAATTATAAGAGGAGCCAAATTCCATTATAAGCTCATCATAGGGCTGGGAAAAGATTCTGGCGAGAACATCTCGTCCATCTTGGTGTAGTGGAAAGAACACGGCATTAGGAGGCTGGGGGTCGGGATTTGAATCCTGGCCTGGCTATGTGATAACCATGTGACCTTGGGCAAGGGCCTTTAGCTTTCTGGCCTCAGTTTCCTCATCTGTGCAAGTAGGAGTTTAGGCTAGATGCAAATCCTACTTGCCTAGGAGGCAGCATCCTCCAAGACAACACTTAAAACATTCCAGGGGAGAAGCAAAAGCAGTTCACTGCCCAGATGTTAGCCGGAGGGAACTGAGATTATCTGGTCCAGCCATCTCATTCTACAGATGAAACAGGGCCAGACGGGTTAAGTCACTGGCCCAGGGCCACACGGCAAGTGAGTCAGACCCTTGGAACTAGAACTCAGTTCTTTTGATGCCCAATCACCTGTTCTTTTCATTATGAACTTTCCCTTCCTTTTGGAATCACTGTTCTGGTTTGAGAGTTGAGTGGCTGGAATCTAGGTTGAGTGAACTAACCTGGAGATGGGCTATGTAAATGCTTTCATCTCGTTAGAGGGCCTTGCTTTGTTTCCTTAGAAATTAGGAGGCAAATTTTGTAATTAGGGAAGGCTAGAGATGCCAAATGTCACTGAGGCTCGGTATATACAAATATAAAACTGGATACGGAATCTTTTTAGGATTTAGGGATAATAGAAAGGGTCATTTGAAGCCAAATTTATTTTTTCAATGAATAAAAATCTGTTTTTTCTCCCCACCTTTTTTCTTCCTCAATAAAAAAAAAAAGAAAAAAACCCCTTGTAACAAATTTACACAGTTAAGCAAATCAGATTCCCACATTGGCCATGCCCACATACATATGTGCACATATCTGTATCTATACATATATATTGTTCAGTTAATTCGGTTCTGTCCTACTCTCTGTTGACCTTATTTGGGGTTTTCTTGGCAAAGATATGACAGTGGTTAGCCATTTCCTTCTCTAGCTCATTCGACAGATGAGGAAGTGACTTGCCCAAAGTCACACTGCTAGGAAGTGTCTGAGGTCAGATTTGAACTCAGGAAGATGAGTCTTCCTGATTTCAGACTCAGCACGCTCTGCCACTTAGCTGCCAAATATGTATTTTTCTCTTAGTCTGCATCCAGTCTCACTTTTGGTCCTCTGCAGTCTTGGTTGGTCAGTGAATTAATCCAAGTTCTTAAGAATTTCAGAGTTGTTAGTCTTTACAAATGTTGTTGATGTATAAATTATTCTCCTGGTTCTTCTCATTTGCTCACATCAGTTATACAGGTTTTTCTAGGATTCTCCAGAATCATGCTTGTCATTGTTTCTTACTGCACAACCATCTTCCATTCCATCCACACACCAGATTTGTTCACCCCTTCCCCAACTGATGCATGGTCCCATAGTTTCTAGTTCTTTGCTTTCACAAAAAGAGGTACTATAAATGTTTCTCCTTTTTACACATGGGTTCTTTTCCCCTTTAAAAATATTTCCTTGGGGTATAGGCCTGGCTGTGATATCATTTGGTCACAGGGTATGGTGCCTTTTATTTTTACTTCCGAAAAATTTTCTGATATATCTGCTTTCCCCCGACCTCTTTCTTCACTACTGAACCTTCCAACCAGTCAGTCAGCCAACATTTTAAAAGGATTATTCTGTGTCAAGTCTTGGGGTCTCCAAAGAAAGGCAAAAAATAACTGAGTTCCTGCTGTCAAGGGTTATACATTATTTTTTTTTTTGCTTTTTTTTGGAGGGCAGTTGGGGAGTCAAGTGACTTGCCCAAGGTCACATGGTTAGTTGTGTGTGTGTGTGTGTGTGTGTGTGTGTGTGTGTGTGTGTGTGTGTGTGTGTTAAGTGTCTGAGGTCAAATTTGAACTCATGTCCTCCTGACTCCAGGGCCTGGTGCTCTATTCGCTGTGCCACCTAGCCGCCCCCTAGGGTTATACATGCTAATGGTTGGGATGACATGCAAACCACTAGATAGGTGCAAGATATATATAAACGATGTTGGAAGAAGTCAGTAGTAGCTGGGGGGACCACGAGGGGAGACCCTTTCTGCAGAGGGGTGGGAGTTCAATGTGGAAGAGGTCAGAAACAATGAGGTAGAGCATGGGTGGGAGGGAATGGGGGGGCAGGCAGTGAAAGACACAAGAGATTGGGGTTCAAGGAATTGCAGGTAGGCTGTATACTGGAACCCTAGAGTGTGTGGCTGGCAAGGTAGAAAGGGGCTAGGTTATAAGGCTCTCTAAAAGCCAAACCAAGCACTCACTTTCTTTTTGATGCTGGAGGTTATAGGATAATTAAACCCTTGGGAACTGAGGAGATCCCTGAGGTAGATAATAAAAGAAGAGGCCCAGGACAGAGTCTTGGGGGGCACCCAGGGTTAGAGGGTGTGATGTGCTGGAATAGTAAAGGTGACTGACAAGGTGTGGTTGGACAGGTAGGAGGAGAAAACCTGGTCCTGAAAACCCCGGAGAGAAGAGAACATGAAGCATCAGAAGAGGTCAGGGAGGAGCAGGATTGAGAAAAGACCAGTCGATCTAGGAATGAGGAAAATTGAGGATATGTAGCATTCATCACTCACAGCTTCCCGCTGCAGAGCAGAGAGAAGGGTGTTAGCTGGTCTAGAAAACTAAGGTTGGTTCATTGTAACCAGAATGTAGCTGCTGCCTTTCTCCCAACAAAACAGCCTTGGAGGAGTAAACCCCGTGCTCAGTGGCTTCACCAAACCTCAGTTTCTCCCTTTGTTCTATGAGGGGTTGAACCAAATGACCTTCGAAAACGATAATTGCTCTTTGGAAAGTTGAATTGTGTGAATGTATTTGGCAAAGATGACTTCGTTTATAAACAGATGAACACGTCATGTGTTATTCCTGGCATTGTCCTTTGCATGCTCTGAAGAAAAGGGGGTATGGAGAAGATCATTCGGAAACCACACGCTCAACTTCTCTGTCAGTTGGGGAGATTGGGCAGAAATTAAGAAAATGAGGAGAAAACAGGGAGCGTTAGCTTGTGTCCTCCAGTGTGAGGGGCACATCTTCCTAGGGCTTTATGAAAGGTGAGGTGAGATTAAAAACCACTACAAAGGCTCAGGGTTTGCAGTTCCCCTTTCGTTGTGTCAAACCCACATTTTGTTTTATACAGGGAATGCCCAGTGAGCTTGTGGTCCCAGCCACGGG
>CM053580.1:27546025-27597069 GCA_028627135.1 Pseudochirops cupreus
GAGAAATTTAAATAGTGAATGAAAGGCATTTTGGGGAGGGAGTAGACTTTGGGAGGGCTCTGTCCTGAAATGGGCCCTTGAATGATTGACAAAGAAAGCTTATGGAGTAGCACTTGGGCTAAGGCTTGTAGGAAACTGGAATTCTGACAGGTAGAGGCTGGGGTGAACCTTTCAGGGAAGGGGACAGCAGGCAGTGGTCAAAGGCAAGGAGGGCCCATGGCTCATGTCTTTTGTGCCTAGGTCTATAACATCAGGAGATTTTAAGCCATGGATGGGTTGTATCTGCTTCTGGAAAAGGACTGTGGACCAAAGTACCCCTCAGCATTCTTCTTTGTCAGCCTGGCCTCTTTAAAATTTTAGTGTTTTTACAGATTTGAATTTGGAGGCAGGAATATGACTGAAAATTACCCAGGTGGCTACTCAGGAAGTACAGAATCCAACACGAAGTCTGTGCGTGCCACCTGAGGGACCTTTTGTCTATTTCTGTCCCAGTTCCTCACTCTCCAGCTGAAATCTCTCCTGCGTTCCAGCTGCCAGGTATGTCCCTGTGATGGCTGAAACATCCCTGATTAGAAAGAAACTACCCGAGTTGTCTTCCTTCAGTGAAGTCAAGACTCATAGAGCAAAGTTGAAGAAGGGTCCACTTTCTGCTCAGAAGAATCTCGTTTCTAGCTAGGACATAAATTCACCTTGGAATGTTGCTCTCCCAAACTTCAGCTTTAGAGGTGGTCAGTTCCCCCTTACTTTATTTTCCCTATGTGTTCAACCTGTAGATAACCACAGAAAATTCTGCTGGTAACGTGGCTGAGATTGACTTTTTAAAGTCCTCGCCTTTGTCCCTGCGTTTCCCTGTTTTGGGACTTTGCAGGTGATATAGACTGAGATGAGGGGGAAATAACAGGTTGTAAAGTATTTTAAAAAATATTTTGTCCTCATTTCCCATGACTTTGCTCATGATAAATAAGTGAATCAGAGAATTCTGATTAGTGAGGGAGCCTTAAAAACAGGGAAGAAAGACAACAACTCAGGCTTCTTGGAGACAGATGGAATCCCGTTTTTGGAAATCCTTAAAGGATTCTAAATTGGGGGAGGTAGGGTCAGAGGATTGTGCTTCTCAACAGCTGAATGGGTTGCAGCATGTTGAAAGAGGGCTCCAACCCTGATGGAAACGTTAAGGCTGCTGCAAAAATCTGGGTTGGAATCTATGGTATTTGCCAGGGGCGACAAGACTGGAATCTTTCAGATTTCTGCTTCAGCTTGAATGCCATGAAGTGAGATGGTAAGGCACTTTTAACCAGTAACTAGGGGGCTCAGCTTGAGCATGAGAAGGGATCTCACAGGCCATCTCATTCAATTCCTGTCATTTTAAACTTTGAGGATATTGAAACCCCGAGAGGTTAATTCAGCAAATACTAAGCTCCTGCTATGTGATAGGCACTGTGCTGAGCGCTGTTGGTTAGGGGACTTACCCAGGATCTCATGAGTACCAGGTGACCAAGTGGGATTCGAACCCACTCCCTTATAATCCCAGTTTCCAGTACTCATCTGTTTCCCCTCTTGGTTACAGAGCTACTTTCGTCATGTCCATTTTGAGTGGGGCTGAAATGTGGCTTTTAGAAAGATCTGTGATGGCCCCCAGTGATACAGCTCTCAGCCCCACTGTGGCATAGTCCTGGGCTTTGAGAATTACTGTGACTGAACCTGGTGATTGAACTATTCAGAGCTTGGTTTGGCCTGACCCTCAGACCACAGACATACCATCTCTTCCTAGATCCGTTCTGCCTGGTTATTCAGTTCATTTAAACAAAGGATTTTAAATAAAGATAAAAATTTCTTTCAATTAACCTATCTATACATGTATAAATATATAAATATCTCTTAAAAGGACTATATTTTTCTTGGGAGATATGGGTGGGATTAAAGAGAGAAAAGACAGATTTCAGTTACTGTTTTGGATACACACACAGAGGTACGGATAGGATAGTAAGACAGAACAGATTCCTGCATTGATCATGGCCAAAAGGCATTTCCTCATTTCCATCGAGGCTTTTGTCAGGAGATGGTACATATTTCATCAGGAGTCCTTTGGAATTATGGTTGGTCACTAAGTTTATCAGAATTCCCAAGTCTTTCAGAGTTGTTTCTTTTTACAATATTGTTGCTATTGCATAACTTCAACATTTATTGAATACCTACTGTGTGCAGGGTGTATGTGGCCCTGCTTTTACCTGGTCTTACCTTTTTTGGGGGGTGTACCGCATGTTTACAGATCGTTAGAGATGAGGCAGCGTGGTGTGATGGGATAGATGCTAGCTAGAGTTGGCTAGGCCATTCAGTCTTTTGTGATGTTGGGTCGCTTGTATAATGTCTCCAGGCCTCAGTGTAGCCAGGTGTAGAGTGGGTGGTTCCTGCTCTGAAGCTACAGTACTGATTGAAAGATCCCTGGGATCTTTGGTTTAGCTAAGGAGTCAATCAGTCAGCATTCATTAAGCTCCTACTGCGTGCCAGGCACTGCGCTGAGTGTTAGAAGGAGAGTGCATTGGCTAGGGAGAATGAGGTGGCATCTGAATTGAGCATTGAAGGAGGATGAGGGAGGCGAGGACAGGAGTGCATTGAGGGGACGACCTTGGCAAAGACATGGAGACTGGAGATGGCGGGTTGAGTTTGGGGAAGGAGGGAGCAGGCCAGCTTGACGGGAGTGTGATGTGGCGTATTTGAAGGGGGGTCACAGAAGATGTTTGGATGGGCAGAACAGAGCCAGATACTAGACTGAGGAGCGCCCTGTTTTATTCCAAAGGCAGTAAGGAGCCATGGAAGGTTGTTAAGTAGAGGCCGGTGTTTAGTAAGATTATTTTTGGCAGCTGTTGGTGGAGGGTGGATTGCATTGCTGAGGGACTTGCTGTCTCCCCCTCTAGAATATAAACTCCTTGGTTTGGGAGTTTCTCATTCTTTGTCTTCAAATCCTCAGCTACTTCACATACTCATCCAGGTGCCTGGTACACACACAGTAGTCACTTGATAAATGCTTATAGATAGTTTGATCTTTTGATCTTTGCCTATCCTTGAAGAACTCACATAGTAGGTCTCCCCACTGCTCTTACAAGCATACCCTGCTTCCAGACCAGATGCCAGCTAAAATAATCCCTACAAAGCAAGAACAACAAATGCAGCAAAACCTTTATCCCCCCAAAAGTCACTATTAAAGTCTGTCTTTTGAAATTTGGTAGCCGGTACTGTAGAGTTCTCTGCTGCCTGGGTACAGTCTTAACTCCCTCTTCTTGGCTGACAAAGTGTTCTCTGATGACTCAGGGAGATCCTTAAAACTCTGCTTGTACAGAAGGCATCAGAAACTTAGAAAGCTTTCAGCTCGCGCTCTCTCCCTCCCTCTCTCTCTCTCTCTTTCTTTCTTCCTTCCTCCCTCCCTCTCCCTTTCCATCTCCCACTCCCTCTTTCTCTCTCTCTCTCTCTCTCTCCCCCCCTCCTCCCCTCTCTCCCCTTCTTCCTCTCCCTCTCTCTCTCTCTCTCTCTCTCCCTCTTCCCCTTCCTTTCTCTCTCTCTCTCTCTCACTCTCTCTCTCTCTCTCCCCCTCCCTCTCTCTCTCTCCCCTTCTGTCTCTCTCTCTCCCTCTCCCCCTCCCTTTCTCTCTCTCTCTTCTTTCTCTCTCTCTCTCTCCCCCTCCCTCTCTCTCTCTCTCTCTCTCTCTCTTTCTCTTCCCCCCCCCCCATCTCTCTCTTTTAGGAGCAGGAATTTGGATTCCTAGACAATGGCTAAATAAGATTCCAAGTCCTGTTTTAAGTGATAGCAAGAAGAAAGCTGATTTGCCCAGGACAGAGGAGGCATTGAGAGAGAAGTGCCTGTCGCGGTGTCCTGTTTCATGGAATTAGCTTTGCATGAATAAATAGGGTTTTCAAGGCCCCACGGGGTCCCCCAGCTCCCAGGGAGCCAGGCAGGCCTCTCAGTAGGCCATAGCCAAAGACACCATCAGCCGCAAGCAGAGGCCCACTGGTCGCCGGTCCTTGTAAAGTGTTGGCATCCCGGGTGTGCAAGCGTTGGCTTTTTTGGGATGCACAGAAGAGGCGCACATATCATTTCAGGGGTAGCGCCTTCACTACAGGGCTTTTCTCAGAGTGTGGAAAAAAGCCGTAAGAATTCATCAGAGATGAGGAAATGCCCTTTTGTAAATGTTAGGAACAGGATGTGATGGGGGACAGCTGTCTGCAGGACTTGGGAGGTTTCCCTGAACTCAAGGCAAGACTTAGTCATCAGCTGATTGGGAAAAAAGAGATAGCAGGTCCTCCCTCCCCCAGCCCCGGACACAGCCGCTATGCTGGGGTGTGTGCTCACATGCACAGTGGTGTTCTTCTCTGTCTGTGAACACCAGCTGATGTTGTTGTCCTGATTATTTTTACTGTTGTCTCCTGTTTGTGAGGTGCCCTGCAAGCGTGAAAGCGCTTTGTAAATAGTAGTTGTCATTCTTACTACTTCTGTTACTATTAGTTGGGAAAAAGGGGGTAGGACTAATTTTGGATTTGATGTCAGAGGCCTGGGCTCTAGACCCGGCACAGTTTTTACTTTACTGACAAGATACTTAACTTTGGGGGGGCCTCAGGTTTCTCATCTGGAAAATAAAGGGGTTTTTACTAGCTCTAAATTTCTATGATTCCATTCATAATTTAAAAAACCTTTAATCTGGTCAGTCATTAAAATACCTATTTGAGCTCTGTATTTATATTAAAATTTAGGGAGGGGGCTTACTTAACAATGATGATAAGCCTCACATTGTGGAAAGAGTGCTGAATGTGCAGTCAGAAAGTCCTAAGTTCAAATCCTGCCTATAATACTAACTACCTGTGTATATCTGGGCATACCACTTCGTTCTCCATTTATTAATCTGTGAAATAGGGATAAGAATCTCGGTAGTGCCTGTCACAGAGTTGTCAGCCTTAAATAGGGTGATGTATATAAAGCATTTTGCAAGCCTTAAAAGCATGAGATTTTTCTTCTTTTCCTCCTTCCTTCCTTCCTTCCTTCCTTCCTTCCTTCCCTCCCTCTTTCCTTCTTTCCTTTCTTCCTTCCTTCCTTCCTTTCTTCCCTCCCTCCCTTTTTCCTTCTTTCCTTCCTTCCTTCCTTTTAGATTCCAGTTATTTTATATTATTTTTTTTTTTACTCTGAATTGAGTAGAATTAATGTGTACTAGAAACTTCCCAGTCCCAAGAATGTAGCTTAGATAGGAATTGTCCTAAGAGGAAGAGTTCTTAATTTTTGTGTGTGTCATGAGCCTCTTCTCGGAATCATATTCCTAAATACATGACATAAAACACATGGGATTCCACCGGAAACAGATTATAGTGATTTTTTTTTCCTCACCCACATTCCCACCCCTGACATCTGTCCACGTTCCTCAGGTTAAGGACCTCAGTTCCATGGGTGGTTGTGGTTGTCCTTTGTCTGCTTGAGCCCTGTGTGTGTGTGTGTGTGTGTGTGTGTGTGAGACTACCTCCTTTTTTAGGGAACCTATACAGAGCCTATTCCACAAGCATTTATTTTATGCTTACGATGTACTAATCACTTTGTGAAGTCTTGGGGATATTGAGAGGCAAAATCCAAGTCCTGCCTTCAAAGAGCTTACATCTTAAGGGGACATATA
This sequence comes from Pseudochirops cupreus, assembly GCA_028627135.1. NCBI lineage: Eukaryota > Metazoa > Chordata > Mammalia > Diprotodontia > Pseudocheiridae > Pseudochirops > Pseudochirops cupreus. The sequence goes on from CM053580.1 coordinate 27,551,673, forward strand.
TTCTATGTTTTTTTTTCTCTTTTAGTTAAGTGAGGCAATCTTTGCAAGGTCTTAAAGCTCAGTAAATGTTATACACGTATTCTTTTTTTTTCCCCTTAGTTTTTATTGTAGTCATACGTTCCTGAGACATTCTGAATAATTCTCATAAGGACGACAGCCGCGGCTGCCTTTTGTAGATGAAGGATGTTGAGGCTTTGTAAATCCCAGGCGCTTTCTGTTCTTCAAAGGCCCCTTGGAACCTCTTGGTATCTACAAAGTTTGCCCCATGTTGGTGGAACAGATTCGGATTCCTCAGGTCCCTTACAGCCAGATCCTGTGCTCTTTGACGAGGGTAGGTCCAGTCTGTCATTCAAGAACAAGGGAGTAATGGGAAACCAGCGGTGACTTAGAGTGAACATAGTTACTTTGAAAGAATCTTTGTGAGTAATCTTGGTATTTAAGAAAGTCCTGGGCTAAGAGGCCAGGGAGCTGGGGCTCAGCCCCCTCTCTGGTCCTGATGCTGACTGAGGGAGCCTGGGCAAATCCTAACTTCTCTGTCTCCCTCATTTGCCAAGTAAGGGTCATAGTCATAGTCTCACAGGATGCTTGGAGAGTCATGTTATTAATGGAAGATGAATATTTTGAGAGTCATTTTGTTAAGGGAAGATGAATATTTTGAGTCCATTTATTAAGGGAAGATGAATATTTTGAGAGTCAGTTATTAAGGGAAGATGAATATTTTGAGTCAGTTTATTAAGGGAATGTGAAAACATTGAAAGGAAAATATGAAGCATCTTGAAATGTGGGTGGTGTTAGTTATGGGAAAGTATAATCATAGCTAGTTTTTATATAGAGCTTTAAGGTTTGTAAAATGCTGTCATATGTTTTCTCATTTGATCCTCAGAGCAACGCTTGGAGGTAGGTGCTCTATCCCCATTTCACAGATGTGGGACACTAAGACTGGCAGTGGTTAAGTCAGCTGCCACTAGGAAGAGTCTGTGGAAGAATTTGGAGTCCAGTGCTCTTCCTCCAGGTGCTTCTTAGTGACTAAAGGACCCTGAATTCAAATCCCAGACCTGCCACCTTTAACTAACTTGGGCACTGGATCGATTATTCAGCCACCACGTTGATTTTTCGGGTACAGCAAATGGCAGGACCCAGGAGTCCTTAGGATGCAACAGCAGATCAAAATCAATACCCGGGGAGGAAGAATGTTAGAATATTGAGGGGAAAGACGGAGATGCCTTTGGATGATATGCAGAGAAATTAAAAACTTATGTGTCAATGTTGACATATCAGAAAGAGGTCAGATATTTCACGATTGTAGTGATGGCATGCCATGTCTGAAACTCTGGACTTGGAATCAAGAAGGCCTGTGTGACCTTGGATAAATCCCTTTTCCTCTCTGGGCTTCATTCTTTTAATTTGTAAAATGGGGCGATTGGACAAGGTGGTGCCCAAGGTTGCCTTTAGCTCAAATTCTCCCATCCTCTGTCTGTATAAGGGGTAAGCGTTGGGCCATTTCCCTGGATCTGGTTGGGCTTGCCTTCGTTTCCAGCCCCACGCAATGATTGTGAGGACCTGTTGCTACGGCTGCTGGACATCAGTGGGTGTGTTAGAGGAGGCAGCTGTTATCTGCTTGTGCAGACCAGTCTCCATTTATTAGCAGGAAACACCTTCTCTCCATACTGCGGTAGCAGCACACATTGTCATGTAGAATATGCGTTTTGCATTTTATTCATCTAATGAAAGTTGGTTCCCAGAGAACCGTTTTGCAAGCTTCCTGGCTTCTAGTCATGCTTCAGGAGGGGCTTGGCTTTCTGATTACCATGTCCTCAGCACATATCCCTGCAGGAGCCGTCTGATCCCCAGAAAGGACAGAGAACCCATCTGTCCCAGCAAACTGAACCTTAGATAGCCATCTCTGCATAGATGCTGATTGGTACCATTGGGGATATGTGCTCAGGATGTGGCTGCCTGAGCCCAGATCCATGATGCCACTGGGCAAAATCATCTCCTGGAGAGCAGGTGCTGTCTCTGCCCGGCATGGAGGGACACAGCAGTGGGCCTGACATTTCATTGATATCGGGAACTCAGGCGAGGAAAGTCTCTGATCAGCACCTTTGCAGTTTATAATCTTGGGTTACCTTCACTGAAGGGTTGTGACTCTCCGGGGGTCCCACCAGTCACTGTGTGTCAGAGGTAACACCTGTTCTCAGATCTTCCATTTTTGAGGAGTTGAAACTGAGGCTGAGAAAGTTGCCTCAGGACACACAGTATTTGAGATGGATTTTGAACTCAGGTGTTCTTGATTCAAGGTTTAGCTTTTCTTCCACCTGATTGCCCAGTAGTAACTACACACTTCTCCCTTCTATACAGAATGCTGAGTACTGGAACTACAAAGAAAGACCAAACCACTGCCCCTACCCTCCTGGGGTTTCCTCTCTACCTACAGATTTTTGGCAGAGTAGATCTAAACTAACGTTAAAGGGAAGGAATTCTTTGTTTTGCGAGTTCTGGGATTAGGTGGGTTCGTTTTGGGGTGAAACCGTAGGCTGTCCAGTTAGCCCCGTGTGATGGATCTGGTTCATTCAGACCGCATTATTTGGGCATTCATAGTCCATCTGATGCTGTGTGGCAGTGCAGAAGAGGAGAGAAGCCTGCAGACTGTGGTCAGTGAGGATTTTCAGGTCCTTCTGCAGAAGGGCAAGCTGGCCTCCCCTTTGGCAACCAAGGACCTAGGAAATCAGAGACACCTTGGCCCTGTTTACCACTTCTGGGCCCAAGTCATTCTTCTCTGTGCAGCATTTCTGTTTATTACATTTTATCCAACTTGTATTTTAAAAGATTACCTTTATCCTGAAGTAACTCTGTAAATACAAACCCAAGAAGTAAAAACCGGATGAATTCTGATCCGGCCAAATAGTCAGGACGGTTTATTTTGAAACAACAAAACAACGTATGCTTTAACGGAGTAAAGAAGAGCGGAGACGTTGGCCCCAGGCCCCTCTCTTGCTCGTCTCTCTCTGCAGAGGAGTCGGCCTGCTCACCCTCGTCTTCTTCGCTTGGCCTGATTTCGAGGGCGGCCGAATGTGTTTCCTTTATAATCTTCGCATTTGGCAGTTTTAATAGCCTAATGATGTTCACTGCATCATTCCTTGTTCGGCTGTTTTCCTGCCCGCTTGGCATATAGAAGGTTTCCCATTTTCCGTGATTGCAGATAAAACGACTATGAATTAAAACACACACACACAAACCGCCCCTCTCCTCCCTCCCTTTAAAGTGCCTCCGTAGGGCGTATACCAGGCTAGAACTGGGACCGCAGAGTCCAGGGCATGAGCAGTTTTGTAACTTTTGCGGTCCACTGCTCTCTTAGACTTCTCTCTAAGCCGGTTTGTACATCCCACCGACAGTGCCGTAAAACGCTGCTTCTCCCAAAGCCCTATCAGCGTCCAATTCCGTTATTTTAAACCATTTTTTGCCAAGGGGATGAATGTCAAATGGCACGAAGAAGTGCTTTTCAAAGTTGAATTTTGAGGGAAGAGTTTAAATGACTTTTCAAATATTTACAATTGGTTTCCCCTTTATCGCTTGTCCTATGACCATAGATCTGCTTAAATTTCTCATAGATGCAAGATTTAATGCTTTTTTTGGGTGTGCCTATCTACCGAGCTAATTCAATCCAGCAAGCTTTTATTAAGCCTGGAGATCATCTGGCCCCGTGCCTTTATCGGTAGAAGAACTGAGACCTGAAGAAGTCAGGGGACTTGTTCAAGGTCACACATAAAGTAAGTAGCCCATCTGTAATTCACACCCTGGTCATCTGACCATAGCACCCTATGTATAGACGTATATACGTATGTATGTATATATTACCTATGATAACGTGTTGAATACTCTATATGATACATGTATATTTATATATTCATATTGCATCCTTAGAAAAATCTAATAAACATAATGTCAGAATTAAATTTTAGTGAGATAGCATTGATAATAATGCAACCAAAATTAAAAAAAATAATGAGATTAGGGGAAAAATATTTTGCCGATTTTAGAAAGATGCCATGTGGGATTTCCTCGGCGTGTGGAACTCCCCATTACTGAAGGTCTTTAACTTTTCCGTCGTTTATAATCTTAGAGAACTGCCTGAGAGATTCCGTTGACTTGCCCAGTATTCACAGACAGTATGTGCCAGAAGTGAGATTTGAATCTGGGTCTTTCTGACTTGGAGCTCGGCCCTTTGCCTCTTATTGTGTATGTTCCTTACTACAAATTACTTGGTTAATAAAAATGACCGTGTAGGTGGTACAGTGGACCGAGTGTTCAGGAAGAGCCGAGTTCAAGTTCTGCCAGACACTAGCTGTGTGACCTTGGGCAAGTAATTTCCGCATCTGTAAAATGGGAATAATAAGGGCCCTGGTTGTTATGAACATCAAATGAGATACATAAAGCCTTAATGTGCTACGTAAATTCCTCAGTCCTTTTCTAGTCCTGTACAACTGTTTGTGACTCTTCATGACTCCATTGGGGGTTTTCTTGGCAAAGCTACAGGAGTGCTTTGTAGTTTCCTTCTCCAGCTCATTTTACAGGTGAGGAAACTGAGGCAAACAGGGTGAAGTGACTTGTCCAGGGTCACACAGCTAATAAGTGTCTGAGGCCAGATTTGAGCTCAAATCTTAGTGACTCTCGGCCTGGCACTCTATGCACTGTGCCACCTAGCTGCCGTATAAACTCTTAACTATTATTACAATGATTTATACTGTGTATTGTTCATTACAAGTCAGTTGGACAAATACCGATTGATCCTTTGTTCTCCAGGAGCTTTTTATCTAGTTGTGGTCAACACCTATAAAAAGATTTGATAATAACATGAGATGGTGTAGGTAGCCCCCAGACGGTTTTGCGACTTAGTCCATTCCCGGCGGCTTAATTTTGGGCCACGGTTCGGTTCCCGCTATGCATTCCGTGTTTTATTGGCCTGTGAGTTCGTTCTCTAGCTGGACCGATACGCTTTCAGGCTCTGTTGGCAGGCCCCGCCTGGAGTCAGTGATGAGTTCAACATGTCTCCGTTTTCTAGGGGGACATTTGTCGTGTGAAAAAAAGCACCCAGGTTAAGCTTTTGAGTTCTTTGGTTTTGTTGAATTGGGTTTTTTTTACCACGTTATTTTTAATCTTCATTATAAAGGATGGCTTGATGGCCACAGGAGAGGGGAAGGAGATGTTAGGAAAGACGATTTCATGAAAAACAAAAAATCAACCAAAACAACATTTTAAAAGAGTCCCGTTGTAAGAAGTCACAGTACATCTATTAAAACTTTTACCTGCTTCCATCTGGAATCTGCATGAGAATCGGGCTCCCCAAATGGGCAGTGAGTGTATCTATCTGCAGGTCTTGTAATTCAGCTGCTACTGGTACAGCCATTCCCTTTGGGGATCAGACTTAATAGAGTTCAAAGAAGGCCAGCTCTTTCCATAGTTTCAGTGTGAATATTTACCATAAAACTTATCTTCGACTTTGAAGATAGTGGAAGATAAGCCTGCATATTTGTAAGCACATACAGAGATTTGTTTTTTTTTTGCCCCTTCCATAAATTCTTTGGAGGGATTGCCTTTGAATGTCTGGCTTAAAATGTTTCCACTCAGACAATAAAATATAAAATCTTTTCAACTTACGGTTAGTAACTGTTGTACATGACATATCAGTCATTTCAATGGTAGGGCATGTTTCTTTGCAATGACTTATTCAACTTTTTGTTTTCCCATCTCAGCCTGTCCTACCCCACCCCACCCCATCCCATCCCCTTCGCACCCCAAATATAATCAAAGCAAACCACCATGGTTAGTGCAGTGCATGAGACATTCTTGACCTACATATAACTCTCCAACTTTATACTAAGAGCAGGGCAGGGTTTCATCTGGTTGGTCATTGCATTTAATCTGAGTTTGGAAGTGAAGAAACATTGTTTTAATTTACACTTTTGTGCTTGGTTCTGTTTTCTTCACTCTGTATCAGTTTAATATAATTCTTCCCATGTGTCTCTGAATTCTTCATACTCATTATTTATCTCTGAAGTCTCTGATTAAATGCTGAATTGGAAAGCAGTTATTACTTATGAAAGAAAACAGTTGCAACCCTGGGGACTGTCAGACTCTAGTAATGAAGGGGTGGTAAGAAGGATTAAGAGCAAGTAAATAATCTGCCCCATAGAAAGAGGCTGTGGTTCTTAAAGACTGATCTCTGGTTATTACTTTTTGAAATTTGGACAAAACTGGCAGAGATGAGTGTAGCATTTCAAGCTAATATTTGGCCCCCAAGGGACTGCCATCTTGGGCATAAGCTGTTTATTCTTTCCATAACAGGTCCTTTACTAAATGGCCGTGGATAGACATGATACAATGAACACCCCACCCGATTTCAGGGAGCAAGTTGTGCCATATTAAAATAAAAACAGCCATTGGTCGATCCTGTAATTAATAATAACAGTAAATTGATAATTAATAAGTGCTTAATAAATTTTTGTTGTTTCAGTCACATCCAATTCTCTGTGACCCTATTTGGGGTTTTCTTGGCAAAGATACTGGAGTGGTTTGCCATTTCCTTCTCCAAAAATGATTTCATATGTAGTTATCCCTTCCACATTGTGAGGGTTAGGGGCACGGCACCTCCTGCGATCTGGAAAATTCGTGTAAAATTTTTCGTCCCTCCCTTCATAGCAGAGAAGTTGGAATTATCATGGTATTAAAAGATAAACTATGTTGACATCATACAAAACTGTACATATATTTTATATATTTCTGAGTTTCTAAATTTTTTCTGTGTTTGCTGTCCTTTGTGTCTCATCTGTGACTTCTGCAAAACTCCCCCCAAATTCCTATTTAACTTCTTATGCTGAGTTTATTCTGATTCATGGTATGTTGAAATTGAAGTGGGGAAAGTCATGTTGTGGAAGGGATAGCTGTGTATTGTGTTGATCAGCTGTTTTCGGTCGTGACCTACTCTGTGTTACCTCATTTGAGGTTTTCTTGGCAAGGATACTGGGGTGCTTTGCCATTTCCTTCTCCAGTTAATTTTACAAATGAGGAAACTGAGGCAGACCGGGGTAGTAAAAGTCTTAATAAGTAAAGACCAGTATATTATGTGCTAATAGGGGCTGCAAGTCCAAAGAATAAAACAGTCCTTAATCCCAACAAGTAAATATAGAACTATATGCAGCATAAATGTCCGGTGAATAAATACAGATGTGTACAGAGTTGTTAAGGACGGGGGAGTTTGGGGAAGGTGGACGCTGGCAGCTGGGAGGGTCAGGAAAGGCTTCATATACAGGGAGCTTGAGTTGCGTCTTAAAGGAAGACAAAGGGACTCTATGGAGCAGGCATGGCGAGATTGTATTCCTGGAGGGTGTCTTGGCCAGTTCAAAGATGGCGGGTGGAGTGGTGTGGGAAACAGAGAAGGCCAGGTGGGCCATCTCTGAGAGCAGGGGAGGATGGGGGAAGTGGGGGGACAGCTTTAACAGCAACGGTGACAAAAAATGTCACAAAACCAAGGGGGAATACGAATTCTGCCACTGTCTAGCTTTTGTGGCAGATATGTTTGAGTAAGTTGTCAAGCATGGCCCAAGAGGATGGTTCAGGTACCGATGGCACATATGTTATATGCCTCATTCTTTTGGCAGTGCCTTGACCTGGTGTGGAAAGGACCCTGGGTCTTCTGGAGGCTTTGCCAGCGGAGTGTAATCCCGGGCAGGTCCTCCCAGGCTGGCCAGGCTCCCAGTTGCATCCATCGACTGAGGACCAGCCTCCCCAAGTGCAGAGGGGCCCTCAGCAGAAGGCTGGCCCTGGAGGCTGCCATGGCAATAAATAAAGACTAGAGAGGCCAGGCGTGGAGGGCAGAGACGTTATCTGCCATGTCTGTGGATGGAGGGAAGGGGAGCACCAATGGAATCACGGATTCCTGAAATGCTCAAGGACTGAAGTCAGCATTTTTCCTTTCATCCACTCATCTCTCAGGATGGTCACGAGTTCCCAGCTTGTAATTCATGCTGAATGTCTGTGCCCTTTCTGTTTTCACATAGGGCGAGGTAGTTGTTTGGAAAGATGTCATCATGAACGTCCAGACAGTTACATAGGAGCTAGAGAAAATGCATTGCATTGTCTTTCTTTTAAAAACATGGATATATTTTATCTTTATGTAGCTCATACTGTCCAGCAAACTTCCTTTAGTTTATTGAGTTTTAAAAATAGGATTTTAATGTTTGTTTTTATATCACATAGACTGTCCCTTGCATCCCTTCCTCTCCCCCACCCCGAGAATTGTCCCTTATAACGGAGAATTAAAAAAAAAATTCAGCCAAACTTAACACGATGAAGCAAATCATCCTGAACATCAGAAAATATTAAGAGCTTATTTTTCCATACACTGTCCTAAGCACTGGGGACACAAAGAAAGATGAAAAGATAGGTTGGTCTGATGTCATTTGCCCTGTTCTGCACCTGTAGTCCCCCACCTCTGGACAAGATCAGGGAGATGTGTCTTCTCCCATCTCTTCCTTGGGACCAGTCCTGTTCTTCATAATTTCTCAATGTTCTCCAATTGCCAGGTGAATATTTTGCACCCAACCCTCTGTTATCACAGATAGTGCTGCTATGAATCTGTTTGTACACCTGATTCTTATCTTTTGATCTCTTTCCTCCTTCTTGGTAGCCTGTCTTTGGGTCACAGGAGATGAACAATTTGGTAACTTTTCTTGTAGAATTAATTTAATTTTCTGACTCATAATTTGCATGGCTCACAAATTATTGTTTGAAGAGAATTAATGCTGTTGTTTATAGTGGGCTCTTACTGGTGATAAATAATCCCCCCCAAGTGCTTTGTTGTTATTTTACGGTGTTAAGTCTTAAATATACTCCCAGGATGGTGGACTGCACTACTAATGCTGAAACTGAAAATAAATCACATTTATATGGCCTTCTGAGGTTTTAAAAACACTTACTGTACATTATCTTCTTGTTGGATCCTTAGGATCTTTGGAGGTAAACATTCTAGGTATAATATACTCATTTTACACAGCTTAAAGAGGTTAAGCAACTTCATAAGAGCACAGATTTAGGACTGGAAGGGGCCTTGGAGACCACTGAGTCCATTTTAGAGATGAAGCCGAGAGGGTTGAATTGGCTCGTCCAAGTCACTCAGCTAGGGAGTGTTGGAGGCAGGATTATGAGTTCAGGTCTTCGTGGCTCCCAGGTCCGCATTCCACCCGTCGTTCCACATGTGGCTCCGTAGCTAGGATAGCTGTTAGTCAGGATTCAAACCCACATCCCTTGAATCCAAGTCCAGGCCACCTCTCTGGAGACATTATATTTTGACTGTGGTTATTTCAGCAGTAAATTGTAATCAGGTTCATAGAACTAGAGGATTTCAAAGATCGGTCTAGTTCGTTTTTATAGGTGGCCAGACTGGAGTCCTACGTTGAGCCCTATGCCACTTATTACAGCAAGTGGGAGAAGAAGGGGCTGGTTCCATGTTATGCTGGTTTAGATCAGAGCCAGGCTAGACGTCTCGAGCCCCCGAGGCCACGTTTGCCGCCCCCCACCACTGGTGTCCCATTGCCACAAAAACTACCCGACGGCGGAGTTTTTCCGTGTTTATTATACCCGTGGGTCTAAATGGGCTGAAACAGCATAGATAGCACAACAGCCCGGTAGAGTTTACGTTGTGTTGACAGAAGAATACGATTCATCGTATTCTTGTTTTTACGGTTGGTTCTTTCTATAACCTGGGTAGACGTCCTCCCTTCTTCTGATTCCATTTACAGTATGTCTTAATGTTCCCAAACTTCCTTTACATTTATCACCACCTGAGTCACACAGCACCTCTGGAAATGATGGGGGCAAGGGGGTCTCTCCCCTTCCCCCCATTTCACAGGAGAAGAAACTGAGTTCCTCCCCTTCTCCGGTCACCGAAGCTCAAGTGATTTGTCCCAGATTACGTACCTCATGAGTTCATGCTGCTGCTTCTTATGAAACCCTTTCCGTATAAAAATGTACAGTATGTCACTCATGACCTGAACTTACTTAATTCTTTCTCCCCTCCCCCACATCTGACTTCTTTTTTTAAGTCACTTCTTTTTAATAGTTGAAACTACTGGCAGTTGAGACATAATACTTAACAGTTCCATAGACAATTAATTTCCTCCTAGAAAATAAGTAAGAAAAGTTGTTGATTTTCGTCAGAACTCGTTGTATGTGTGGTAAATACCAAGCGGACGAGCCTTTCTTAAAAATTTGAGGTTTTTAATTTGCTGTGGTCCGTTTTTTGAATTCAGTCCAAAAATGAATTAACATGTCTTTTGTGGCATTGCTTTTCTTCTCCGACAAAAGGATGCCCCGAGAAGTCACTCAGCCGTTGGGATGGACTTTTGGGAAGTTTTTCTTGCTTTTGTAATAAACTAGAGAGGGGAAGTTATTCCCCTCCAGGCCGCTCGGGAAGCGCACGTTCTGGTGGGGTGGACGTGTCAGCCGTCCCAGGCTGTGTCCGTGGCATTTCCAGGCTCCAACAACCGCTCTGGGGCAGGAGTCCTGCCGGGTGGCAGCCCAAGGCTCTTCTTACAGTGACAGCTTCCTGTATGAACGTCCATTGTGGAACCCGTTGATTGAATGGGAGATTTGTGTGGAGGGGTTTCCCACCATAATACAATGCTCTACTCACTGTAAATACAGTTGCAGCTCGGGGTCAGGTTCACAGTAAATGGTGGAATCGTCTTTGAAAAGAAAGATTTCATTTATTTTTCAGTGGCCTGTGGGAAAACGAATTATGTCTCTCGTGTTGAAAGGGAAGGAAGATTCTTTAGGCATCCACGTTCGCCAGTATTGAACCTCAGTGTATGTGGAGTATTTGGTTGTTTGGGAGTCCAGGTGCTTCAAGGAAATGTAGTTCAATGATTTGTTCATTATTCCGTGGAGCATCCTAGGAGACAATGCATGAGAAAAATTTGGTAAAGCTTAAAGCCAGTGTGAACATAAGCTGTTATCACTGTTCTTCTGTTGGAGAAGAGCTGTAGATCGACAGCATTCAGACCCAGGTAAGCAAACAGCTTTATCATCAGTCCAGTGCATCTGGCGGAAGAGGGAACAGGAGGAACCATGGATAAGTTTGGGGTTTGGAGTCTAAACTGAGGCCCAACTGGTTTGCCAGCCATTAGTCACACAGCTGGTAGAGGTGGGATTTGAACCCAGGTTTTCCACTTTACCCCACCATTTCTCCCAGATATAAGATGGACCTGAAAATGGGCTTATCAAGTAACTTCAGCATATAAAAGCCTTTTCCCAGTGATTTCTATGGCAAAATCCATGGTAGGTTCTTAACTTTTGCGTGTGTCATGGACCCCCTTTGCCAGCCTGTTTAAGCCTATGGGCTCCTCATCCTAGAGTAATGTTCTTAAATGCATAAAATAGAGTACCAAGGATTAGGAAAGAAACCAATTATATTTAAATACAGTTGTCATAATAGTTTTTTAAAACATTCATGGACCTGAGATTAAGATCCCCATCTCTAGCATAACCTTTGCTCCAAGACTTAATCAAGTCACACGTTATAAATTTAGCTTTCTAAGGTCTGTGTTTAAGGAAAGTAATTCTGTGGCAACCCATGAATTACAATAAAAATTGTTAAAATGAAGTTTTGTTTAATAAAGGGCTATGTGATAAAGATGCTGTCTGCGCTTGGTTTTCCTACAGGGTGGTGAAAACGAGTTTCCTTTATAAAAGGAATTTATTTTTTTTAAAGACATGGGTATAGGAAGGGAATGGAATTTCAGTAAAAAAACAATGTTATTTTATCATATATAAAGGGAAGCAGAGTTTTTTCTTTTTACAAGTTAATTGAAGAAGAGGTTTCTGGCAACATTTTGGGAGGAGCTTGCCATAGGCATTGAGAGTTCCTCTTTTGGAGTTTTTCCCTGTTGGATGCTAGGGCAGCCAGTTGGCACAGTGGGTCGAGCACTTGGCTTGGAGTCAGGAAGACCCGAGTTCAAACCCGGCCTCCGACATTTACTATCTATGTGACCCTGGGCAAGTCACTTAGCCCTGTTTGCCTCAGTTTCCTCATCTGTAAAATGAGCTGGAGAAAAAATGGCAAACCCTCTCCAGTATCTTTGTCAAGAACTCCCCAAATAGGGTCACAGAGAGTTGGACACAACTGTAAAAATGACTGAGCAGGGACATTGGATACTGGGAAACAGTAGAAAGATTAAGTCATCAGCAGCTTGTCTCTGAAACGATCCTAGGTTTGTTGCCAGATACTAGAAGGACTGAGGACTGTGTCATTTGCATGGAGGACTTCCAGCATTTATTCTTGAATATGCATTTAGATAATATGAATAATCCTTAAAATAACGTATCAGCTTATAGCTAGAAGGGAATTTAGAGGTTGTATTGTCCAGCCATGATTATAATTTGTCATTTTTCCCTTCCCATCCATCATTAAAAAACACGTATTAACAATCATTTTGCTTTCTGAAGTAGAAGTCTTTAATAAAACATGTTTGGAGACCTGTTTCCTATTTCACTGATAACATAATATTTCAGTTTCTTTATATTTCTTTCTCTCACTGTTTCTCTCTCTCTCTCTTTCTCTCTCTCTCTCTCTCTCTTTCTCTCTCTTTCTCTTTCTCTCTCTCTTTCTCTCTGTCTCTGTCTCTCTCCCTTGGTTTCTGTTTCAGTCTGTCTTTGTCTTTCTTGTGCAGGCATGCGCATGCGCGCGCACACACACACACACACACACACACACACACACACACACACAAGATAAAGTATGCAGCAGTTAGCTTGGGGGGTATGTGAGGTTAAGTCCTCATTGCTTTGGAATGTTCTCTTGCTGATGTCAGATTAACATCCTTATGAACACACAAGTGAGGTTCCTCGTTGTGGTATTTTCCTGTATATAAGCCTAGAAAGAGTTTGAATCCATTTCATTGTGATGTGATACCTGTTTGAATTTAAAACCTTGCTCTCAAGCTGTTACAAATGATTGTCTTTTTGTGGACTCTCAGGTGGGGGTTCTTTACCTTTCCTGTGTTCTGGGTGGACCTCTCTGGTAGTCAGTCTGGTGAAGGCTGTGGACTCTTTCTCAGGAAAGTGTTTTTAAACGTGTGAAATAAAACGAACAGGATCACGAGGGAAACCAGTTACATGAAATACAATTAGCAAAATAGGTTTTTTGAAAAAAGTTCACAGGCTCCCGGTTAAGAGCCCTTGCCTTAGAGAAAACATTGAGTCGGTGCCACCTCTTCCCTATGAGTTCACATTTACAAAATAGTTCTTTCGGTGTGCATTTGAGGGGATCCTAGTTGGGAGTTTCCGTGGTGCCGCATTTTCATCCCTTTGCCAATTTAACGCTAGCTTTGTAAATGTTAGCCATTAGGGTTTTTCTGTTGAATTCTAAAACCTCAGGGAGGGAAGTATTGTCTCTTGTTGGGGACCTCTCAAATTGCTTTCAGAACTGAAGATTTATAATAATTTATAATGTGTTTATAACGACATGAACGTGTTGGTATGGGTTAGCTCTTCAGGTTGGACAAAGAGTCAACTTCTTGGTGTTGAGCATCAAAGTATTCGTTGTCTGTAGCCGGGACTAGACCCAGAAGCCTTTGCATTGTTATGGGACTTGCCAGAAGTTTTCCCTCCTCCATGCATAGTTTCTGAGAACTTAGGTTCTCAGTAGTACAGGACTTTGTGGTAGCAGACAGGCCCATGTGTTCCGCTGGTACCTACACAGGGAAACCAGCATATTGGGGATGGGGTGGATAATGGGAGGATAAAGACAGTATCCGAAGTGTCAGTGACTTGTGATCTGCAGCCTTGTATAGGGAGCATCTAAATCGATGGAATAACGGGTCATCAGTTCCTGAAGGAATTGGGGAGAGGAGTAGGGATTGGGATCTGATTTTCTAGGTATTGGTAACTCCCAAATGAGGTAACTCCCTCTACCCTGTACCTTCTCTGTAAGTTATAATCTTTGAATTGCCTAGAGCACAACTTGAAGTGACTTCCTCAGGGCCACACAGCCCATATGTATCAGGGGTAGGTTTTGAACTCTGGTCTTTCTGACTTCGAGGCCAGCTTTTATCCACTGTGCCACAGCTGTCTCTGACAGAGCAGGGCTCTATTTTAAATATTGCTTTTTCCAGCGTAAAAAGTATCAGCAGTTTCTAATTGAGACTTTCTATCTTTTCTCACTTAAAAAGACTAAATCGCTTTTTTTTTTGAGGGTGAGGGGTATAGAAAGAGGCCTGTTTAACAGCAGAGGCCTTGGTGGAAATGCTCAGTAAATATTGTTGGTTGATTAAACTCCGTTCTGTACACCAGTCCAGTGCCTAAAAGAAAAGGAAAAAGAAAAGTCAGAATGAAAATGGTGGCCTGGTCCTGCCATGTCTCTTCTAACATTTCCAGTTAATCTCCTGTGTTTGGAAGCTGACACAGAGGGCCTGAAGGTTAGGACATTTTTCAGATGGCTGTGCTTTACCCCACTAATGAACACATGCACACACACATCAGACCAGAAGACATTAGACATTCCAGACTATTTGTGCCTTAACCAGCCAGCTGTGTGCATACCTCCTGGTACTGCTCATGTCTCAAGAGGCTTTTCCGCATGAACAATTATCACCCCTCCTTTATTCACTGGAGTGGCCAGCCATGGCAGGAGTCACTGGCACACGGCCATGTGGGACTGAGCTGGAAAGTTCAGCCTGGCAGAATCCTGTAAAGTCGGGGCATCTGTCTTAGTCCAGCTCCTATCTGAGCATATTTTAGGGATGGCCAGGGACAGCTGTTCCATAGGGGACACCGAAGCGGGGCTTGGTTTGTTTTCCCGTTAGCCCCAAGCACTTCCGTAATCTCTGATACCCAATAATAAAACCTAGCCCCTTCCTAGTTATATTTCTGAGAGATTTTGCTCATTTTACTTTGAGGAGAAGGCCTGATAGCTGCCTGTTCAGGTACCTGTTGGTCTGGAGGGCTTTTGAGGTTGCTTGTAACATGGGAGATGCTCTGATTCAGTCTCAAAACAGGCAGCTAGCTGTGTGGTCTCCCGGATTGGGCTTGAAGCGCTGAGTTGGGGTTTCATCCTGGGTGCCTTTTCGAGCCCATTGGCAGTGGCCCATATCAAGTTCGGTAATGTCTGGGGTGTCAAGTGAGAATGTCTACTTACTGTGGCCTGGGAGGGGAGGAGTAGCTGGGTTCCTTGTACTCTGATGTGGCTTAAAATTCACTCTTTGGAGATTGGCTGGGAAAGAGAGAGAGAGAGAGAGAGAGAGAGAGAGAGAGAGAGAGAGAGAGAGAGAAAGAATGAAAGAGAATGAGACAGGAGAGACAGAGAGAGAGTATGTCGGAGAGAGACAGAGAGAGAGTATGTTGGAGAGAGACAGAGAGTCAGAAAGCCATAGAAAGAGAGAGAGAGAGATGGGGAGACAGAAGGAAAAGGAGAGAAGGAGAAAGGGAAGGAAAGAGGGAGAGAAGGAAGGGTGAGGGGGAGAGAACTATTCAATTCCTCCTGCACTTTTTGCCCCTTTTGTGGTTTTTCTCTGTTCAGAGGCATTTGTGGCATTAATTAGACGGTCAGTCTGCCGACATCCAGTAAGTGCTTATTTACCGTGTGCCATGCACTGTGTGAAGTGCAAGGATGCAGAGGGAGGACAAATGGGGGTGAAAAGCTTTTTTCTTAGTTTTCTAGGCCTTAGAAGAGGAATCAAGATGCTTCCCTTTTAAAAATCTGGTTCAGACAGAACGGGAAAGACTTTCATTTCTGATGGGTTTGGAAAGATCAGGAGGCCCTTTGATGCCCCTTTGTCATATAAAATTTATTGTGTTGCAGCCTTCCCTCCACCACCCACCAATTTTTCTTTTTAAGACTTTGCTGGCCCTGCACATGGGCCGTAAGGGGCAGGTGCAGACCCAGAAAAGCTTCTGGACTGTTAGTGTATCTTCCCAAAGACTGTTACTCGGGGGACTCGGCTCTGATTTTTCTGCTCGATTCCCCTCTTTTGGGGGGAAGGGGAGTAGTTTTGTCTATGACATGACAGAAATAATCAAGAGTGAGTGGGCTGGATCTGAACATGTAATTTCATTGGTCGAGGATGGAAATTCCCATGAGAAGCCAGCTTTCTACCCACTACATACAAAAGGAGTTTACATTTCTCAGAATCATCATTTTAATAGAAATATTTACAAACACAGTCTTGTATCTGCAATTTATTACCACCTATAAAATATTCAGTATATCTGACTTCCTTTTCTTCAAAAGTTTTTTTGATTATGAACTTTTATAATCAACCCAGCAGTTAGAATCAAACATGGTGGGGAACTATGTAACCAAAAAAAAAGAGTGTTGCAAACTCTTAACTACTTATGTTTTGATGACAGTACACCGGGAATGAGGACTGGTTGCATAATCAGAGTGAGTTCAAATCCTAGCTCTGACGCCCACCTATGCAACCTCACTGGCCTGGGTTTTCTAAAGCATCCGAATAAAGGGGTTGAACTTGCCGGCCTCTCATTTCTTGTCCCTCCTGGTCTAGATCTGTGGTCTTACTTGGTCTGTGCCCCCTTCTGATCTCTTTTCCATCAGGGACCTTGTCAGTTTTAATGATTTAGTCATCTACTTGTATGTATGGTTGTTCCTATGGTACAGTTTATCCATCCTGTTGACAGTATGCTCTTATCAATTGCCCATTCCCCAGTTATTAACTAGATAGGTCCTTTGGGTGTTTTCCCATGACAATTGAGTCTTTAGTTAATACTTTAGTCTTTAGGAAATTATTTACTAAATAATTTTGTACAGCTTCAGAAGCGAAATCACTGGTTCAAAAGATACAGTCTGTTTTGTACCTGGCAGCCTCTTTGGTGAACCCCATTGCCATCCAGAGACTGCACCGATCGACAACTCCACTGAGAAAGTAATGGCGCCCATAGCCACCACCATTGGATTTTTATCATTATTAACTCTTATTGCCAACTTAATATATTGTATACCTCACAGTTGGCTAAATTTGTATTTCTTTGATGCTTAGCTTGATAAATTGTTCACATTACAAATAATAATTTGTTTTTCCTTTTCCCAACATTGTTCACATTGTTTTACTGTTTCTTCATTGGGAAATGGGACTTCAGGGCAGATTTCGAATTGGAGGGCTTTTCATCAGATGTTAAAAAAATCAACAAGAAACAACAATCACAGATTTTTGCCCAATATAAACCTTTGTTTATAATTTAAGCATACTGGCTCTTGTTTCACACAGTATTATTATGTAATCACATTTCCTTTCTTCCAGCAATTTCTTCTGTTTCTTTATCTTCAGTTGTAGCTGAAAAGTTTTCTTGACAATTGAGATAAATATAATATTTGATTTTTTAAAAATAGAAAATTAGGTCACCTTTCTAATTGGAATTATATCTGAGGCATAATGTGAGGCATGGACCTAATTTATTAAAAAAACTAAACTAATTTTCCTAATCATTTTAATTAAATAAAGATGCTTCTTAATCTTTTTATGTCTTGGTATTTATTGGACACTAATCTCTTGTATATATTTGATTCTATTTCAGGATTCTCAATTTTGTTTCACTGAGCTATTTTTTTCCTCTTATTTTTAACCCAGAACCAGCTGGTTTTGATAATTACCCACTTTAATGGATTATTTTGATGTTTGACGGGGCAGGTCCCCTTTTCAGTGTATTTTTTTTTCTCTCCATAATTCCCCTTTCATTCTTGTTTTCCCATATCATTTTTATTATCATTTTGAATAATTCTGTAATGTAGTTCATTGGTATTTTGATTGGCATAGCAGTAACTCCATGAATTGAATTGAAAATATCAGCATTTTTACCCAGTCGGCCTTATGTACTCGCAGACAGGCGACATAAATTTTATTGTTAAATTGACTTTTTTTTCCATCAAATGTATCGGTTACTTTTTATATGTGTGCTTTGATCTGTGCCCAAATATTTGGTAACATTTAATCATGATTATACATTGTATTTGTCCATTAATTTTTCCTTAGTTTTATTAGCGATGCTTAAAAATGCAAATCCTTTTGTGAGTTTATTTTATGCCTTTTTGTTGTTCAGTAGTTCCATCGTGTCCAACTCTTTGTGACTCTGTGGACCTTTACTGTTCATGAGGTTTTCTTGGCAAAGATACTGGAGTTGTTTGCCGTTTCCTTCTCCAACTCATTTTACAGATGAGGAAACTGAGGCAAGCAGGGTTAAATGAATTCCTTAGGGTCACACAGGTATTAAGTGTCTGAGACTAGACTTGAATGGAGGTCTTCCTGACTCCAGGCCTGGTGCTTTATACACTGAACCATCAAACTGCCTCTTATGTTTTGTTACCTTTCTAAAAAGTAATTTATGAGCTAAATTAATTATTTTTTAGCTTCATCTGTTAGATTTGAGGCAGGTAGGTAGCACGGTGGATAGAGCAGGGGACATAGAGTCAGCAAGGCAGGTCACATAACCACTCATCCTTAGTTTTTCCATCTCTCATACAGGGTTGATGATAGCACTTGCCTTCCAAGGTTGTTGTCAAGGTAAAGTCAGTCAGTGTATACGTAAAATGTTTCGCAGATGTTAAAGCAGTATATAAATGCTAGATGTTGTTGTTTATAGAAAATCACACCACCTGCGTGACTACCTTTTTCATTTCCGGTGCTCATTTCTATAGCTATGTTAAACAGAAGTGGTGACAAATGACTACCCCTTTCTCTGCTTTTAGTGGGAACACTTCTAGTATTTTTCCATCATGTATCAAGCTGATATGTGATTTGATATAGATACTTTATAATATTTTAGTAAGTTAAAGAACTGAGATTCCGTTTCCTTAGGTGTTCTGTGCATAGACCCAGGTTACCATGCTTCTGTAATTTAGGAGATGGTCTTTGGGAGATTCTGTTGATAAAAAAATAAAATTTATCCTACTGCGGCCATCAAGATGATGAACCTCCAGAAATTTAGCCAGGCAGAACCTCGCGAAAACAAATGCATGGTTCATCACCATGTTATTTTTTGAAAACTTTTAGTTTGTTAGTACTTGTCTCAGTTGGTGCTGTGAGGGGCATAGTGCTCCGAAAACAAGGTGATTCCCCCGTTATGCCACGGTGAAGCATTAGAATAAGACTTTTAGTCCAGTTCTGTCAAGGAAAAATTCTCGTAGTCTTGGAATTTTACTGTGCCATGTAAATGATGCTGTGTTTTATCCACCTTCTCCCCTCCCTTTTTTTTGCATCTCTTGTTGAAGTTTTATCATTTGTTGGTCCGTCCTTTTGGTATTTTCCTTCCTGGTACATAATTGGCCTTCGTCTTTGACTTAATCATACAATTACTGAGTGCTAATATTTTTTACCACTTAAAATAGTCATATAATTTGTAATTTACAATATTTATAATTTTGCCAATACTGAACCTTCCTACTCTGGCATAAATCCTTCTGGTTTGTAGCTTAAACAAACACCCAAACTACTTATTGTCGAGTTTGTATTTTTCTGATCCATTGGGGTCAGTAGTCTGTAAGGATACTGGTCCTTTATAAAGTCTAAGGTGGTGGGCATTCAAGTTGTCGTTTTTACCCACGTGTGGATTTTTCCTTCTACCAATTACTGATGACAGCATATTTTGAGTAATTGCTGTCCCATAAGGGGCAGTAAGTTTCTGTGGTTGACAAATGGCTTTTGCAACAGAAGATGCGAAGTCATTGGAGACAGCAGATTTTCACCAGTCTCTTTGCAAACCACAAAGCCCCAAATTCTTAGTAGACAAGAGAATTTTATTAAAGGGTAAGCAGAATAGGCCTGCAGCTTACCATGCCATTTGGGTTATGTTAAATTAATTGGCCAATATATATTTTATTGGAAGAGAACCCGTGGCTTTTTAGGAGATGTATATGCATTTGGGTGTGTTTTAATGACACGGAGTTAGTGATGGGCATCTCTGATGGGCTGACTATTAAGTTGTTTATCTAATTGCCATAGACCCACATAAATTATGAACTTGTTTGTAGACTTTGTGTGCTCTTAAGACCAGTCATGGAAATTCATGAAGGAAACCTCCATCCCAGTCCCTTGTAGTCAACCAGCCCTCTCATCCCAACCACTTGCCAAGTTTTCTTGCGACATTCCATAATTAAGCCTACCCAGAACCCTCTTAGGGGTGTCAGCAAAAAGAGGTTGGCACAACTCCTGTAGTTAAGTGCTGACTTGGGACTTTACCCATCGAGTCATGCTGTATGGTTGTAATCAGCTGCACTTTGGGTTATGGTGGCCCCACTTTGTTCTTTGAGGGGCTCTGAGGGGTGATGTCTCCTGGCCCATATGGACTTAATTTTCATACTGTATCGCTTGCTTCACATCTTGAATTAATCTAAGTAAGGAAACTTGGGGTCACTGACTTACTGGGGAAGTACTTGGGGACATTTTAGTACTAATTTGCAGGCCCGGTGCAGTTGCTCCTGGAATAGCCTCACCCTCGGGTCAGGACTTTTCCATTGGAAAAGCCTGCTTTTGTGGTAGTGCTGGAGCCTTTGAAAAGGACCCTGGGAATCTCTGGAGAATCAGGCTCTGCTAATGCCTCATCCAGTATTTCTTAATTTACTCTGTATCTTGAAAGGAATGGAAACTTGCTTCTGTGGAGGGTGTGGAGGGAGAGCTTCTAAGTGCAAGGAGAGAAAATAGATTCCGCAGCAAGAGTGGGAGGACCAGGTTCCAGATACTGGCTGGGTGGCTTTGATTAAGTCCCTTAATCTCTTCTTCAGTTGCCTCATCTGTTTAAGGAGGGGAGGGGGAATCTGTTTCTCTCCTGTTAATTGATGGCTTCTGTTTTTATATGTCATTCGTTTCTCTGTATGTTCTTCCTCCTTCCCAGTTAGTTATTTAATTTCTTTCAGGACAGGACCTTTGGTCATGCTGGCCTACAGAGTTTCCTTGAGGAAGTTTGGTCAGCGGGTACAGGTAGGGCAGACACTCTGCAGCCTTCAGGGTCATCCTGCCTGGGTTGAGGGCAGCTCTCCCATAATGCCAGGCATGAATATTATTAATGGTACTTTTGGGGTACACAGGTTGGCTAGCCTGACTCTTCAAGATAGTCTTGTTAGAATAGTGTTTGTGTGGGAGAAAAGATTTTAAAATCTGTCAGGGGCATTGTAGTTGTTGTCATAATATTTCATGAAATCAGGAAGGTTTACACTCAGCAAGTAACTGCCCGTGGGGCCTTGGGCCAGGTACTTCACTTTTCTGGGCCTCAGTTTCTTCATATGTAAAAGATGGCTTCTTTCTGGCTTTAGATCTGTGAGCCTATGATGAAATACTTCCTATGTGCCAGGAATGGTTGCTGCTAGGTGCTGGGGATACACAGGCAAGATTGAAACCATCTCTGCCCTGAAGCAGCAGAAATTTGTTAAGGAACATTGCATGTACAAATAGAGCTAGATACAAAAGAGGAGGTACAGAGTATTTCAATCAGAGAGAACACCAACCAGTGGCCCTGGGTCGGAGGTGGCATTTGAGCTGTGTTTTTTAGGAAGTGAGGGCTCCTACCTGGGGAAGATGAGGAGAGGGTATGTTCTAGACATGAGAGACCACGTGGGCAGAGTTACAGAAGCAAGAGTTAAAATGTGGTGTAGTGGGGAACAGCTAGCAGGCCAGTTGGGAAGAAGACTGGGAACCTGAGAGGGGGCCATGTTGGGAAGGGCTTTTGACATCATGCTGACCTTGTATTTTGACCTAGAAGCAAAAGGGAGCCTTGGAAGATTTTTTTGGGAAGTGGAGTAAAATTAGGGGTTGGACAGGATGACCTCTAAATGTTGGCTGATTCTAAATCTCTGATCTAGGACAGATTTGTCTTTGAAAAAAGAACATCCGAGAGAAGGGACGTCATCCAAGAATAAGCCTATGCTAAGTTTAGTTGATTAATCTACAAAGCAACTTTCTGGAGCCACGGATGAGAATTTGGTCTTGATTTCGCATGTATTCTGTATTTACTTTTCCCCCGTGCATGTTGTTTCCTTTTAAAAGAGTATAAGCTCTGGGGCAGCTAGGTGGTGCAGTGAATAGAGCAGCAGCCCTGGAGTCAGGAAGACCTGAGTTCAAATGCGGCCTCAGACACTTAACACTTACTAGCTGTGTGACCTTGGGCAAATCACTTAGCCCCAATTGCCCTGCCTTCCTCCCTCCAAAAAGAAAAAAAATATATAAAAAGATTACAAGCTCCTTGAGGGCAAGAGATAGACTGTTCTACATTTTACATTAGTATCCCCAATGCCCAAGCATAGTTATTGAATACTCTTAGGAATGCACATTTATATGAGAGGAAGATCCTTCAAAGCTTTTTTCCTCACAGTAGTAAACCTGTGACTCTCCTTCCCCCTTCCTTTGGTATCTGCAATGCCTGTCACAAAGCCTGGAACTTGGGCATGTAATAAGTGCTTGATATCTTCATGCTGTCCTGATTCAAGTGATGATGCCTTAGGCTGGTTTTATGCAGAAAAGCAAATGGCGGTTAGGTGAGGTCCCATATTTCTTCCTCCCCATGGTTGTTGTCATGACCTTGCTTCCTCCTCTACCAGTCGACTATTGCTTCCAAAGGCAGCCTGTCCTGTCTTGTCTTGTCTACACCCTGGACCTTGTGGTTTTCTGACCTTGACCTCTGTGCTGGCTGCAGCTGGTTCCCTTTGATCCATGAACTAAATCCCCTTTTATGGGCTTATTGATTCCCTTTGGTTTTTTATTGCCTACCAGACATATAAACACGCGCGCGCACACACACACACACGCATGCACATTCTGGTGTTGTGTTCATAGGGGACCCTTGCACAGAATTCATTTTAAATGTCACACTAACGAGAGAGATGATATGGTTTCCTGAGGTCTACAGCAGCAAAGAAAAGAGAGAAGAGTTGGATTGTAGTTCTGCTAAAAGTGTCGCTCAGTCATAGTAGAAAGAAGTGAGGGTGGAGTTGGAAGAACTTTCAGAGGCATCTTTTATAGGTATTTGAGGTGGTTATGGGGGGGCTCATGGAGTTTTCCTGCTTCTGTGCCTCCATCTTGGCCCCTTAGAAGAACTTCTAAGAGCAGACACAAGCACACAGGAGCACAGCAGTAGCATGGGGGCTGTTGAGTGGCCAGATCCCTGGTATAGGGGAAGCTAGGTGGCTCAGTGGATAGGACGATGGGTCTGGAATCCGGAAAACTTGGGTTAGAATCTGGCCTAAGACACTTACTAGGCGTATGACCCAGAGCGAGTCACTTACCTTCTGTTTGCCTTGATCCGCTGGAGAAGGAAATAAGAAACCATTCCAGTATCTTTGGACAGTGAAGTCTCCACGAGGTCCTGAAGGGTTAGACAGGAATGAACAAGAGCAATCACTGGTATAAAAAGCTTCCTGGCTCCCTGATGCCCAATGAAGGACGCTTGCTGAGGAAGACTGACCACCACTTGGTCAATGAATGAAAACCCCATGAAGCTGGCTGTTAAAACTCTATATTAGAAAGAGAATCACACATTCACAGGCCTGACTGAGGAGAAAGGAAACACCTGGGGATTGTTTGAACCAGGCAGTGCCTCCCTCCTCTCTCCTGGGCCTACAGCTTTATAAAAGATGGCATTGGTTCAGGCTTCGGCCTCCTGATTGGAGTTGACCAGGTTGGGTCTGGTTCTTTCCATCGGCTCTAGCCAGACACGGTATAGTGAAGAGGCCCATTATTAGAGGGAAGGATTGGCACCTTTTCACCAGACATCCTTGTTCTGTGTGAGTCACTGCTGACCATGTTGTGGTCTGGGTCCCAAGAGCAATAGGTGACCATTGCTTCCCCGAAGACCCGGGATCAAGACTCTGCTTGTCTAAATATCTCTTTGGATAGAAGGAAGGAACTTTGCCTCATTTTGTCGTATTAGTAAAGGAAGGTGCCCGTAATGAGTTCTGCCTACAGATGAGACTAATTTGCTTTATCTCTAAGAGTGAAGCTGGGAGAGGCAATGTTGGGCTTATTTCATTTCACCCAGGGAAGAAATAAACACAGTTTTATGAGCATTGTGGGCACAGAGAGCTCTTAGATCAGGGGGTCTTCATCATTTTGGTGAAGGGGTCATAGATGACCCTGTTAGCTCAGTCTGGTGAAGCCTATGGATGGATCCAAATGAGAAGATTCCTTTGGCCTAGAAATCACCCTTTTGATTAAAATAAATGTATAGTTCTTTGTTGGAAAGGGGATTTAAACAGATTCCCCAGTATCCTCCTTCCTTCCTTCCTTCCTTCCCCCTTTCTCTCGTTGGTCCTCCTCTCTCTCTGGCCTTGCTTCTCTCTGCAGTGACACTACAGAGCTTGTCTAGCATTTCTCTGTGTAATTGCAGGGTCACTTCCTTGCCTGGAGATGGTCACCCCCCATTCCCCGTACGTCCACTTGCTTTCTGGACAGGCGAAAGCATCAGCTGCATCTGTTAGGGACACAGAAACTCCATTCAGATGGTATGGGTAGAGGACACAGTCTCGTTTGTTTGCATCTGTTTCTCTGTTTTCCCATAGAGACAGAGTCTGGTCTACCTCTTATGAACTCTTAGAAAGCAGGGCTTGGAATCTCAGGTAGTAGTTGGCCAAGAGAAAAGGGAGGTAAAATCACTCATTCATTCAATAAGCATTTATTAAGCACCTGCTGTGTTCCAGACTAGACACTCGAGTTTAAAGACTCCAAACCAGTTTATGTGTAAGGTCCTCACATTATGTTAGTCTGAATAAAAAGCATACAAGTCAGTTTCTATAGTAGACTTTTGAAGGGGAGTTTAATGTAGAATTTTTTCTTAGTTGTCTCTGGTAGCCAGTACATAGGTACAAGTAGTTGATAGATAATCCATATAGTCCCTAGAGAAATTACAACTTTTAGTTGTCTTCTACTTCATGAGACAAGATGTATGCAAAGAAAGTTACCTGTAAAAGACAGGCGGCATTTTTCTGTTGGATCACAGGATTTAGTTAGGTCATCTCAGTTCAGTTAATTCAGTAAGGATTTATTTACCCCTACTATGTGCAAGGCACTGTGCTGGGCGGTAGGAATGCCAAGATACAAACTAAGCAGACCTTGTCCTCAAGTAGCTTAAATTCTACTTAGAGAAAACACATAAATAAACTGAAAAAATGCATACCAGATAGGGGATGGGTTTTTGTTGTTGTTGTTGGGGAAGGGGAGATTGGGTTAGAAATGACATTTCCTGGAGAAATCAGAAAGGTATCTTGGAGATCACCTTTCTTGTCCAGTCAGATCCTCAGATTTAAGGATTTAGAACAGGAGGAGACCTCCAGTCCAGTCCTTTCATTTCTCAGAGGTTAGTGACTTGCCCCAGAACATACAGGACTCAAAGGCACGCCCTCCAAATCCACTCTTCTTCCTCACTATTTCCTAGTTAGATAGAAAGGTGGATGCCTGTTTCTTAAGGGAGGTAAGATCACTTTATACAGTGACTTGGAAACTCTCATTGGCTGATGAGTTGAGATGTTGGGCAGTCTTTGGCTGTCTGGATGTTCTGCTGAGAGAGTGACGTTGGAGATTTGTAGAACTTCAGGAGAATTGTCAGCTCCGGGATTTCCCACTGTTTCCTTCTCAATCCTAATTTCATTCCCCCCATCTCCTGATGCCCTCGATGTTTCTTCCATATTCAAACCCCCATTATGCTACCCTTAGAATGTCCAGATCTGAGTTCTTCTCCTTTTCTTTGGGGAGTCATGATTTCTAATCTAGCAAAACTAGGACACTGTATATGTTGGGGAAAGGGGATTTTGCACTGGTTGATGGTGGCTATGGTGATGTGGTTAGTTGAGCATTAATTATGGACCTACTACTTGCTTGTCACTATGCAGCTGATGCTTATGTCAGTGGTAGGTATACATTTATATGGTACTGTAAAGTTTTCAAACACATGGACTCCAGCATAAAGATTCTTTATGTCTGAATGTACGTGTGGGTGCTGCTAGATGCATTATGGCCTTAGGTATTAATTCTAGGTGTTGGGAATTGTTGGAGTGTAATGTTAATGGGATGTAAGATCAGGTGGAGCTATTAAGGGAAGCTTGCTTAGGGGAGGCTTTCTTGTAGGAAGGCTTTCACACCTTTTGCTAATTTCTAATTAGGCACTGAGTCAGGAGGATTCTGATTCCCTCTGGCTCTGAGAAGTGTATATATACCCGAATTGGTATTTTGCTTTGGAGGCTGCTTATGAGAAGGATCTTGTGACTCCCTTGTCAAGTTTCTGAGTGGCCGTATGTTCAGAGCTCCCCAATTGTTCAGACGTAAAGGCTCTCTCGATCCAGGGATGTATGTAAAGTGTGTAGTTGATTCAGGCAGTCAGAGCCCTGTCTGTTGGTCTTTATTTCTCTACTTGTATTTTCTCTGAAGTCCAGGGTGCTGACTTTTCCCCTGAAATAGTGAATGTGGTTAAAAAAGATTGTTGACTCCTCAAACAGCCAGCTTTCCTAGTAAAGCAGATCTGAGAACCTGTGCTAGCAGCATCCTGGGTATGCCAGTGTGGAAAAAGAATGATTTAAAATGAAAACGTATACTGGTGTATATCCAAGCTCAACATCGAGGAGGCTGCTTAGTGTAGTGGAAAGAGCCTTGGCTTGGTGTTAGAAAATCTGGGCTTATGTTCCAGCTGTGCTGACTTCCTGCCTGTTTGACCTCACATATGACACTTAATTTTGATGGGTCTCAGGCTTCTCATCTGTGAAATGTGATGGCTCTTGGCTCTCATTCTATTACCCTGTGTTGTCTAAGTCTGTGGAAAGAAGATAGTCCTCATCCTTTCTTGGAAGAACAAAGTATAATGTGAGAGTTATCAGAATTTAGTTAACCTAAGCAACGATTACTCCTTAACTCTCGAAGGAGGAGGTTGGACTAGGAGCTTTCCAGATGTAAAGTGACAGTTGATCTTGTGAATGCGATCTTGGGATTGTGCTGGGCTTTGAGGATACAGGCACCAAGCCCTAAATGCTCTCTGCCCGCCAGCCTTAGTGGGAGGGGGGGAGAATCCCAGGTACACAAGTGGAAGGAGGTCCCTTCATTCAGTGAATTCATTCATTGCTTTTTTTCTGATACTTCTGCCATTTGTGACGGTGGTATTACCAGAAACAGAAATACTGTATATCCGTCTGCTTTGCTGGGCAAAGAAGTGACTTGGCTTCGGATTTTGCACTTTGATTTGCTTAGGAATGGAGTAATTGTCTCATAAAACAGCAGGCTGGTCCTGTTAATGCTGGATTATTAGACTTTGCTATTAGAAAACGTGCTTACCCTAGTTGGGACAAGACTTTATCCAACGGTGCTTAAAATAATTAGCTTCTAAAAATGAGGCTGTAATGAGTAGCTAGTGATTGCTCCCCACCTACCTCCAAGGCCACCCTGTTTCCCTTACTCTGTTCCCCCTCCTCCTACTCTTTTCTCCTTCCTTCCTCTAATCTCCTCTCTCCTGTCTACCCTGCTCTTCCTCCTTTCCCATCCCTTCTTCCTCCTCTTTTCCCCTTTACCTGCTCTGTTCTTCTTCCCTTTCCCTCATTCTATTCCCCCTCCATCCCCTGTTCTCCCCGCCAATCTCCTACCCAGGAATTGATTCTTCCATCTTCCTATACTGGTTTCCAAAAATTGGGAGGAAATTTTAGGTCTCTGTATTTCTCGTTCACCAAGAAAACTCTTTTTTATCAGTAAGAATGAGCCACATTTGTTTCCACTACACCTGGGTCTGAAAGAAGGGCCCTGAAGGCTTTGCCAACCATTTTGCCTCAGTTGACTCAGTCTGTATTTGTAGATAGAATTGGAGACCAAATGATCTCTCCTTTTATTACTAGCTGTTCATGAGAATAAAAATCAACACATCTTCATTTATGAGAGC
Organism: Pseudochirops cupreus; assembly: GCA_028627135.1. NCBI lineage: Eukaryota > Metazoa > Chordata > Mammalia > Diprotodontia > Pseudocheiridae > Pseudochirops > Pseudochirops cupreus. The sequence continues at coordinate 27,579,567 of CM053580.1, forward strand.
CCTGGTGTGGAGGTGACTCTGACTTTGGGTGGTAAAATCCCCAGCTCAGCCAGGTCCTGCCAGTTAGAAAGGATTTCCCTATGGGCCCAACAGAAGATCGTCATTAGGGGAGCAGCCTAGTTCTGTTTTGAGGGGGCTTGGCCACCACATGAGCCTTAGGGTCCACAGGATGAGTCCTCGTGTTTAGGGGCACAAGGATCTATGTCAAGTCGTAGGGCGGTGAGGATGGGGAGGGAGATGCTCTCAAGGAGCCTTGAATGAATTTCTTAACAAACATTTTTTAAATCAGCTACCTTTGTGTAAGGTCTTGTGCTTGGCTCTGGGGATATGTATGATCCCCAACTGGGAATTTCCAAGGCTTTGTTCTAGTTGCTTTAATCTTCTCTCTGTACACACTTCATGGGCTTCCAGCAGCTAATTTTCATCTTTATGCAGAGATGTGTGTGTGTGTGTGTGTGTGTGTGTGTGTGTGTGTGTGTGTGTGTGTGTGTGTTCGCCTTTTGGACATTTCAGACTGGATGCCCCAGAGACAAATCGAATACAGAATGTCCAAATTGAGCTGGGTTTTTTGCCTTTATCCCCAGTGCTTGGCACGTAGTAGGCTGTTTATAAAGGCTAATTGGCTGACCAAATTCCAAACCAGTCTTCCCTGTATTTGTTGAATCAACAAATCACCGTCCCTGCAGCCTTCCAGGGTCATCATGGTGTTATTCCTGGCCCTTCATTCTCCCTCGCCGAATCCATCCCCAAATATTGCTGTTTTGATTTTCTCAGCATCTCTTCCATCTGACCCATTTCCTCTCCTCACATGTCAGCCTCCTTGGTTAGACTCTTATTAAGTCACTTTCTGATTGGTCTCTCTGCCTCCAGCCCCGTCTTCTTTAGTCCTTTGTCCACACTTTCCCTTGAGCCCCCCATCTGACTGGTTTCTGAGCCCACTCAACTCCACTTCAGCAGAATAAAATATAACTTGTTTAGGGTTTGTTAGTGCTTCAGACCTAGACCCCCCAGCCTGACTTTCCAGACTCATTGGACATTGCTCCGCTTCCTGTGCCCCCCGACCCCCCTTATTGGCTATCTCTCGGTTCTTCACTCACAACCCTCCATCTCCTCTCTCCACGTCTTTGCACCGAATGTCACCCGTGCCTGGAATGCCCTCCCTCCTCACCTCTGCTTCATAGAAGCCCTAACCAAGAAGTAAGGACCTTGAGTGGAGTGGAAGCTGGACGCAGACAGTTCACAGTGATTGTCCTTTCTCCTCCTTCCAGACGTAGCTCAAGCACCAGCTTCTGCGTCCCCCCAGCTTCCTTCTCAAAGCTCCCTTGCATTTTATTACCTTTATTTTATTTTGTTTCTGTTTCTGCTTTCTCCCCCATTGGAATAGAAGCTGCATGGAGATAGGGACTGTCTCATTCATTGTATTTGTGCCTCTAGCTCCAGGCATAGGACCCAGCACATCAATAAAGGTTTATTGACTGATGGGTCATCTCTGTTGTCCAGTTGCTTATGGCTTTTGCGGGGGAAGTTAATAACTGTAATACTGGGGAGAGTGAGATGAACAGAAAGGAGAGGCCCAGTTAAGTTTTTCCTCCTTGAGCGCTGAGACTTTTAAAAAATCCCCTGAACTGAGCACAGTCTTGCGTGCATGCAGTAGGTGCATAATGAATGTTTGATTTGAAGTTAATTACTATGAAAAATACACGGAGGAAGAGATCATGTTCACATGGGTCAGGGAGTGACCGTATAAGCATACGGGATGCCACAAGTCAGCACGTAGAGATGGATCTAGACCTGATGGGAATAGGGATGGTGGGGCTTTAACTAAGTGCTTAGGGTTAAGGAACAGTTAAAAAAATGTCTGAGCAGAGATTCACTCTAAGTACCTCAAGGCAGTACTTGATTAATGACTGGTGTTGGGGACAGAAAGTAATGGGATGAGGGCAGCGTTGCTGGTGAGCCTTTCTCTTCCAGTTCCTGTAAGTTGTCCACCAACGTTGTGTTGATTTCCACACGAGAAAAGGGCATTTGTTTATGGGGCTTTTGATGTTCTTCTGTCTTTTCACTTTGGGGTGATCTGCTTGAAATAATTCTCACCATGTAATTCTTTTCTCTTGTCCAATGTCAGCTCTCTTACTTTGGCTGTAGAGGAATCATGACAAATAGACTTGATGTTATTTTATAGGTGATGACATGCTCCCAGTGTATGTGACCGATGGTCGTTTGACAGGTTAGCTTCCGAGAGACGGGGGCTGGGACGTAGACCTCCTGAGGCTCGCGTGCCTTGCCCTACGCCACCTTCCATCCCAACAAGGCAATCCCTCAGTGGATGGATCGGTTTGGTTTTAGACCCGACCCTTTTCTGAAGCAAGGCACTACTTTGTCTTATTAATGGTGGGTTTTTTCCTCTTGCAGGAAGCCAGTTGAGTAAAACTCTCCATGAATGTACGTCACCATGATGATGACCGACCAAATCCCTCTGGAACTGCCGCCATTGCTGAGTGGAGAGGTCGCCATGATGCCTCATCTGGTGAATGGAGATGGAGCTCAACAGGTTAGTGCTGTGAGGGAGAGGATGGAGGGAATCTGTACTGCCTGATAATGAAAATAGCGGGGCAGTACCAGTCTGTATATTTAGGGGATGAATGTTTGTGGCTTTAAACTTTACTTATTTTTTTAAAAACTTTATTGTTATTTTTTTCTATAAATTTTAAAATTTATTTTAGTTTTCAACATTCATTTCCACGAGACTATACTTTATTCTTCATGTAAGAGTTTTCTGAGCAGAGTCAACAAATGGCTTTTTATTTTACTATAACAAAGCTTAGTCTGTTTTATGCAGGTTGAATCTTACCTGTTGTGTTCAATTTTCCTGAAGCATCAAGAGATGCCTGAGTTGATTTTTTTTTTAAAGATAAAACTTTTGTTGAAAATATACAGAAGTGTGCTGAATAAAACCAGAGTTTATATATAAAATTCATTGTGTGTTAGTGGTTAGCACACTGGCCTAAAGCATGGCACTAATGAGACCGATGTCTTATCCATTCTTTGCTTACGCCCACATGGTGTATCCCTAACCTCTCGTCAGTTGTCTGTTAACAATCTGGCTGGTTTCTCTTCATGGTCATTGCTATGGTTGCTCTCACCGTCTTCGCAATGACCTTTCTTATCATCTTCTGCCATTGATCTCTTCCATTGACCTATCCCTTTTCTGTGCCCTTTAGAGATGGATGGTCAGTGAGTCCAATCTTATTTTACAGATGGTAAAACTGAGGCCCAGAGAACTGAAAAATTTGCCCAAATTGGGGAAAAAAAACACGATTGTCGCTGCATCTCCATTTTAAGTGAAGATTGCTTTGGGAAAGCTGTCATTTATAAAATGAACAAGGTGGCAGTTAACAAAAGAAATCTTTGCAAGAAACTGCACCCCAAGACCACTTTCTATAACAGTTTTCTTTACTGCATTTTAGGTCATCCAGTTAAAAAATGACATTTACAAGCGGCTCGTCTTCCTCTGTTAACTCTCTAAAGTTTGGCTGTAGGAAGGATGATGCCATTTGCAATGACTCACATAGTAGTGAGGGAATGTGTTAGGTGGCTGGTCAGAAGCCTGCCCAGACCTCATACCCATCCATTGGTAAAATGGGACACAAAAGGAAAATGATGAATGTGGGTGGAGCTGGGGAATGGGTGCAGCCATTGTAGAAAGTAATTTGGACCCATACCCAAAAAGTTACCGAGTAGCTCATGCCCTTTGACCCATCAATACCACTGCTAGGTCTCTACTCAAAAGAGATCAAAGAAAGAAGAAAAGGCCTTTTATATAGAAAAATATTTGTAGTAACTGTTTTTGCATTGGGGAATGGCTGAACAAGTTATGGTATATGAATGTGATGAAATGTTATTGTGTCATAAGAAATGACCGTGGGTACAGATTCAGAGAAATCTGGGAAGAATGGTATGAACTGATGCAAAATTAATCAGGAGAAAAATTCATATTATCTGTGACAACGTTGTAAAAAAAAATTTTGGAAGATTTAGAAAGCTCAGATCAATAGAGTGATCCTTCCTGATTCCAAAAGACCAATAATAAAGAAGACTACCCATTTCCTTAGAGATGTGCACAATGAGACACAGTTTGGGACATAGCCATTATGGGAGTTAGCTTTGCTTGACAGTGCATGTTTCTTACCAAGAGTTTTTTCGTTCTTTTTATTTTTGTGGGAGGAGAGGGGAACGTGGGAGAGAGAAAAAAATTAATACTCACTAGTTTAAAAAAATAAAAGCATTTTTAAAAGCCTATTCCATCTGTGGAATGTTACCTGTATTGACATATTCTTTGAATTATGTTGATTGGTTTTGATGATTTTTTTCCCCTCTAATTCCTTGTTTTTTTCTTTAAAATTTTTTTTTACTATAAGGAATATCTCTGAGAAAGGAGAGAGAGTATATAGGAAAAATGTTGATAACGTAGAAACAAAATATATCAATACAGATTTATTTAAAGAAAAAAGGGGATGCAGTCTTCTCATTCGATTTTCAAAGGGAGAAAACAAAAGAAACCTATATTCCAGGCTTTTGTGTGATCATCCGTGTGTTCAACCAAAAAAGCGACTTACTTTTTGTAATAAATGGGGAAAAAAAAAACAAAGCTCAGACTTGAGAAACTAGCTTCACCAAATCGGAATCACAGGCTCTAAACGGCCAGAAAACGATTTATAACAAAATTGAATGAGGAGTCACCAGCTACCCAAGCAGAGTCCGCTTCAGAGCTGGGTGGCAGGAGATAGCACAGGGAGCCCGAGGTTGTATCTTTCTACTTTTGGGGGGCCATGAAAGCCCGAGGACGGAAGGGAGGAACGTGTGCAAGAAACCTTCAAAAAGAGCGTGCCCGTCTGAGAAGGGAGGGCAAAAGTGGCTCATTGTGAAGGGCTGCGCAGGGAGTGAGCCATCCCTATTGCCTGTGACAGAGAGGGGAGGGTGCCACAGAACAGAGATAATCGATCAAGAAGTAAATCACCTACTGTGTGTCAGGCACCGGGCTGGGTGGTGGGAGTCCAAGGATAAGTGATGAAACCAGCCTTAACGAGTCCGAGATTCTTCAAGACTCTAGAAAATGGGATGTGCCTTAGTAATCTTACGTAAACTTACGCCTGAGTTTTCTTACAACTATTCCTGGCTTCAGTGTTCAAAAAGAACAGAACAGAAAAGAGAATGTAAAAGCTCCTTTGAGATTTTCTGGATCTTACGGATCCCATATCTGTATATGCCATGTCCTGCCCCCTTGTACATAAGATACCTGCCCCTCCCCTGAAGAATAAATGCTCCTGAAGCTCAGGGACTCTATTTTTAACTTTATCTCCTTGGTGTCAGGATAACGTTTTGCACATAATAGACATCTTCTAAATGTGTGCAGAATTCTATTGGATACAATGAATTATGGCTATAAAGTACTAAAAAATCTCTCATCTCTCTTTGCTACTCAGGTAGTGCTGGTGGGGGGTGGAGAGTTCTTTTATAGATTAAAGTATCATTCAGAATGAAATACATCCCTTGAACCTATGTGTAGAGCATGAGTTTTGAATCCCTTTTCCATTTGCCAGAAAATATAAATTTGTGGTGATGGCAGAAACCAGTAACTTTGGGGGCAGAGTTCCAAATGACTTTCCACAATGGCTGCACCAATTCTTCACCTCCGCCCACCTTCGTTATTTTCCTCTTGTGTCCAGCTTTGCCAGTGGTACGGGGGTGAGGTCTGGGTAGGCATCTGACCAGCCCTCCAGTACACATCGGCCATTGCAAATGGCTTCATCCTTCCTATAGCCAAACTTTGTAGAGTTGCCAGATGCAGATGAGCCGCATATAAATGTTATTTTTTGATGGGATGACGTAAAATGTAGTAAAGGAGCTTGTTATATAAAGCGGCCCTGGGGCTCTAGCTTCTTATAAAGACTTCTTCTGTCTTTGGTTACTTGTCACCTCATTTATTTTATAAATGACAGTTTTCCCAGTGCCAAATTTGCTTAAAATGGAGATGCAGTCTTTTTAAAAAAAAAATTATTTGGGCAAATTTTTAACCCTCTCAAACATAGTTTTCTTCTCTGTAAAATAAGATTGCACTCAGTGGCCTCCAAAGTTCATTTCTATCTCTAAATCTGTGATCCAGTGATGATTCAAGTCTCCTGGTATTTTGGGATATTCTTTGTATATTCCATTCCTTAAGGCTACGCCGATGTGCTGAAATACTTTCCAAGGAATTGGACGCTGCACCATCCTGACAGATACATTTTAATTGTTTTGGGAATCACACACCAGCCAGGCTAGGCAATTCCATTTCTACGAACCCCAGATTTCACCTTGTGAAGCTTTTTCTGAGCACTTTAGATATTATTCTGCTTATTTACAGAGAGGAGAATTTGGAACTCAGATTTCTTTTTCTTTTTCTCCCAACCACATTCCTCCGTTCCTCCACTTATTAACTACAATCAAAGCCGTGGGCAGAACTGTTAAATGCACTGCCTTTTGTTTTCCTTTCCCCACCACGACTCCAGGGGCTCAGTGGAAGGTGTGCTGGATTTGGGGCTGGGGACCTGGCTTCAGATCCTCGCCATGCCTTACCTGGCCACCGTCTGCTCAGCTGTGAAGAGAGGCAGGGTTGTAGTAAATTGTCCTGAAGGTTCTTTCTAGCTCTTAAATAATAGTAATTAATAGTAGTTAACATTGGTGTGACATTTATCATATGCTAGGTGCCTTTCCTTGCAAACATCTCAACCTGGGAGATAGGTGCTATGATTATTCCCATTTTCCAGAAGAGGAAACTGAGGCAAAAAGATGATGTAACTTGATTAAAGTCACACAGCAAGTAAGTTTTAAAACTACGATCCTATAAAGGCCAAGTGTCCAGTTCCAGCCCCGATGGTCCACTAAAGAACTTGACTATGTCCTTCTCCGAAGACTTATTTTATGTCTTATCCCTTCCCCTTATGTCAGAATATTACCCTTCTTTCCCCGCCTCTTCATGGCTCTCTTCTCTTTATTCCAAGCTGTGGTCTCTTTAATTAGGTAAGCTTATGGCCACCAGCTTAGCTTTAAATTCCATCGAGTCCAGGGACGAGGAAGCACAAGTCAGTAGAGGTGAATCCACTTACCCAAGGTCCCTCAGCCACTTGCCACCAGAGCCAAGCTCAGCCTGCTTCCCAGGCCAGGACGTTCCATCACGGGCTCCGTGGGCTGTTTCCACCAACATCGGTCCCTTTGAAAAGTGTTTTAAAAGGGCCTGTTGGAGCCATGATGTCTTGACCCAGATCCATGACTTTACTGATGGAGATTGCAGGCCTTGGGAGCTGCCAGTGCAGGAGAACACTTGGGGGGGTCAGGCAGATCTTGAGCCGCCCCCCCCACCAATAACTTACCTAGAAGAGTGTTTACCGAGTCCTTGATCCCTTTCAGCTGTACAAGGGACATGAGAAATCAGCTCTACACTGGGGCAGATGAACAGCCGAAGTCCTAAGGACGGTCTTGAATCCCCAGGCTTCCCTGCTCCGGCCCCTGCTGTTGCTGTCTTGAAGGGATCTGGATCCAATTAGAAATAGTCCTTGGCGGGGTGCTCAGCTCTGTTTGCGTTCTTGCAGTGGAAGGACAGTGTTTAATTTTCATCATCTAAAGTCATAGTAAGTTTGAGCTCTGTCATTTTTATGTGGATAGGAGGGGAAAGGGGGAGGCTTCTTTTTTAAAATATCATCCTTTGTATGAAAAAAGAGCTTTTCCTTTTAGTGATGATTGAAAAACAGCCTCATCTGCTGTTGGGATAGAGAAGAATCGTTTGCCGTAGCTTTATTTTTCTGCCTTTGTTTTTTAAAGAAAGTACTTGGGTTTCTGTGATCCTCAATAATCCCTTCTTCCTCCCAGCCATTTCAGCCTTCTGCCGCTCAGTTCACTTGGATTCCTAAAGTGCTCTGAACTCGCTTAGTTCTCAAGTTATTTAAAAAAAAAAGCCAGGACTTGGCTTCTACCTGAATTTCTGCTTGTGTGTGTCTGTGTGTGTGTGTGTGTGTGTGTCTGTGTGTGTGTGTGTGTGTCTGTGTGTGTGTGTGTGTCATTGTGGCCAATGCCCATCAGTCATTGCGGAAGTTGGTATCTGCGTCCATATATTTCAAAAACTCATTGATTCATCATTGGCTCTTCCATGTTTTCACGGGGACCCTTAACTAGCGCATCATGGCGTGTTTCAAATACAACAGTTAATGATTTAGCACCACTGGAATTGATTATTTTTCTTCTTAGCTAGCTTCACATACACTAAAGATGGGAGCAGCCCTCACTGTGTAACATCCCACCTCCTGCCTTTGCGTATAGGTCATTCACCATGACCGGAATGTTCTCCATCCTCTTGGGAGGTCTAACTGTCTTCAAGCACCCGCTTAGGTGATACTTCCTACATCAAGCTTTTCCTTGGCCCCCCAGTTGTTAGCACTGGTCTGCCCTCAGCCAAAACAAACAAGTAAACCAAGAGCCCCCTCCCCCCAAAACCCAGCCACCCTGTATATGTTTTATGTTTAATTTTACGTGTTTCTTCCCCCTAGTGTCTTCTCTTTTGAGATTATTTTTTTGCTATACCTTGTGTATATTTGGGTAGAGAGAGACAGAGAGACAGGGGAGAGGGAGAGAGAAAGAGGGAGAAAGAGAGAAGTAGAAAGAGGGAGAAAGAGGGAGAGAGAGAGAGAGAGTTACCTCTGTGTTGTTTCTCCCATTAGAATGAGATGAGGGTCTATATTTACCTTTCTTTCCATACCCAAGATTTCATACACACAATGGGTGCTTACAGATGGTTCATCTGATTGATCATTTTACCCAGGCTACTATGGTTAGTACTGTTCCCACAGGACTACAAGTATTTAGTTAATTAGCAACCCTCTGTGGATGTAATAGTTAATAACTTTCTACGGGCAGATGCAGGTGGAGGAGTGAGAGCAAGGTATGGATGGTGTGGAGAGAGACTTGGGGTGGGGGATGCCAAGACATTGCCTGGAATCCTTGAGTTGAGTTCAAGTCAATTTGACTTGAAGGACAGGGTGTATGTTACTATCTTGATAAAAATGATAAAGCACCTTCCTCCCTACAAAACAACTCTGTGTGATGTAGTGGAGGGGCCATTATTCCCTGCCTTCCGGTGTTCCCTAATTGACTGAGTCCTTATGCAAGCTATTGTCTTCTCTGACCTCTCCTTATTGATAAAATGAGGGATTGGCCTCCCCTTTCCCGCTCAGGGACAGGTTGTACTGGATGGGTGTTGAGGTTCTTCCTATCTCTAGGACGTGGTGACCTGGGGACTACCCAATCTGTAGATAGCATGGTGGGGGTTAGGGTTGGCTGATGGGAGCAGACTGATTTCATGGGCAGCTGGAAAAGCCAAAGAGGCAGACGGAGCCAGGTCATCCTGGAAGTGACCCAGAGGAAGATCGAGTCTGGGATTAGATCTTTCCATACCCTTGGAAATGTTTTACTAAGTGAGCTGGAGGACTATTGCCCAGATTTTCCAGTCTGGTTCTCTCATCACTGTCAGGACTGTGTAAACGGTTTCCTTTCTGTCTGGTCAGAGTATCTGTAGGTGTAGTGGAACTCCCCGGAAGCTGTTATCAAGGGTGCCAAGAATAGCCCTTGTCCCACCCTCCCTTGCTGAACTATCTCTTTCTAACCATTTCCCTTCTCATTGTACCAGTAGACCTAATCTTCCTTTTTTCCTCCTTCTGATTAACATGATTTGGTGTGATTCAGTGATCCTTCCTAGATACCTTCCTGCCCCCATCACTCTTCTCTCTTCCTTAGACCACTTTGTCTTTGCTATGTATGATCTCTCTTTGTAATCTTTCCTACTTAGTCATCTGTATACATAGTCAGCAATCATTTATTAAATGCTTGCTGCGTGCCAGACACTGTGCTAAGTACTGACGCTATAAATTCAAGCAGAAAGACAGTCGTCGAACGTTAGATTCGGAAATGAAAGGGAGGGAGGGAGGGAGGAAGGAAGCCCTCACTTCGCATCTCCTTGCCTCCCTCCAGTAGAAAGGAACCTTCTTGAGGATGTGGACAGCTTCGTTGTTGTCCTCATGTCTTCCAGACCTAACACAGTGCCTGGCTCGTATCGTAGTAAATGCTTGTCGATGGGGAGGCCAAACCTACCCAAAGGCCTGGACAGACCACTGGGGGGGTAAATTTCCCCAAGCTAATTAAACAGAAGTGGGCAAGTGTCAGTGCCTGGTTGTAGATGGAACCTACCTTTTGAATAATGTTTATATGTGTGTGTGTGTATATATATATGTGTGTATATATATATATATGTATGTATAAAAAAATTTTTTTTTACTGGTCTTTGTATCCCCAGCATGTAAGCGGTGCTTAATAAATGCTTTTTGGTTATCTACCCTTTTTTGCTTGCCTTAATTTTGCTCTGCCATTTTTTCCTCCTTCTCTGGGAGAGCGTGAGGGTAGGAACATATTTAGAAATGTAGGTAATGTTAAAATCAAAAGAAAAAATTTTCTTTAAAAATGATCATTTGAATTTGAACAGGTTGTCGGTATAGATAATTAAGTGGAGAGATAGCTTGAGGAAGTGGGTAGAGGATTGTAAGTGGAGTCAAGAAGACCTGAGTTCAAATCCTGCCTTTAATACGTAGTAGTCGTGTGACCGTGGGCTCATTCCCTAACCACTCTTATTCTTGGTCTTCTCATTGGTAAAACTGGTTTGTTGTAGTATAAAGTTGGGCTTGATGTCAGGCTGTCTTCTGCTGTGTGACCTGGGCAAGGAAATTATTTCTCCTCCCAGGTCTTGGGTTTCTCACCTGCAAAACGGAGGGCCTTTATGGTGCCTTCCAGCTCAGAGTCTATTATACTGTGGCCTGCAGGTCCTGTCTTACTAGCTCAGCAGTTCTCAACCTGTGGGTTGCACGACCCTTTCACAGGGGTCACAGGGGTCTCCTAAGACCATCGGAAAACACATATTTCCCATGGTCTTAAAACCGAGACGCCGCTCCTCTATCCATCTCCGGGCAGGTCTGCCCACATGCAGATATGCCCACATACAAGTATTAAAGGGTCGCGGCATGAGGAAGGTTGAGAACCAATGTACTAGATGGTGGTTCTTGAGATGGAAAGTACTGAACACACACACACACACACACACACACACACACACACACACACACACACACTAAATCACTTTGCACACTCTAGGGCATCATACAACTTTTCCAAATCAGTTTTGTTGTTATTTTGCCAAACTCCATATTCTCTTGCTGATTTCAGTGGTATAGCATTAAAAGTGCAAATTAAGAAAAAAAATAAAATTAAGCACTGAAATGTCCGCTGTTACCATCTTTTGACCAGAGTTTTGCTGGTGTTTTTCTCACTGGCTCCCATTGGGTCACTGCTGCCAGTCTTAGGGTACTTGTCTCCTTAGACACCATTGCCTAACCCTTTCTTTGTGGCAGCCCCATTGGCTCACAGCAGAGGGACATGGTCAGAATTCTTCATCGCCCTAGAGTCTCACCTTATTTATGTAAAAAACAAATTCCTGCTCACATTATGTGTGTTGTTTTTTGGTCTTCATTGAGAAAAGTTGACTGTCATCTGCTAGCTAGAGAGTCCTCTTTGACCAGCCAACCTAGAGTGAGATGCCCTCTGCAGAATTTACCCCGATATCTTTTTATCTATCTCATAAAGGAAGAGATGAATAGAGTGGTTTTTTTCTCTTAGCATGCCATTATATGTGGCCCCCACGACAAGTGTGTAATTATGATGACTCTCAGCTGCCTGAGTCGAGAGATCCTTGAGAATGTAATCAAGCCAAAGGTGGCTCTAATCAAATGCCACATTGAATTGCTATCTTTCAAACCGTAGGAATTCAGCTGACTATTAGAAGAAGAAGAAGTTGTCGGGAGAAAGGAAAATAGCTGAGTTTTGAGGATGGAGCTCCAGAGAAGATGGCCCTTTGGCTTTGTAGGGGATTGTGGCTCCATCATGGCGGGCTTAGGCTTTTCAGCTACTGTATGGAGGGCCCATGTGCACATGTCATTCTTCATTGTCTCTCTGTGTTTACAAACGGGAAAAAAGAGAAATGGAATGTCAGGGGCACACATGAGGTTTTTCAGATAGCTTAAGTAATTGGATCCTCTTTAGATGTATTGAGGTTATGACTTATAGAAGTTAGTATTTTTCCCAAAAAGGTAAACGTTTCAATTAAAAAAAATGAGGATCTAAAAACTAATAGACAGTTTTCCAAAATGTTAGTAATTATTTGAAAAAAGTTTCAACTTTATTAATAATTAAAAACACAAATGAAAAGTGAAAACTGCCACATACCCTGCAGTTTGGCAAAAATTATTAAAAAAATCCAACTTGTTGGTGGGGTTATGGAGAATCAGTTACACCCTTCACTGGGACTGTAATTATAGTCTTTTAATTGAGCCATCTGGCAAGGAGCAGTAAGTTACAAAATAATAATTATACCTTTGACTAAGTAATCTTGTTATTGGGAACATAACCAGAAAATATCGTCAATAACTTGGGAAAACTACCTTTTGTGAAGATTTCCATAGAATTATATGTAATTGCAAAAAAAAAAATGGAAGTAATGTAAGTATCCAACAGTAGGAAAATAATTAAATGCATTTTGGCCCAATGATTTAAGAAATGCTGTAATGTCATTATAAGCATATAAAGGACACTTGGAAAGATTGAAAAAGGTAGTGAAAAGAGAATGAGAAAAACAGAATGTATACCAACTAGGATCCTATTCAGAATGAAGAGACCAAGGAAGAATCCTGATGGAGACTTGGAGGGAGCTGGAGCCATGGAAAAGTCATAACATTTTACTTGTTGAAATTTATTTATTATTTTATATGATATATATTATATAATTTATTCATTAACTTATTCAAGTACAATTAATTGGTCAGCAACCATTTATGAGATGCCCGCTCTGTTCTGGGCACTGTGTGAGAGGCTGGGGATAGACCAAAATGAACCTATGCGTGCACTCAGGGATGCATTCTGTTGGGGGACACACAACAGATGTGAGGTCATTTATGGCCGTGAGGTCAGTGTGGAGGGATAGGAAGAGCTTCATAGAGAAGGTGAGTCTGTCCTCCACGACTGGAATCCAGTCCCTCCCGACTTCCCTTGATTTTCTTCCAAACTCAGCTCACTTGCCGCACTGCCACCAACTACAGCGCCTTGCTTCCTCCTTTCCCCCCAAGTTAGCTTGTGAATATTTTGTTACCTAAAGAAGGAGGGGGGTCCGGGGTCACTTGATAAATAAATCTTGATTGCTTGGTTGATGGATTTCTTTGTCTGAGGTCTGATCTTCTGTTAAGAAGTAATGGGGAAAAATAAATTTACAGGATAACTTTATTATATATTTAAAAGGAATAGCAAGCTGTATACAGTAGATTTATAGTTTCATGTGCAGTGATCTTTTTTTATTATTATATTATGTTATGGAAATGCTTGTTTTATTTCATAAGTTGAAAATAAAGTAAATTTAAAAAAAAAAGAAATAATGAGGTATAGAAGGGAATAAACTAGAATTCTTTGACTACCTCATTCATCCACTCTGGGTTCCCTTTAATCACTCACTGCTCCAGCAGATCAGCTATTAGGCCAAATGAGAAGCCAGATTCAGCAAATCGCTTTGCTAAATGCTCCTATTTTGCAAACAGTTTGCTGGTAACCTATGGTGACTGTGACCTGTTGACTGGCCTCCTTCCTCATATCAGAATTGCCCTTTCCAGTACATCAGGGTCATAGTTGGACTTTCAGTCATTAACGCACATAGCAGGACCTCTCCTTAACACCTGGGAGACGGTTTGGCAAGGTCCGTTGTATAAACACTGGACGAGGCACAAGAAGCCCTGCTCTGCCTACTTTCCGTGGTGGTTGTGAGGACTGCATATGATAATATATGTGGAAAATTTGGGAAAGCAGCAGCGAGGATGCAAACAAAAAGTTATAATTTTGCGGTTTTTTAGTCTGGATTGGGTTAATAATCATGCCTACCTGTTTGCTTTCTCTGAGGTTAATTTTGTTAGTGTCAGAGCTGCATGTGGAAGTTCAGCTCAGTACAACTCAATGCAGTAGGCTTTTCTTGGTTGCTAAAACTATACGCCAAGCCCTGAGAATGCCTCGAAAAGTAGCTCAAGCTGTATTGGGAGGAGGAGACCGGGGAGAATGAAATTGGGCTGAGCAGACTTATCCACATTTGTGGATCATGTAGCTGAAATATCTGCAGGCTACCTTTTTTTCCTCAGTGATTTTCAAGGCGATATTGCCCCTGATAGCTCACCTTGATATAGCCTATCATGCTTTTAAAGTATTTTGCTCAAAACAAAGACTGGGTGGGCAGCACAGGTTTGACTGCTGTGGAAACTGAGTCTCAGAGAAGATACTTATCTTGAGGTCACGCAGGCAATCAGTGCTAGAGATGAAGTTGAACTTGGGTTTGTTGACTGCAAGTCAAGAACTCTGTGCCACTGTACCTCAGTGTCCCTGATAGAATGAATCAAAGGTTAAGAGCTGGAAGGGACGTTGGAGGCCATTGAATATAACCCGTTTTATAGATGAAGAGACTGAGAAACACAGAGGTTAAGGTCACTTAGCTAGTTAAGTATCTGAAGTATATTTGAACTCGGCTTTTCCTGACCCCCAAGATTGGTGCCACCTTATTTACACCGTTCTTCCTTGTAGTCTTGCTTGGTTCTCATTCATAATAGTCCGCAGTTGAGCTTGTACTCCAAAGCAGCATTGCTTTGGCCGCCATGTATCTTTGATGGCAGGTTAGAGTTGGCTGACCGCAGTGGTTTCTGGACTCTTTGGCCTCTTTGTTGTGACAAGCAGTCATTGAAGGTTCTCTGATAGATTGTGTTGTACACCACAGCTTGTCTAGACAGGTTGTAGTTGTACTCAGTGCTTCTGATCGGGGTCCTCTTCCCCTTTGGGTTTTTGCTTTGGCCTTAGCCAGTCACGGTGATCTGATTCTCCATGCCTGCGTACTTATGTAGGCACCAACTGTTGTGAAACGCCTGCTTCATAGGTAGCCGGCGTTTCGTTTTTCATCATCTTGTTTGGTGCCTACCTCTTTGTTCTGCTGCATGCCAGCCCTGGGATGGAGGCGCCCGCCATGCACCGTCTTGGAACTTCTGATGGATTTACTTGCATTGAGTCACCATCAATCCTGAACCACATTTCCCACAAGTTTTTGCCATCTCCTTTGTGCCCGAGAGCACGCTGAAGTCATGGATAGTCTTGGCCGGTTTGCCGTGGGATTTTTGTCCTGTTTTCTGCTCTGCAGTGGTTGCTGGCATCCAAACTCCAGTCACCTTCGCGGTGGCCCATTTTTTTTCATTCTTTGTGTGACCTGCATGGTACCGTCACTCCGTGTCCTAGGAAGGCATATTTCTTGTTGCCATGGTGCTGTGAAACCCACCATGCCATATTATCATAGATTTGGAGTTGGAATGGACCTCAGAGGCCACCTCCCACATTGTACAGATAAGGAAACTGAAGCTCAGAGGATAACTGACTTGCTTGTGGTCTTCCAAGGTGGGATTTGAACTCACATCTTCCTAACACCAAGTCCTTTATTTGCTTCTCTGAGGAGAACTTTTTGACTTCGTTCTTTTTAGCATCATTCTCATTTCTTCTCAATTAATTTATAAAACAGATGAGAGTATTAATTTGTGTTTTTCTAATATGTATCAACTCAGTCATTGAATGTTAAGTACCAAGAATTAACTTATTGTTTGTAGCTTATCTAAAATTTGTACCCATCTCACTCCCTTTCATGCCACTTTTGCCATCATGTTGTTATTGTTCAGTTTTGCAGTGGTTTCTGACTCCTTGTGATCCCATTTTCTAGCTTATTTTACAGATAAGGAAACTGAGGCAAACAGGGTTAAATGACTTACCCAGGGTCTCATAGCTAGTAAGTGTCTGAGGCCAGATTTGAACTCATGAGGATTAGTCTTCCTGACTCTAGGCCTGACACTCTTGTGTCTTCCTCTCTGCCATCATAGCAGAAACAAATAATACTGAGCTCCATTTTGTGTGCTTTTTGTTTTGTGGATCATCACACTGGCCCCCCAGATTCTCACGGACCAATATAGTGTCTGGTGATAAACCTTTTCCTATGTAGCTGGCCTGGGCCGCGGACAATGTGTTGGAGCTGGATAGGATTACCACGGCCATCTCCTTGACAGCACATCCCTATACCCCACTGCTCAGCTCACCAATTTATGGATAGGAAAACTAAACTAGGAAATTAAGTCACTTGCCCAAGGTCACAGTAAACCTGAGAAGTACTAGTGCTCTTTTCAATGTACCAGATAGTCTGTTGTGAGGCTACATTTGAATGTTTTCCAGCTTAATGTTCAGTTTAGTTCAGTTCAACAAGTGACTACACAGTTCTAGGCACTGGTGATATAAGACAAAAAAACGACTTAGTTTTACTAGAGAGATGGAGACAGGTAAGTAAAATCAAAATATAGAATAGATTAATACAAGATATTTTGGTGTTGGGGTGGGAGAACATTAAGAACTAGTAAGATCGGTAGAGACCTTACATAGAAGATGTTAACCTGAGCCAGGCCTGAAAGGGAGCCAGGAATTTCAAGAGGTGGTGCTGAGGAGGGAGGGCACAGCTTGAGCAAAAGTGTAGGGGCAGGGTATGGAACCTTCTATAGGGGAACAAAAAGTAGTCCAGACTCCCTATGAGGGAATAATGGGGGAAAAGACAGGGAATCTAGGTTGTTCATTTCCCACCTGAAAGACAGAAGTAGTAGATCCTGTATTTGAGAGCAGAGATATTGTGGATTATCTAATAGTCTACTGGATTTTGAAAAATTAAGGGGTGGGTTTTTTTTTTTTGACATTTTAAGTCTCAGTATTTGGATTGATTACTGTTTCATGTTAAATATCTTTTTTTCTTTTTTTGATTTATTTACTTTTAATTTACAAGATTCAGTTCCACATTCACTTGAGTTTCAGATTTTCTCCCCTCCCTTCCTCCCCCCCCATGGTGGCGTTTGATCGTGTATAGGATCTGCAAATACTTTCACATTGTACAATAGTTTGGTTGTATAGACAGGTTGTAACCAATGAGTGATCACTGGGAAAAAAAACCAAAACCAGACATGAAAGAGAACGATAGCGTGTTTTGCTTCAGTCTCCATTTAAACTATAGTCTTTCTAGATCTTTCTCTGAGTTTAGGTATCTCCTTCCATCCTGAGGCTTGTAGAGTTGTCTTTAGCTGTGCGTTGTTGAGGATAGTCCAGTTTATCAAGGTTGGTCATCATATGTACGATGTGTCTGTGATTGTGTACAGGTTTTGCCTGGTTCTGCTCTTCTCACTTAGCATCAGTCCGTATAATCCTCTCCAGGTAATTATGAAGTCCATCTCCTTCCCATTTCTTATAGCACAATAGTATTCCATTCCATTCATATACCATAGCTTGT
>CM053580.1:27597569-27632754 GCA_028627135.1 Pseudochirops cupreus
GGCCCTGCCTCTGCCTCGCCCGCCTCCCCGCTTTGTGTTCCAGGCCCCGTTGCTGGCTTGTTGGTGCCTGGTTTTAGGGCAGTGTGCGGCATCTGAACGATGCGTGGAGGTTTTTAATTTAATTTTATTTTTTTGCTTTTCAATCCTCAATAATTTAAACGACGGCGGCCGTGCTCCCCTTGATGCTAAGCTCCCTTCCTTGTGTATTGTGTTGGTGCCAGAGCCAAAGGACCGCTCGCTCTGGGGATAATGAGGCATTTCGCTATTATTGGTTAAGAAAGATTGAATATTGGGATGCAGGGGCTTGCCGGGTTCCTTGATAGATTACAGTCTGGTTGCCCAGGCAACTCAACAGCGTGAATGCTGTAGGAACTCTCAGCTCCCAGGCCAAGTGTGGTTGTGAGATGCTGGGCTTGAAAGCTTTTTCCCATTGGAGGCATGAGGTCCATCTTGGTGATGCTGGAGAGCTCCGTCCCTCTCTGTATGGGACCCGGAATGTGGAGCCTGTTGGGAGCACTTGCGAAGGAGACAGCTGCCGATGGTCTGCTGGGAAAATGCTTCAGTGGGGGCCAGCGAGCTGGAGGCCCAAAGCACCCCGGAATGCAGTGGATGGCAAGGCCCAGAGGGGTTTGTGGAGAATGGATGCTGCTGCCTGCTTAAGGCATCTTTAATTCAGCAGAGCACACGTTTAGAGCAGCAGGATTTGTAATCTTGTTGGTGGTCTATACCATCTTCCTTTTATTTTTCAGAATAGGGAAACTGAGGGCCAGGGTGGGAAGTGACTCAATGGGAGAGGTCCTGTACATCATAGGACTCTGGTGTCATAAACCTAGCACTGGATGGGAGATGAGCCCCTGACAGCTAGGCAGATTGTAGATTTGGAGCTGGGAGGGACGTTATTGTAAGCTCCTTGAGGGCAGGATCCCCAGAATTTAGCACAGTGCCTGGGGCACATAGTAGGCACTCAGTAAATACTTACTGACTGCTTGGTTGATTGATTAACGCCAGCCTCCCTCCATTTGGATATTGAAGGCACAGGGAATGACTTGCCCAGGGTCACACAACCTGTGGTCTCTAAGGTGGGTTAGAAACTGAGGCCCCTGACTCCATACTTCACCCTATTCTTCTTCCATCCATCATTCACGAGGCTGAAAACCTAACCCCACGATTTTGTATTGTCTAGAAAGAGGAGTTTAGCTTGCTGTGAGAGCTTATAGAGTCAGACCCAAAGGGACCCCCGGGAAGCCTTGGGCTTCCCCTACAGGACCCAAGCCCTGCTTCTCCCTTCCCCAGCCCCGAGAGGAGAAAGAGATTCTTCGTTTTCGTTTTATCAATCCCATGCTGTTGGATTGATATCTAATCAGTTGGGGTTGTGAATGATTCAGAGAAGGAAAAGAAAGGGATTTCCCTAATGTCTGTGAAGAGTTAAAGATGGGAGATTGATTCTTCTCTTTGTTTCCCTTGGAACCATTTATTATAGAAGTGGAATTCTGAGTGAAATGAGCTCTCATCCATAGTTCTTGAAGTCCCCACTCTAAGCTGGAAATAACTGTTAGCATTTATAATTTTTAATTACATGAGACTTGTATTTTCCAACTTTGTATGAGGCAGTAGGCTTCTGCCTGATTAGTGTAATGCGCAGAATCACGTGGTAATTGCTTTAATTGGATGCCAACTCAAACACGATTCTTCCTGAAACTCTGGCTTTACAGCTTGAATGATAACTTTTAATTTACGTTCAAATATAAATCAGCCTGCTTTCTTTTTCTCGTTGGGTTCGAATGAAAATTCTGGCTTTCCAAGGGGGAAATTAAATCTGCTTCACGTATGTGGGGTTGGTATGGCCTGCCTTCCCAAAGTTCTACCCTTTAGTTGAGTAAAATTAAGCTGTGGAAATGTGTAAGTCATGTGGTTAACACAAATGTTCAGAAAATAGGTCTGAGAATTTGAGGATTGGGCATGGGCTTGCATGGGGAGTTTGGCATATTGACACATACATCTGGACAAAGATATATATATACACGTACATGCACAAATACATTTAATTGGTGGATATATGTTGATAGTTAAATGATGGATAGATTGGTCTAGGTAAAAGATAGATGGTAGTTGGAGAGCTAGCTAGATGATGGATGGATGGATGGATGGATGGAGAGACAGAGAGGTAAATGAACTTTATGATGTAGATTCTGTGTTTTGGACACTTAGCGTACTACATCTCTGCTTTTTCCAGAGAAGATACCTCAGTCCTTTGCACATTTGGTTGCAAACTTTTAAGGTGATATTGGAGACTACATTTAGCCCAATTCCAATTCAGCACCATCCATTAATGGGGCCTTTTGGGGTTCAGCCTTGCCCTAGTTCTAAAACTCCGATTTTGCCTCAGGCTTTGGGATTATTTAAGATCCTGGGTTGGGTTTTTTTTTTTTAAATACCTCTGTCTGGTGTGTAAATCAAGGTAATAAAATGGTTGAAATAAAAAAAATACCAGATGTTTCTAGTATGAAATTGAAATTAATGTTTTATTTTGACAGGTCATTCTAGTTCAAGTTAATCCGGGAGAAAGTTTTACAATCAGGGCTGAGGATGGAAGTCTTCAGTGCATTCAAGGTAAGGACATTTTGCGTCTTCTCCCCGTTTATTGCTTTAGGGAAGTGAGGGTTTTCCTTGGGTCTTCCTTTGCTTTTTCAGAAACCAAAATGTGTATCTTGGATTTTCTTGGTTTCCTACTGCCAAGGTCCTCGATGCCTTGATGGAACCACAATTTGCAGCCTTGTCGGGGGAGGCTCTGTTTGAATTGGGTGACTTGGCGGTTGGGGGATCTTTAGGAATGTTTGGAGGATTATTGTGACTGGACAGTGTGTGGAACTGCCTCATGGATCGGGGACTTTTGCAAAGTCTAGGGAAGACAGTGGTGGTGCAGATATTATTTTAAAACTTAGTGGTTTAATAAGTGATCAGTTATCAGCGCGCAGGTCAGTTTCCCGACGGGCATCAGAATGATGAAAAACATGTTCTTCGTTGGCATTCTCAAGCTTGGGGCATTTATACCTTTCTGGGAGGATCGGTGGTCTAACTTTGTCTTCTTCAGCGTTGTCATATTCTGGGAGATGAACCAGAGCTTCTCACGTCATGTTGGTTGCTACAGAGGGAAACTAATTAGATTAATCTGGTCATGGAGCGCGTTTCTGAAGGCCACTGTACAGGGAGAAGTGGGGGGCATCTGAATCTTTGGCAGTGATCCGGATTATGGTAAATTATAAATTTGGCCCCTGGGCTGGATCGATGTGAGGTTATTGATTGGGTTGAAACCAGACCTTCGGCTGTATGTTAACACCTTGATGTGATTCCGACATCACATGAATAAAGAAGTAAACTTGGAGAATTGTCCTTCAGTTTCTCCAAATCAACTCAATAGGAATGATTGATTTTTTTTCCCACCCTTATACCATCTGAAAGCATTGCATTGCTTGCTGCTGCCTTGTATTGGATTAAAAAAGAAAATACTTACGAGGGACACAAAAGACTGAGAGGATGAAAGGGGAAAAAATGGTATATTTTAGTTGTCTGATTTTTTTTTCTCTAAGGGCTGAATCAATCTGTAGTATCTGAGATGACTTATTTTAAAAAACACTATGCTTTCATTCTAGTGGACTTTGGGGGAATCTTAATACCACACAAGGTGACACTTTGATCTAGTAATAGCATATAATGCTTTAAGCAGTTTATAAATATTGTCTCATTTTAGACTCACAATAGCCCTGGCCTCTACTGTTATGCCTATTTTACGGAGGAGGAAACTAAGGCTGAGATTAAGTTGACTTGTCTAGTAAGTGTCTGAGGCAGGATTTGAACTCAGGTTTCCCTGACTCCGTCTAATGCTATTACCTACTAAGCCACCTAGGAGGGAGATAGCCTATGGATGAGTCGGGTTGTTTTTGCCAGAGTGTATTTCTCTGATCCTATAATTGACCATGTATGTCTCACACATATTAATGAAGGGCAGATTTCTCTTCAAAAGAAAAACCTGTTCTTTGTTAATAAATAATATGAAGAAACTCCTGGTTGCTGGTGAGAGCTAGTTAATATGCATAATGGCATTAGCTATGCAAATTGCTGTACTATAGCTTTTGGGCTCTGCAAATGCCATTGCCTTGTTTGGTGGTATGAGTTAGGAGAGAAAGAAAACCCCGTTATAAGTCAGCTGCTGAAAAAAACAGGAACCCAAACTCCCCTCCCCCCCAAAAAGAAAAGAAACCAACCCTAGTATTGACAGCCATAGATTAAAATGAACACTTGGCTCTTTTTCAATTCCAAAAATAAGCAGTTGAGTCTCTTCTCGTCTAAAATATTTAGCTTTTATCTTGGCCTCTCCAACACATAGATGGCTAAAAATGGAGCCACCAAGATTCTCCCCTTCAGGAAGTAGTTAGCAAAATCTAACCTTCACTCCCAAAACTTTATGTGTATAATAGAGACTCTTATAAAAAGCCTGTACCAAACAAGGAACCTCATAGGCAAATGACTTAACCCCTCAGGACCTTTGCTTCCTCATCGGAGAAATGAGGAGGTTGGACCAGATGGCCTTTGAAGAGCATCCTAAGATGTTCTGACTAGAGAGGTGCCCAGCATGAGATCTTTGTACCTTGTGATGTTAATGTTGGGGGATGAGTGGGAGTTATCCTGTAAAATCAAGCAACGAGCATTTATTAAGCACCTGCTGGGCTCCAGGGACTGGTCTTACACATTGAAGCCTTTTGAGTGTGTAGCATCTCAGCAGTTATAGATGGAAGGGAACCTGGAGGTTGGCTGGTGCAGCTCCTCCACTTTAGAGGTCAGTGGTTAGCTCAGGGTCTCAACAGGTAGTAAGTGGCAGAATTGAGATTTGGCCTCAGGACCTTGGACTCTAAATTATGCTCTTTTTCTACTGCTCTCTCCATGTTGGGGTGTGTGTGTGTGTGTGTGTGTGTGTGTGTGTGTGTGTGTGTGTGTGTTTTCTTGGGCATGGCTTGACAACAGGCATCGGAAGTCAGATCAGCCTTGACTGAAAGGATGGCTGTGGACTTCAGATCCTTGCTCTGCCACCTACTTTCCACATGACCTTGGGCAAAGTCATTCAACTTCCAAGGCCCTTGGTTTCTCCCTTTGTAAAATGAAAGGCCTCTAAGTTTCTTTCCAGCTCCAGATTTGTGACCCGATGACCTTGAGATAAAACAGTTTATTCACAACAGCTTGTATGCTTTTAGGTTTGCAAAGACCTTGACAAGTATCATCTTATTCCTGTAACTTCCCTGGGAGGGAGGCGCTATTATTTCCATTTTATAGAGTTACCTCAGGCAGACAAAGGTTAAGTGACTTGCCCAGGGTCACACAACTAGGCAAGATTTAAACTTAGGTCTTCCTGGCTCCAGAGCCAGTGCTCTGTCCACTAGGACACCTGATTGTATCTTTTTATGTTGAAACATCATGGATTTTCTTCAACGTTGAGCTTTTTCATTATTAGAATGTTTTCATTGGGGAGTTAATGCAAGGCAGCCAGAAGTACCCAGCAGTGCAGTAGTGGAAAATTCAGACACTTGGTCCCTATGTAGACAAGCTCATCCTTTCCTTCTCAGTGGTTCAGAATTGTTTGGTGGCAGTGTATCATCATTCTGTCCTCTGTGACAGCACCTGACGGGGATGGGGACCAGGTGTCCGAGAGAAATGGCCCTCCTGAAAGACCATAGCTCCTGTTTTCCTGGGAATGTCATGGGTGATCATGAAGAAAGGAAAAACAGGAAGCTGACACTCTGCTGGGGAAGCAGTTGGATTTCTAGTGGAATATTTCTCAATATTTTCCATGAAACATGAATCATAGCATTGCAGAGGGCTGCAGAAAGGTCATGATGGTCCTTCTCCTTCTGAGATGGGCTGTTACATGCAGCATCCTGAGCAAGAGCATGGCATCCTCAGGGCTTGTCTGAGTGGCTAGAAAGTGCTTACTGACCAAAATTGGGAAGCCTTCTGGGTACTTCAACTCAGGTTTGAGCTGGTGCATCTTTGTCTGAGAACAGACTCTTTCCTGTCTTCCCCTGGTGCCGTTCCCACTGCTTGAATGCCCTTCCTTCTTCTTTCCTCCTTCAGATCCTGCATGTCAGATCCTAATGTGCAGGTGTGACTGTCACTGCCATGCTCACACACTGCCCATGGCTCCCTCTTACTTGTAGGATAAAGTACCAGCTCCTCAGCCTGGCCTTCAGTGCCCTTGGCTGTCTACTTCCAGCCTTATTGCATATGTTTGATAATACACTCTGTATTCCAACCAGATTGGATGAGCTATTGCCCAACTCTGGATTCTATGCCCTGCCTCATCCATTTGCACAATCCGATGCCCGGAATGCTCTCCCCTCCTCATCGCTGCTTCCTGTCATCTCTAGCTCCTCGAGGGCAACTCCCGGATCTCTCCAGATGCTGGTGTTCTCATCTTCCTGAGATGGCTCATGTGGGCCCGGCGTGCTCGCTTATCTCTGTACGTGTTACAGTGCATTCTCCCCCTCCCTAAGGGCAGGAATCATTTTTAGTCGCAGTAGCTTCATAGCTTCCCAGGCTCCCTTGAAAGCACAGCTTAGATGTTGTGTCACCTCCTCTGGGAAGCCTGCCCTGATCTCTCCAACTATTAATGCTCTTACCCTTTCTAACCTCAGAATCACTTCGTATTTACGCAGAATAGATTCTGGGCTGTTTTTAGCTGTGTGAGCTTGACTGTTCCCTCCTTCTTCTTGCCCCTCTCGGGCTTAGCATCGAGTCCTGTATGTAGCGGGCACTGAGTGCGATGCCTAGCCCATGCAAGGTGCTTAATAAAGGCTTGTCAAATTGACTCAAATTGTCTCCCTGTTTGAAAAGTGCATGTGTATATGTGTGTGTGTACGTATACATACTCACATGATCTATTTATATATATACATATTCTATACATGCACACACATACACATATATGCACCTACATTGTATACATATATACATTACACACATACACACATCACGTGTATTATATACCTTATACATACACCTATGCATGTATGTGTACACACAAATTATATATTTCTACATTGCATGCATATGCACATATGTGCACACATGCGTGTCCATGTACCACACAAAGTTGTGCCTATATGTATGCACATGTATATGTTATACATGTGCACAAGTACACTCACTGTATACACATATAATGTGCATTATTATACTGTGTATTATACATACACACGTATGGTACATATCTATGCATACACACACATGCATTATGTGTGTATATAAATTATACAGATGCACATACAATGCATGCAGTATACCTATGTGTAACACATCATGCAAACATATAACAGTACAACACTTATGCATGCAATATACATTCTCCATACACATATGTACATATACACACAGAAATTACATGCAACTGCACATGCACGCATACATACAAGACCCACTGCCCATAATGTCACTCCCTCTTTGGGAAAACTAGAGATGTGAAAGTCCTGGGTCCTTATTACTGGGATGTCCGGAGCCTCGGCGGCATTCAGAGATGTGCAACTGATGCTGACATTTGTCACCTCTTTTGATGTCTCTGTGGAGATGGGCATCATTCTTGTGACGTCTTTGGGAATTGATTTTGTGTTAAGTGGTTTAAAACCTCTTGCTGAAGCTCATACCCAGGAGCACGTGTGGTGGGGATGGAGTTGGGAGCCAGAGTCCGCGAGAAAACCATCCTTTGCCACCTCCTTGATACTGGAGTTGGATGCAGCGTTAAACTTTCCCATTTTGGGTGTCTTTACCCTCTCTCTAAACCTTTTTCAGTTCTGTCTCCTCTCTTAGTGTGGTACTAGTCTGTGATTAACATACACTGAGGTTTTCAGGTCTGTGAAAGACACTATTCAAAGTATATGGAAACACCTCCTCCTTCCTTAGTACTTTAATTTTATTTGTTAAACTAGGGCTTATTCATGGGGCAGGGGGAAGGTTTGAACCTTTCGTTTTAAAGTATTTTGATAACTGTATTTTTCTATAATTAGATTCCCTTGTAAGCCTTTGAATTTTTTTTTTTCGCTTTTCTGAGGGGTCCAGAGACTTTACCAGACTTTGCCAAAGGGAGTTCCACGGCACCACAGAAAGTTACAAGCCTCTGTGTTAAATAAACACTTTAGAAAGAGGCATTCTTGCTAAGAATCTTTATTCTGAGGGCAGGGTCTTTCTTCATTTCCAGTGTTTAGGATTAGGAGCTAAGACAGAGGGGTGACAAACCAGAGGAGAACATCAGGCCTCTTTCAGAAGACTCGCTTCTTTAGATGGGAAATAAATGATCTCATAGCTCTGTTTTGCAAACTGATGCTGAATCATATTTAAGCTCTGCACCCCTAGCACCTGCATGTTTCGTGACTTGACTGGAAGTGTTGTATTTGGAACTCCTTCTTGTTTTAACAGCAGAGACATGCAGCAAAGGGTGTCCTGTCATTGTATGGGAAGTCTAATGAGGCTAAAGTGAACCAATAGTTTGTTTTTTCAAAAAATAAAAACATTTGGGAGATGTGGAAATGAAACTCTCCTTGTCTGAATGCATCCAACCCCCTTGGCCACTGGAAAGCTCTCATTTCCGGGGGCCCACGTGATGGGTCTGCAGCTGGATTTAATTTTGCTTGTGTAAAGTGGGCCTTATCACGTTAATGAAAAGCATTTTCTGTTGATCTCCTGCAATTTTAGGTACTTTGCTGTCAGCACAGAGACCTGCCCAAAAATGACATTCTTCAAGCCATCAGGGCTTGTTTGATAGCCAGCCAGGTCCACATTCAGATTGTCAGGGATGAGATGCCATGTCTGGCCCAGTTGGTCCCCTGTGTCTTATCCACTTGTCCTGCTCCACAGTGAGGTTGCACCAGCTCTTGCCCTCCCTCCCACACTGCCTTGCATTGAAATATTGCCTGTATGTTTGTCTTTATTCACTTAAAAGTTTAAGTGTGTGTGTGTGTGTGTGTGTGTGTGTGTGTGTGTGTGTGTGTATGTGTAAGTAAATGTTTTTCCTTGTCTTCCTCCTTAGGACTTAAGCTCTTTGTGAATAGGGACTGCTTCAGTTTTGTCTTTGAATGTCCAGGGTCTAACACATGCTAAGTAAGGCCTTTCTAAATGCTTGTTGACTGTAGGACCTGGGGTTCTTGCAGCGTGCAGCCAGGTGAGTGGAAGATACTTTAAAATTGTGTGTGCACCTTACCTGTAATGTGGAGATCAATCAGTCAGCACACAGTCATCAAGTACCTACGGTGTACCTGGCACCGTTTAAAGTGCTGAAGATGTACAGAGAATGAAGCAGTGCCTACTTGCAGGGAGCTTACGTTCTAAAGGGAGAGGTAAGTTGTATACTTAAAAACAGCACAGAAAGTGAATAAAATAAAAGGCAAGTGATTAAGTACAAATAAGTTGAAAGTAGTTGTAGGTTTCTGATCCTTAACCCTTGTCCCAGTCATTCTGCTCTTGCTGTGCTTATAACATTGAGATGTTCAGTTAGGCCGCTGGGGGATCCCGCCCAGGTTGCGCACCCCCCACCCCAAGTTGACTGCCAAAGACTTAGCACTAGCCAGCAGAAAGCATGGGCTGGCCTGGCCCACTAACATGGCAGAGCTCGACATTTGAATGAATGGATCGGTTAGGGGTAGCAGCAGTCTACAAGAAGGTCGAATAATCCAGCTCCTTTCTTCCAGATGAGGAAACTGAATAAGATCCAAGGTGATTTAAGAATTGCAGCTCGTCCAAGGTCACACAGGTCTCAGCTATAAAAGGTGGGGCTTTTAACCTGGGTCCTTCTTCTGACCGCGGAGCCAAATGCCTTTTTCACCATCCTACACTGCCTCCCTCTAAAGCAGCGATTCGCAACCTGTGGCTTATGTTCAATTTGTAACAATGAAAATACATCCTGCATATCAGATAGATTCATAACAGTAGCAAAATAACAGTTATGAAGTAGCAACGAAAATAATTTTATGGTTGGGGGTCACCACAACATGAGGAGCTGTATTAAAGGGTCGCGGCACTAGGAAGGTTGAGAACCACTGCTCTAAAGGAATTGATTTAATTAATCAACAAACGTTTGTTAAGATAGATAAACATTTATTAAGTACATACTTTGTGCCAGATAAAACTCAACTGGAAATTGGGATACAAGAGGCATTTTTATTTAAGAGAGATAAATACAAGCAAAGTGAAACCCAAATAGTGCATTCTCTTAAGGATTATGACCATCCTAGAGGGAAGCTGGAAAGCTCCACCAGTGAGGAGTCTAGCCGTCAGTGAAGTGAACATGGCTGAGACAGCTCATGCAATGGTGGTCCTAGTTAGGGACTCACTGATCCGCAGATGAAGTCTCAGGGTAGGAGGTAGACAAAGTCAGAGAGCCCCTTCTCTGTGCCCATCATTATGGCAGAGCTGGGAATACAGAGACAACAGCGTGAAATAGTCCTTGTCCTAGAGGTTGGCAGGGACTGAAGGGAGAAGAATGTGTACCTTTGCCTCATTATTCCGGAGATGTTTCATGTTGAATGCATCCTGTGTGCACTTATAAGACCAAGGCAGTAGTGAATATCTATCATATACCTGAAAATCAGTTTTATGTTCCCCAGATTCCATATTTGAGGACTGTTGTTGTCTCTTTCCTTTGAAAGGTCTGTCAATTACCTGTTTATCCCAAACTCTAACCCTGTTGAAGAAAAAAAATCTACTAATCAGTTGATTAATCGATTAACAAACATAGGTGGGCTCCTACTATACCGCATGGCCAGGCACTGGGCACGTGGCTATACAGAGCTGGAAATACATGTACAAGGAATGAGACAGTCCCCGCTTTCAAGAGTCAAGAAAGCCAAGATCTCTTAAGTGACCACCATGAGTCTCACCTTCTTGGAATCCTTTCTTCTTTCCTAGTCTTTATCTTATTTTTCCTTGTCTCAGGCTCATTGGATGAATCTTCTACCTCCTGGTCACCATTTCCCCTTCTTCCTTTCTTCTACCTGCCACTCCGGCCCCTGAATTCTGGGGGATATCTTTTATTGTTCAGTAGAGTTCCTATGGCCATTTGTCGCTTCAGGAGAACATGGGGGTAAACTTGGGGATGTTGTTGACCGTGAGGATTCCTCTGCCATCAATTTGTGCATCTCTGGCACCCTTGTCGTGGTGGGAAGAGATGTTTTCTTTGTGTTTCCTCCCATTTTCGTCCATTTGAAGTGTTTTTAAGGGTAATGTAAGAAATATAAAGAACAGTTGCTCTTGGTTTGAATTCAGCTCCTGGACACTTTTGCTCATTATGTCTAAGACAGTGTTTAAAATGTCGCTTTTTGCAGCAAGATTTGGCTGCTCGTGGTTCTTTAAATGATGCAGATCTTCACTTTTCCAGTAATTCAGGAACACCAACAATGTTCCTGTTTCCTCTTACCTGCACTGTTACACGTATTTCTTTTTCTGGCATGTTGACTTTTATGTCTTAGTTCCATCTTCCCCAATTTCTGTTTTACATACCCGTATAACTCAATTGGAAAATGAAGAAAAAGCATCTTAAAAGAAACCAGTTCCTATTTTCCTGAAAAACATTGAGATGACCAAGACTGAGAAGAGAAACCCTAGTAACCAAGTGAAGGGGAGGGGAGAGTGTGCCTCATGGGGACAGCAGGGCTGGGCAGCTGGACTGGGTTATTTTTCACTTTTGGTTCCTTGAAAGATAACAATGCATGGAAATGTTTTAGAGGACAATCCCAGATAATCGTGGGATCACAAATTCAGAGCCAGAAGGGACATTGGAGACCATCTAGTCCCTGCCCCCCTTTACATAGGAGGAAACAGACCTAGAGGAAGAAGTGACTTAGCTAATGGATTGAACACAAGTAGTCACTGGGAGTCTTTTTCTTACCTAAGGCACATGGGATGGGGGTAGAAGTTTGTGGTTACCATGGAGATTATGGGAAAAAAATACTCCTTGTTTCTTAACAACAACAACAATAGTAGTGATGAACAATGAACATTTATATCATGCTTTAAGGTTTGTAAAGCGCTGGGATGTGAACATGCCGATTCCCCAGAGAGAATGTCAGCTTCTTGTGGGCAGGCTTGGTCTGATTTTCTTCTGACTAGTACGTAGCAGTCCCACTGTATCCTGACTTGGTTGAGACCCACCTGATGTATTTTGTTCAGTCCTGGGTGCCATGTTTTAGGGAAAAATACAGGCAAGCAGTAGGGCAACCAGGAGAGGGTGGCCATAATGGTGAGTGGATTGGAGCCTGGGACGGGGTTAGGTAAAGACTGGGGAGCTGTTGGGGAGAGGGTGTGGAGTGAGAGCTGTCATATGTAAAAGAATTAGGGTTCTGTTACTTGTCCCTAGAGAGTACAGTAAAGAACCATGGGTAGAAGTTGCCAGGAAATGAAGGTGGGATTGATATCAGAAAAAACTTCCTAAGAATTAGAAGTAGGTGTTGTGTTAGGCAT
Organism: Pseudochirops cupreus; assembly: GCA_028627135.1. Classification (NCBI taxonomy): domain Eukaryota; kingdom Metazoa; phylum Chordata; class Mammalia; order Diprotodontia; family Pseudocheiridae; genus Pseudochirops; species Pseudochirops cupreus. Next base: position 27,610,062 of record CM053580.1, read on the forward strand.
ACCCCCAGTACAGAAGTTAAATTCTCTCCTGCCTTCAGGGAACCTCCATTCTAGTAAAAGTTGGACACCTAGAAGTAAACACCTGGAAATTTGAGGCAGGAGAGAGAGAGTACAGGTCACTGCTGAGTGTACTCAGTCAGTCCATAAGCATTTTAAGTGCCGGACATCATGCTAAATCCTGGTCACACAAAGGGGCACAAGATGTAGAAGGTCGCCTTTAGGGAAGAAGTGAGCAGGTCGGTTTTGTTGTGACAAGGCGCATTGTTGGATACATCATTACGGTGAATGGACTGAATGCAGGATTGAGAACAAGAAGTTCCATTCCTGGCTTAGCCCCCTTTTACTTCATAGAATCACAGGTCTAGACAGAAGTCAATTGGTCCAACCCCTTTGTTGTACAGATGAAGAAATGGAGGCCCAGGGAGTCAGCAAAAGAGGTGGGTGGGATTTGAACTCAGGTCCTTTGACTCCAGGGTCTCTGCTCCTTCCATTCATTGCAAAATATTAGATGCCCCTTCTTTCATCTTCCCTGTCAGATTGCTCGTGGAATTTTCAGTCGTTTTCTACGAGTGGGGGAAAGCTGGTTTGAGGAGGGCCCTTCAAGTGACGCTTTGTTCTGCGTAGTTTATCGCATTAAAATAACCATCCCTCAGTGGACACAGAGAGGTCTTATATTCTCCACACTTTGCAGTCAGTGTGACTACAAAGATGTGGTTTGCTCTGGAAAAAAATCCTTGTGAAAGCTTGGCTGTTCCTTCTTGGGTTTTTCTTTCCTTTCGTGAAGGATAATCCTCAATGCACACAGAGACCACTCTCATCCACATTTTAATGATGGAAAAGTAGGTATGTGAGTCTAGGAGTTGCTAATATTTTCTTAGTTACTACCTCCAGCCCCCCTTTTTTTGGGGGGGGTAGAGAAGAAAATGTATCTGTGAGCTGTTCTGATCTTTTAGAACCTTCTTCTCCCTGAATTATATATTTTTAAATATATATGTGTATATATATATATATATCTGTGTGTGTATATATATGTGTGTATATATATCTGTGTGTATGTATATATGTATATATATATCTGTGTATGCATATATATGTGTGTATATGTATATATGTATCTGTGTGTATGTATATATATGTGTGTATGTATATATGTATATATATATGTATATATCCCCAGGGGCCATTTTTGTCTTTTCTTTTGGCCCAACAAGGTTGGACTCTGATCCGCTTGGAGAATAGCTTGATGTAAAAACACGGGCAGGTCTGTACCATCTAGTATCTCTTTGTTGTCTGTTTTCCTTCTCCTTTTATCTCCTATTTCCCTTGGGTAAATCACATTGGGTGGAATCCAGCACCTCATCCCTGCCAAGGAGAAGACTTACTTTTAAGAGTCATTTCAGTCTCACACCTGTTTATCCAGTGGTTACTATGAGCTATTTATTAAATGGCAGAGGTGCTGAGGATTTAGAATTGGAAAAAGACATCATCCGTGCTCTCAAATGGCTGGAGTCTAGTAGTATGAAAAGACATGTATACAAATGATTAGAGGGTGATTAAAAATGTGGGTGAGATCAATCAGAGAGGGAAGAGAAACTGGTGAGGGGAGCATGACTCGCTAGTGCCAGGGGTGGAGGGGTTCTACATAGTTTTGGAGCTTTTGTAACCTCCTCATATTTTACAGATGAGGAAACTAAGATCCAAGAGGCTCAGTGGCTTTCCCACTGTCACCCAATTGCAAAGTCAGGTCCTCCGACTTGAAATCCAATGCACATAATGCTCAAAACAATGTTATGCAATTTAATGCTTTGATCTTAAGCATGAAGATTCATTTCCTCCCTCCTTTTTTGCTATTTTTCTGTTTCTACTTTTTTTGCCACAGTTTGGTTTGTCTTTTCTCTTTTTCCATCATTTGAGAACTGGCCAAGAAGCCGCAAGACGTTTCCAGCAAATTTCTATCTTTTATTCTTTTAATTTTTGGATCTCCCCACTCAGCACCTCATCATATTAAATTAATTTCACTCCTCTGTGCCTCCCATCTTATGTAATGAGAATAAATATAATTGCCTTGCACGTCCCAGAGATGTTTTAAGGCTTAATAAGGAGGGTTGGAAAAGATTTCTAAGGCATTGCTGGTAAGAACATCTGCAAATTGAAAATGTCTCTTCTAGCCTAGAATCCTGGTTTTAGAATGGCAAGTGACCTTAGGGGTCAGCTAGTAATTATAGTAACAGGTGATGTTTATGTAGCATTTTATCCTTTGTGCTGTGCATGTTGCATTTGGTCAGGAAAATAAATCTGTGAATTGGATGCTGATAGTCCTGTGTTACAGATGAGGTAACTGAGCCTAAGAGCGTACCTTGCTCAGGGCATGTCAGAGGTAGGATTTGAACTTCTCTCCCCCGTATGCCAGAGGCCAGAGCTCTGCCCAAGCCCCACATTTTAGAGAGGTGGAAAGTCAAGCTCAGAGTAGTTGAGACTTGTTCAGGGTTGTACAGGTAATGAATGGCATTCCCCTTTGCGGGTGTTGCAGGCCCTGTGGGCACACTATAGTATTCTTCTGTTTGTAGAGAAGAATGCCATGTGTTTTGGTCAATGAGAGCCGTTTTCGTTAATTCTAAGTGAAAGACAAAATAGCAGCAGAGAAAGAGGGGTTGTGTATGTATGTACGTGTGTGTGTGTATATGCATGTATGGATGGATGCATGCATGCATGTATCCATCCATTCATCCATCCATCTATACACACATGTATGAGGAGAGGGGAGGCAGGGCAGAAGTGTGTGTGGGTGGGGGGGGTCTTGAAGTCATCGTGACCGGGTATTGTATCAAAAAACCATGAAAGTTTTTGACCTGAAACTAGGGGGAGGGAGAAGTAACTCAGAATGGCCGAGAAGCTGAGAGCAAGCTGGGCTCTGGGAGTCTGGGGGAGCCAGAGACGTAGAGTGAGAAAACCACAGGGAATGAACAGATGAAAGATGGATAGACTCCTCCCCTTCCCTGTGCCTCTCACTGAGGACAATGGAAATCCTGGAGGAGTCTGTCCAGTTGCATGAATGTGTTTTCATGCCAGACCTGTACAGGGTGTCCAGGATCTTCCGGACACTGTCTATATAATCGTATTGGAGCCGGAAGGGGCTACTCTAGCCCAAAGTCCTCATGTGACATAACTTTGCAGCTTAATTCTGTAGCTGTTGTATGATACAGGTATAATGTAATCTCCTTGAGTTACGTCATCAAGATGATGACAAACATGTCAAGTGCCTACTACGTTGCAGGCATTGTGCTGATCCCTGGGGATAATTCGGAGAAAGGCAAAAGATGGCCCCTACCCTCAAGAAGAGACAACAGTCAGACAGCGATGTGTAGGCAAGATGTGGAGGGGTAGCTAGGTGAGGCGTGGGACTTGAGCCATGACCTTCCTGGCCCTAATCTGCCGCACCACCCTGGCCCTTCCTTCCTTCGAAGCTTGGCTCAGATGCCACCTCTTGCATAATGTCCTTCCTGTTCCTTCCCAGACACCAGCGCCTCTCCTGCCACCTTCCCATGAATTTATTTTGTCTGTACTTGTATGTACCAAATGTAAGCTCCCCGAGGGCAGCATGGTTTCCCTTTTGCTGAACTGAAGCTTGACACTATGACCAATGCCTAGTAGTTACTTGCTGAATAAGCAAACAAGAGGCGTGGTGAGCCTGAGTGATATACTGAGGGTCCTGCAGAGTTGATGCTGAAATCCAGGTGGCCTGCCCACAGATTCTTCTGCCATACTGGGCCTCCATTTAAAAAAACAGATGTTAGATCACTGGACAAAAGCCATTTGCCTCCAGAGATTTCCCAAGAGACCCCGGAAAGAAGGTCAGGTTTGGCCTGGGTTCTCTTGGCTCCCATGGTGAACCGGTCATTCACCCTTCCCTTTACAGTACTCATTGGGCTGTCCTTGACCATCCACTGGCCATTTCCTTGAAGAGGCCCTAGTGCCAGCCTCTACCAGAGCAACAGGTGCCTTCTACCCCAGGCTGGGCCCTCCCTGCCCAGGCAGCAGAAGGCAAGCAATTAAGCTTGGAAATCTCCTTTGAAGTAAATGAGGCCCTTTGGTGTCAGAGTCAAAGTGCTGCAAAGTCGCTCTGGGTGATGTGTTTATGAGAGGGTGGAAATGGCCCAACAGGAAGGACCGGGCTAGCGGAACCGATCTCACCTGTTTAAAATGTATTTCAAACCTGCCTTGTTACTTTGATACCGTCTCCTTTAATCTTCTACCCTTCCAATGGCCCATGACAATGAGCCACTTTGCTGATTTATAGGAACTTTAAACATGCTTCCCATTCTCCCATCCAGTGCAGAATTGGGAGTTCCTTCGGATTTCTTCCATTTTTCCGTTTCCAAGAGGACCATTTCCCCCCTTCCCTATCCCACATGACTCTAGCTTTTCACTTAAAAATTTTTTTTTCAATAAATTCATTTTCTCTCTTTTTAAAGAGAGAGGGAAACAAAAGACAAAACCCTCATGACAAGGGTTTAGCACAGTACTTAGCCTATATAGTAGGTGCTTAACCGATGACTGATAAGTTTGTAGAGAGAAATAAAACAGAATCTTTTTTTGTTCATGGCCAGAGAATGTATCTTATTCTGCACCTGGAGACCCTCGCCTCTCTCAGTCAGTATGTAGGGTACATCACCCATTGCCCTGATCAGAGTTCTGCTTAAGTCAGCTTTGCGTTTTGGTTCCAAACTTCTTTTACTCTCTGGTCCCTCTGGAGCCCTTGGCTGCTTATATTCCCCTGCTTTGTGGGGAAGGCCTGACCCTCATTTAAGAGGGTTGGAGTGTGGGCCGATCTCCAGCTAAATCTTAATTATTTAGCATTTTCTGCTGGAAAGTGATATCTTTGTAAAGTAGGATTGTTTAGTTATTATCCAAGATGCTGACAATTAATCTACATGTATTTCCTCCAGCGATTTCAGTAGCCTGTTATTCCTGACTTTATTCCTAAAAAGGAGGGGGAAAGGAGAGTATTCAGACGCCCACTGTTCATATGGTTGAACGAAGGGGCTGCTTTGTGATTATTTTGTTTGGGTGGGTGTGCTTTGGGGAGCTGTGCTTGGTGGGTATGAGGTCCTACTCCTGTGTAGATTGTAAACCTCCCGTAATTTAGGAGGTGGTCTTTGAGAGAGGCCGTGACCAAAGGACATTGCCATCTTGCAGCTGACTTTTCAATCCCTCACTCAGGAACTATTTTTAAGGAACTGCTTTATCATAATTAAGGGTGGCTAGCTGGTGCTGTGGATAGAGTGTTGTGTCTGGAGTCAGGAAGACTCATATTCCCGAGTTCAAATGTGACTGCAGACACTTCTTAGCAGTGTGACCTGGGGCAAGTCATTTAACTCTGCCTCAGTTTCTTCATTTGTAAAATGAGCTAGAGAAGGAAATGGCAAAACGTTCTAGAATCTTTGCCAAGAAAACCCCAAATAGGATCAGGATGCAACTGAAAAAAAGCCAAGCAACAACAGATAGCAGAATTCTAGTTAACATAGGGCTTTAAAGTTTACTAAGAGCTCATGTGTTATCTCATTACAACCTCGCACCATTTCACAGAATAGCAAGCTGGGGCTGAGAGAGGCTAAGGCCTTCGTCCCAGGTCATGCAGCAGGATTCCCCCTTAGTTCCTATCTCAAAGTTCAGTGTGTGGCCCCTTGGTGTGTGAGTCAATGCAGGTGTGAATTCACAGTGCATAACTGAACTCCACACATAGGCAAAGCCTGCCCTCTGTGATGAGGGGGTGCTATCATTATCCCCTTTTCACAGATGAAGGTTGAGTAGATCACCCAGCGTCCCACAGCTAGGACCTTGGAGCCTGAGCCTCCATTCACTTCCTATCCAGATTCCTCATTGTCATGGAGTCCTAGGATCTCCAGACTAGCTCTCACATCTGAGACACAGGGAGCTTGCAGACCAGAGAGTGATTTTTCCAAGGTTAGGCACTCTGCTCAGTGATGGGATCCAGAAACAGAACAGAAACTCCTCTTGCCCCCAGGGATGCTACATTCTATTGGAGTGGGGTGTGTGTGTGTGTGTGGTGTGTGTGTGTGTGTGTGTGTGTGTGTGTGTGTGTGTGTGTGTTGGTATCAGGAAATGCTTTACAGGAAAGCTTGGCTGGTCTGATATAATAGAGGAAAGAGAACTCATTCCATGAGTCACAGGACCTGGTCCAAAGCCCACCTCTGAAGCTTATTCCCTGTATGACCTTACACAAGCTACTTGAAGTCTCATTTTCGTCCCCTGTAAAACACGAGAGGTTAGGGAAGACCCTCTGAAGTCACTTCTGACCCTTGCTCTGTGACCCTGTGAGCTTAAATTGAGTTCAAAGAGGCTGGGACTAATGGGAGGAGAAAGGGCATTCCAAGCGTGGGGGAATGGACCCGATGGGAGATGGGAGTGCCCAGTTGGAGGTGGGCCATGCTAGCCAGAATGTAGATTGTGAGAAGAGGAGGAACATAGCTCAAAGTAGATCCTAAGGGGCTTTGAATGCCAAACCTCCAAGAGAAGGTTATATTTTCTTCAGAAATTCTTCACCTTTTCTGTGTGGTGGGTCCCCTTAGCAGGCTGGCGAAGCCCATGGAACCTTTCTCCGAAAAAGCTTTTAAATGCATAGGGTTGCAAAGAAAACCACTTAAATCGAAGTATTTTTATATTTATATACTTTGACTATATAATACATATATAATATAGTATATATAATATATAAATATATAATATATTGAAATCAAAGTACTTTCTAAAAACATTCAAAGATCCTGGGGTAAGAACCCCTGTATCCAGAGGCCCTGTGGTAGCCACTCTACTTTCATATGTAGGGGAAATGACCAAGATCTAGAGGATATCACTTTGGCAACTATGATTTGGCAGCCCTGGGGGTGGCTGAATTAGGCAGACAAAGCATCCTATCAATGGGTCTTCCCTTGCTTTTTCAGCCTTTAAGAACTGGGGGCTTGGGGAGTGGGTCACTTCCTGGTCCCCCACAGAGGACAGCTTTGAGTGAGGGTAATGCCTATACAGTGTTCCATTTCGTGGATACATTCCTATATTTGAAGGGACAGAAAGTGACATTTCTTCCTGGAAGAGGTGGACTGTCTCCCAGTAGCTGGCTCACTGGAAATGTCCTCATCCCCAATGCTTTCTGGCCTCTGTGGCTCTAGTGATTCATGCACTGTGTGTTCCCCAAGTTTGTCTCTTCAGGTGGGACCTGGGCTGGTTCTGGATCTTCCACGTTTGTTTAAAATCCACCTTGATTTCTTGGTTCTTTAAGACTAGGACCACATTCCTCCCTCTTTGGCCTGCTCCTCTTATCCTGAGGGATTAAAAGCTTTTAGTGCATTGACCTTTCCTCTGGGGTTTCAGAAGATTATCATTTATGTCATTATTTGCCCAGACATTATTTCTCCTCAGTCTACCCTGGAGGCCTGATCCCAAAGTCTACAGATATGGGATAGATGATCCTTAACAGCCCTTCACTTCTGACCCAACTCTTTCTGCTACCTTAAATCCTAAACACTCTTTTGTTTCCAAGTGTCCTCTCTGGCCAATGAAGCCACCACCTGTGGCTGTCCACTATCACCCATATTGGTTTTATTTGCTTTAACCCAGTGGTTCTCAGCCTGTGGGTCGTGACCCCTTGCATAGGAGTTGCCTAAGGCCATCAGAAAACACCTATTTTTGATAGTCTTATGAACTGAGACACTGCGCCTCTATCCATCTGCAGGTGGGTCCGCCCACATGCAGATATGCCCACGTATGAGTATTAAAGGGTCCCGGCATTAGGAAGGTTAAGAACCACTGCTTTAAGCCCTTGGTGGTTCCTACTCCTTAGCCTTCTGTAAATCTCAGGGATGTTGGCTCTGTGGAAGTCTACGTGGCAGAGATTGAAGAATTCTATAGGAAAAAGAGAGCCTCACTTTGGCTGTCTTATCATTTGCTTCCAACTTTGCATGGAAATACTGGGCTTTCTTCACTTTCCCCCACCTCTTCTGCCTTCCATGTTTTTTTCTCTTCTTTTTTGCCTCCAGTGTTAACCAAGAGATACATTACCTTTGGATGGAGACCATCCTTTACTTCTACACATTCTTTGTGCCTAATGACTAAATCAGATTTATTCCAGATGGGTACAGTGCTGCTGTGATTAGATTCTTTTTTTTTTTTTTAATTTTTTTAAGGGAGAAAGGATTTTTTTTTGAGGACCCTTTTTCCTAAAGAATAATTGTAGTTTCCTAGCATTTTTGGTTTTTTGAAAATTATAGGGATTGTCATAAGTCTGAAGTATAAATAATGACCGGTGAAACTTGGAAGAAACATACTGGTGTCTTTAGAAATTAAAATAAAATGGTAGAATGATAGAAATCTCTGGTGTGGACAAGAGCCACACTTTAGAGGACGGTTATATTCAGTCAGGAAAAGGTAAACCCTAGCACAGTAGTGACATGTTTGCCAATATGGAGATAAAGTAGCATTTTGGGGACTTTCCGGGGTATTTTGGTATATCCTGTGTTAGCCATGTCAGACCTGTTAGCAATGCCCATTGTCAGAATTCCCAGGGACTGTGCTTTATTATTTCCCTAATGTGCTTTTCAATATTTTTTTTTTCCTGAGGGTTGCTATGGGCAGCCGTTGGTAAGGCATCTACTTTGACTTTGTTTTCTGGTGTGGTGAACCAAGATGGTGAGAGGCTATGAGATTCAGTTCATTATCATAGCAAAATCACTGATCAAGAACTGGAAAGGATAGGAGTCATTTAATAGATGAGGAAGTTCATCTCTTAACAAGATGGCATCGTGGGTAGAGTGGTCGAGGAGAGCCCAGATCATGGCCCATCTCAGACATTTGGTAGCCCTGTGACTCTGGGCAAATCACTTAGGCTTGTTTGAGAGTGGAATCCATAGTCTCAGATCTGTCCTGTGAACAGAGAGGAGGGGGCTTTCCTGAGGTCACACATAGAGTCAAACGCTGTATTTGAGCGTGAGTTCTCTGATTCCACAGGGTCACCTTTCCTCATTTATTAAGTACCCACTGTGTACACAGTTTGACACCGTATTAAGTTTTGGGTCTTCACAAACACAAATGAATCAACACTTGCATTCTGTTGAACCAGACAATTGAAGGAACTTATAGCTCTTTGCCCTTGAAGAAAAGAAGACTTTGGGGGAGGGACCAGAGGAATGCTTATGTTTACTCTTCTTGGCCCCAAACAGCAGGATTATGACCACTGAGTGGATATGGAAAAGAGACAGATTAAGGCTTGAAGCAGGAGAAGCTTCTCTTGAAAGATTGTGAGCTCCCTGTCCCTGGAGGCCTTCAGCAAAGGCAGGATGACCACTTGTTGGTGTCCAGGGGTCCCTCCAAGTCAGATTGTCTGTGGTCTTTGGAGTTTGGATCCCTTCAGATGATGCCGATGTGACTTTTCCCTTAGCAGTGCCTGGTACCCCAGGTGATCTAGAATAGATCTAGAATAGGGGGGAGCTTCATATCCTGGTGACATCCAGTCTTATGAGACTGATCTCTACTAGAGGTTGGCGGTGCTGTTGGTATGGGTGCAAAGCATTCTGGGATGGGAACACCACCATGAAGTTTGATTTGGCTCAGAGCAGACATTTCCAAATAGGAATTTGGATGCATTACAGTGAGTCTTCTAAGAAAAGAAAGGGGTAGGGGGAAGGGAAGTTTGGAAAGGGTTTGAGGGGAAACTAACCACTATGGAACTGGAAATATTTGGGGAACATCTGGGAATATGGACATTTTAATTCCTGCTGTGGAGCCCCAAAGCATGTGCTGTGTGCTCACGGAGTAGAGCCCAGACTCTCTCTCTTTTTTCTCCCCAGTCTCTCAACTTCCTTCGCTTGGGGAGAAACTGAAGAAACAGACTCTGTCCTGCCTTGCCCGGGCTGCCTGCTGGCTTCCCCAGACAGTCCTGAATGTGACCTGGCAGCCAGCTCTGCTTCCTGCTGACGTGGCCTCCCAGAACCAGAGCTGAACAGAGCGGCTCAGTGTAGGGGGGGAGGGCCTGAGAGGCCGCCTGAGCCACCAGCACAGCGAGAAGGAAGCCAGACTTGAGACTTAGGAATGGCTCGGGTGCCCCCACTCTTGTCTCCTTTTGAGACAAAGCCCTGGTGGGGTGAGGAGAAGACAGACGGAGACCTAGCCAGCTCAGGGAGTCCTTGGGCCCCGTGGAAAATTTATTATCAGCCAGTATGAAGTTCTGGGGTGAGAGCAGTCTTCTGCTATAGAAAAATCAGATAGACCATAGGAGCTGAATTCTGCAGCCCTGGGCTTGTTGAGGGGGTGGGGTGGGAATATGGCTTTGCTTTCCACTTGGGTCACAATAGAAGAAGCTGCTCTCCTCCTCCCTCCCTTGAACTGGATTATGAGAATCTATGGAGAAGCAAAGCCAACCCAACTTCCTACATCGTGTTGCCATCATGCTGCCTCTGCCCCCATTTCCTACATGTTAGCCCGAGGACCTGTGGTGTCAACTTGTGTGAGCCTTTCGGTCCCAGTTTGACTACTCTCCGTTCCTGGTTTCTTTTTTTTTCTTCTTTTTAACCAGGTCAGAAAGATGGTGTAGACTTTCAGAGCTAGAGGGACCTTACAGGTGTTTCCTGACTCACATTGGATTGTAGGCCAATGAAGCATCCCTGAGGCTTTCTGCAAAGGAGGGGAGTTTGGTAGCTCATAGTTGGGTGGGGAGCTGGTATAGGAGCCAGGAAAGGGGAAAAGGACTTGGAGAAGGAGAAACCAGTATTTGGAAGAGCTGGGATTTCATTGGTGTGCTTTCTTTGCTTCAAGAAATCAACAGATAGCCCATTTTAGTTTTGGCAAAGATTTTGCATCTTGGGGCTCTTCCTCAGTTTAGTTTTTGGGAAATGATGAAATGGTGATCTAGAAAGCCATGTAGACTTTTTCTGCAGAAGTCTAGACAGCTTCAGACTTGCCCAAGGTCATCCGTCTACATCACTATTCCAGTCAGATTGATTAAGATCTAGTTTCTGTCTTTGAAGAAAAGTTAATCTTTCCAAACTGCAGTGTGGTCTGACACATGCTGCCTGTTTATAACCTTGGGCAAGTCATATAACTTCCGGGAGTCTCAGTTCCCGCCTTGGTGAAATGGGGAGTGTTGGACAAAGTGGCCTCTGAAGCCCTCTTGGCCCTTAATCTATGATACTGTGATTCTAGGGGGCTGCCTAAGATTCACTCAGAGCACAGTTTTCTTGCTTACTCCGCCATGTTGGCTGCCAGAGGTGGACCCAGTGTTCTTGACCTGAAGCCCCAGCCTTTTCTCTAACCACTGGTCCAGGCCCCCTCTATTATAATAAAAGTTGTAGCTAAACTCTGTAACAATGAGGAAAACCAAATGCTTGACCTAGAACTTTACGGGAAAAACTCATCCCAAGTTCCCAGTCTCATGGGAGAATTTACATGTAAAAGAAAAATAAATTTATTAAAATCTTTTTTTGAGAAGCACATGTGCCGGTCTCCTGCTAGGTTGGCACACTCGGTGTCAATGTCCTGGGCTTGTGAATCTGCATGAGCCCTGGAGTGTGAACTGCTCACTGTCCTCTGCTGGGGACAGGCCCTGGGTGTTTGAAGGTTGTAAAACCAATGATCTCTAACCCTAAAAAGAGGAATAATTTAAGGGACGAAGAGAGGAGGAGGAGAGAAGAATGTGTTGCTAGGCACTCTGGGCATAGGGGAGTGAAATGCCTGTAGACTTCCTGAAACCTTCAGACACATTCTACTCACTAGCACAGGGGAGACCAGGAAATGCTTGGTGGTGATGGCATTTGGCAAAAATGTCAGCCACTGGGTGTACGTGACAATGCACCGTTGCCTCCCTTAAAAAAAAAATCTGCTTTTTAATTTTAAAAATTTCCGTGTAAGTAATAGACTTTTCCTGATACAGAGGACTTCAGTCCATCAGGAATTAATTGTTCTGTTCCCCAATTGTTTATTCATGGTCACTTCAATATTAGGGATGTGATTTTTGTCAGTAAGGGTTAACCCTCCATGGGCACGGATTACAGGAACGTATCATAGTATGGCAGGAGCAGTATTTGAGATACCATGTAACCAACACGGTAACGGTAGGAACAGGGAAAAGAGATTATGTCACGGCTTTAGATGGAGAGTTGGAAGGGAGCTTAGTGGCCAGTCTTGTGAATTCAGGACATGGGAATGGTCACCCTCTTTTTGTCCCCCCTTTTTTTCTTTTTTTACCAGTTCGAACTTCCTCCTTCTCTTCTTCCACCCCACATTCCCCCAAATCCATTCCAAGTATTAATACATGTCCATATCCCAGGCCTGGAGAGAAGTAGTTCCGATATGCTCCTCTCGATAACTGATGGGTGGTCAATATATAATTCAGCAGACTTGTTTTATGGCAAGATGCATTGACCTCAGTTAAATGAGAGCAGTTCTATTCATGGAAAATGTCTATGTCAATCTTGGCTAAGTATCTCAGACCATTGTTTTTGGAAGTCATACTGGGTTGATTCATTTAGTTAATTTTCTTTAGTAATCAGTCATCAAGTCCATGCCTTCATTGCAGGTTTCACAGCATCTGGGTTCTGTTTTCTAATCTTTACAGCATTATCTCTGTCTCTTAGGGCTTAGGGTGCTAGCCTGATTCCATGATCACCATAATTTTGAGGAAGCTCATTCTAAGGAAGATTATTTTTGTTTTAAAGCATCCTCCATAAATGGTGGTTGAGCCAAGTTAGTCCCAGCCTTTCCTTGGTTAGATGGCCAGCCCTGTTCTTCATAGATACCCACAACTGCAGAGTTGGAAGGGTCCTCCTTCCCTGCCTGTCTAGTTTAAACCCTATACATAACGTACAATGTCCACAAGTGGCCATTCAACCTTACTTGTAGACCTACATCACCTCCCAAGGCTGTTGCTTATTGTACTTAAGAGGCAGCTCGAATTCTTAGGGAAGGGCTCCCCCCCCCCCCCCAGTTCTACAAATCTAAGAAAGTTTAGTCTGTTTTAAATTTAATTTGTTTTTGTGTTTTTTTTTGACTTCTTGAACTTAAAGTCAGTGGGGGTCCACTCGTCCACCTTTTTTTTTGATTGAACCAGCTTTATTAAGCATCCTCTGTTGGATCATGGGGTTTCAGAGACAGAAAGGAAGCAGCCCCTGTCCTCACAGGGCTTACATTGTTCATGATAAGTTACTGAACTAAAGTTACTGAAAAATTAACAGCTAGAGTGCTGGGCATGAGGGAGAATCCCATCTCGGTAGAGGCAGCGTGCTGCTCAGCAGCTTTCTGAGGTGCTTCCCCATCCTGTCTCTGCTTGTGCTAGTGAGAGGATGATTTCTACAGATATTCTTTGTAGCTCTCCAAATCCGATCCTGTGTGGGAAGCTGTTAAAATCAAGACCATCCCTCTAGAAAATTTACATATATACCATATAGCTGTTAAAGAAATCCTTTGTATTTTGCACCTCTGTAAGGCTGGTATCGGGAACTTTGGTTGACTTAGCTTTTTTAAAAAAGATTTCATATGTTATGAGGAATTAGTGAAATAACAGTGTGTTTTGAATCAAAGTTATTTCCTTGATGGCTTCTGTTCTTCCTCTTTATCCCCTGGCTCCAATATTTTCTTGTTTCCACCATCAACCACCTACCTACTCCGGACTCTTCTGCCTCTGTGACAGCTGAGCCTTAGGGGCTATGGAATTCCCATCTGAAGGACATGAGAGAGTGTTTAGGTCAAAGTGGAGACTGTAAGGAGATTCAGTACTGCCCTGTGGGACCAGGTGCAGCAGGGTCTCCATGTGTGGCTGGCACGATTGATACCCGTGATTCTGCAAGGGGAAGGGGGAGCATCTCAGCCAGATAAGATGCATCTAGGTCGAGTCAGAAGGATGGAAAATGCTTCACCAAGATGATCAAAGTTTCTTTGTATTTTTGACTCTGGAAAGCCCAACCCTAGCAAATAGAGTTTCTAATAATTAGATTTAACATTCTTTAAAAAAAAATCCTTGCTGAAATTAGAAATGTATTCTCAACAAGTCCTTTCAGTTTTCTTGGTCAGTGGCACCTAATGGATGTGTTTGATCTTGACTGAAAGTGACCATATCCAATTCCAGGTCACATTGTTCATTGGGGGAATGTTTGCTTAACCTCCCCAGCACGTTTCAACAGCCTGGAGACTTTGTTTTGTTCCTTCATATCCTAAGCTGGTGACAAGTTTTCTTGTTTTGTAGAATAATGATCTCACTATTTCAACCCTTACAGTATAAAACTGTTGTTTTTTCCTGTAAGTTAAAAGTTTCATCCCGTATTGAGTTGTTGTGGTCACAGAATGTGAGGCAGCTTTTTTTTTAAGACAATATCATTTCCTCCCTGTGACCTCAACTAATTTTTTTTTCAACTAATTTTTGAAAAGAGAAATAGACTTGGCAGTCTAAGAATTAGATGCCAGTTCTCTTAAATGGATGCTTGTGTAGAGCCTTTCTGAGTCTGCCTGCCATCCCAGCTTGGACTCTTTGTTGAAGTTTGTAGCGTGGGGCTCCAGAAGCTAACCTAGATTCTAGGGTAGTCTGTGTATCTGCCCTTCCAAAACTATGACTCATTTGTCCTCAGCACTGCAAATCACAACAGTAACGATAACAATAATAAAAGCAGTAGGCACAATTAGCCCAGAGCAAAGTTGTTTTTTAAAAAGTAAGATAGCATGATAAGAGTAACAGCTATACATCATTTCACCTATAACCTGAGGTGTACTGTCCCATAAACACAGTGTCAGTGGGAAGAATGGGGATGTTATACTGGTAGTGAGATATGAATGCTGGGAATATGTGTGGCCTAGATGACTCTTCCCTTTTCCAGGAGGGCCTTGATCTTCTTTCCCTTCTTAACATTCCATGGCTGGCTCTCTTCTCTACTGCCAGATGTCACTTTCATGTCTCTTACACCAATTCTCCTTCCATCTCTTTATCCTTGTCTTTCCCCCCTCTACCTTTTTCCTTTGTCCTCTCCCTCTCTTCTTCCTCCTTCCTCACCCTCTTTTTATCCCTTTCCCTCTTCACTCCCCTTCTCCCTTCCCTTCCCCCTCCTCTCTTTTTCTCTTTCCCTCTCCCGCTCTCTCTGTCCTGCTTCCACCAAGCACATTTTTTCACATTTCCAAGGATAAGGTGGTAGGGGTGGGAGAATCTCTTTTTTTAGACTTCATTATCTTACCTCTTGATGGCTGTTATCTGTCCTCTTCTGTGATTACATCTGCCGGGCTGGGGGTAGGGTGGTCTGTGCCATCTGGTCTGAGACCAAGTCCCCAATCCTGCCCCTCCTTGTAAATATTATCTCGGAATTTTTATTGGATCCTGAATTATTTTGATGAAACCACTCAACATGAAAACTAGAAAGGAAGTTTTTAGAAAATAAATTAAAGTTAAATAATATGTTTTGCATTGACCAATTTTAGTAGACCTAAGTCTGGTGCAGCTGCCATGGAGGCCACCAGGGACCTTGAACAATCTGGAAATCTCTATTTCTGTGTGGCTATTTTGACACAGTGACAGCTGCAGATGACTAAAAAGGGAACTGGGAGAATGGAATATAAAAAGGGCCATGGTCCAGATTCATTTATGAAATACGCTTTTAAAAAAAGTGACAAGACCATCCTGTTATGCTTGTAAAGACACCCCACCTGTCCTGCCCCACCTGTGTGTGACCAGTGACTGCCATCAGGATCAGCAACACCATGAAATTAGAATCAAAGATTTATAGAGTTCAGAGCCAAGAGAGTCTTTAGAGGTCATATAATTTATGCACTTCCATAAACATTTATTAAGTGTTTACTGTGTGTGATACCCTGGCAGAAACACAGGGACAGCTATGACTTGGTAATTGCCCCTGAGGACCTTCTATCTTTCCTTTATAAATGAAGAAACCGAAACCTCAAGGGCCTGCACCTTGTAGGCCTTCATTCATGTTGCCCGGTGGGTTGTGAGGTGCCTTGTCCAGGACTGTAGCTTAAGTTATGGATGACTTAAGCCTTCCTAATGTTCCATTGAGGGATCTTTTCCACCTTCCTTTATCTCACATGACCCTTTAATGGCACCGTTTCAAACAAAATTATTCTCCTTTCCATTTCAGTTCTTGTACTGGTTTTTGAAAGTAAACTTCCAAATTTCAATATTAATGGAACGTAATGGACCGTAGCACCTCAGAGGGAAATTGAGGCCCATAGAGGTCAGTTGGTTGGCCCATTCTGAAGTTCCTCATCGTAGAAAGAACATAATGGGCTCAGCTGATTCTCAACTGGTTATGGTAGTCTCTCAAAATTCCGACTGAATCATGTTGGACCATTGAATGTCAGCAGTGGAGGGGACCTTAGGGGTCCTTTGGTCCAACCCTCTTGTTTTGCATATGGAGAAAGCCCTGAGAAGCAGAGTGGTGTTAGTCTCTCCATGAGAGACCCAGGCTTGAAATCTGCCTCTCACACTTAACCAAACCTGTGGCCACGTCCCAGACCCAAACTCTGCCAGCCTCAGTTGACTGAAACACGGTGATAGGTCTGCTTGGAGTGTTACCTGCCTCACAGGATTGCTGTGATTATCAGGGGGGATGGTTTATGTAGAGACCTTTGTGAACTCTAAGCTGCTAAATAAAGGTCAGATATTATTATTACTGGAAATATTGTTATTGTGTCTTAATAGTACGGTGATTTAACAAGTAGTTAGCAGCTGAGCTAGGATTCTGTTGCCAAATCTAGTGCCTTTTTTGTCTCAATCATATCCTAAGTTTTTGAAGGACAAAGACAGGACTTGCACTTGTCCACATCCTCCTGGTGTCTGGTATAGTAATTGTTTACTCGTTGAATGAAGGAGCAGACAATTCACTTGTTAGAACAGGGGAAAAGGCAGTCCATTGAAAAAAAATTTTAATGCCTGTGATTTTATCAGTTTGCCCAAACTCTCTTTCCTGATACAGATCAGCAACTTGTCTGTAACTAAAGTCTTAGAGAGTGCCTGTGGGCACCAAGAGGTTCTCCAGTTTTACCCAGGGTCATACAACTAAGCAGAAATTTTGAGGGGTAGACTCTTTCCCCAGGTTACTCTGACCTCCAAAACTGCCATTTATCCACTGCTCCAGAATGCCTGTCTTTGAGTTGTTAATATAAAGCAGTGATTCTCTGGGACTGGACTGAAATTTTTATGCCCACATAATTTAATGCCTCTGGCTACCCAGTGTGGTCAGGTCAGGTCAGCCTGGCTCTGAGCTCTCCCTATCCCAGCCAGCCACCTCACTGCATTCCATGCTGGGCTGGCAGCAGCCTCTGGGTTCCTACTCCAGACTTTGCTGAAGACTTGTTCTCTGGGAGCGAATTCCTGAAGAACTTGGTTCACTATTAATGTCACACCTCTCCCTCAAGAATGCAGTTTTGGGACTATCTCCTCTCTGGTCATATCCACGTCTGAGGAATGCTACTTCCGCTCCTTTAAAACACCCAAGGGGAGCTTTCAAAAGAATTCTTTGGTGGTTGAGTGTGTCAAGATAGTGACTCAGATATTGTGGTTTAAAAACAACTGTAGACTAATTCATTTTTTAAAAAAATCTTTATTAAGGGTGCATTATTATTATCAATTAAAATTATTTTAAAAAATTGTTTTAGCAGAACTCAAAATCTTATGGAAATGAATGTTGAAAATTAAAATTAAATTAATTAAAAGTTATTTCGGGTTCATGAAGAGTTGGATACCGCTGAAACAAGTGAACAACAGCATTGTATTAAGGTACTTTGGTGAGCACCAACAGTACCTAAGCCTTCTGCTGTGTGCATCCAGAGTGTGGAACAGCACGTTGCTAAGACTGAACAGTGCAGAGAAAGTGTTGAGTTACCATTGTGAGCCCACATCTGCCGGTCCGTGTTGCCCGCCAGAAGTGGGACACTTCGTGTCCACACAGCATTAATTATCCTGTGGTAATCAGGAGAAGAGGACCAGTGGAGATGGGGGAGGGTTACATTTGCCTGGACTTCGTGGGATGTCTTAAGCTTGGTCTTAAGGGCAGAGCTGTGGATGCAGCACTGGTTTTGCAGTCACAAAGAGGACAGTTTTGCTTAAGCTTATATGATCGAAGGCTTTATCTTGTCCCCTCAGCAGATGGATTTCCAGTTTCTAAGAAAAATGAGCCGTCAGGTGTTTGTGGGTTGAAATTTCCCGTACATATCAGTATGGTCAGAATGAACCACAAATTACAGGTGTTCCGAATTTCCACTGTGGGTCAGCCCCTTCCAAAGTGGATTGTGCAGCAGCTGATAAACAAGAAATGTTGAGTGTCTGTTTGTAACACTTTAAACCCTTGCTTCATTTTTTTTAAATTGGGAAGTGTAATCTAATCCTAGCCTTTTTAGAACGTTCGTCATTTGCCTTATAGTCCTAAATATAGTCACCACTTAGAACAGAATTGAGCTTTTACCATAATTGTTTTAATTTCCTTTAATTTGATTCCAATTATAGACAGATAAGAAGTTTTGCTTAAAGATTTATCAAGTCTAGGTTTATCCATTCTAAGTGTAGAAGGATAAAGCTCACGTCCCGATTCCACCACAGGTTCAGCATTATTTTGAGAAAGTTCACCAGAATCAGACTTCGGGGATCATTGACTTTTAAGTTAGATTTCTGTACTTTTCCCTCTCTGCATGGGTCCTGAAGCTGCAAGGGCTGCAGCCCTGGGTAGAGAAAACCCAATTCCAGAACTTGGCTTTTGGCTCTTTGGGTCCCAGTCAAGCAGGCATGCGGTCAGCACGCGTTGGACCGCTCTAGTTCCAGATGCTAAAGCACTTCCCCCTCTGAACCTCGTCTTTAGTTATCTTTAATGATTGTATTCTAGTTTGTTTTATTCTTTTCTGTTATTTTCACGGTCTACCTTAACTGCACTGATGTGAAAAATCACCAAGCATTTATTAAGTGTGCACACCAACTTTATGCTAGGTCCTGGGAACAGAAGGGCAAAAAGGAAATAGTCTCTGCCCTCTTGGAACTGAATCAGCCCCCTCCCACAAAGAGGCCACTTCTGAGGGTGCAAGCAACATGTGTGGGTGTAAATTGATTTAGAAAGACATACAAAGTAAATGAAATGTGTGGACTGATAGGTGACCAGTCCCTAAACTTAAAAAAAAAGTCAGAATATCCTGGAGAATTAGGCAGGAAAATACTGAAATACAGAGAAAAACAAGAGATGTTTTATTTTATTTCAGTTTTAGTTTTCAACATTTACTTCCATAAATTTTAAATCCTCCCTCTCCCCCTAAGAAGGCTTGCAATCTGATTTCAATCCCACCCCTGGTTCCACTTTTGCTCATTAGGAAACTAAGGCACAGAATGACTGGTGAAGGGATTTGTCCAGGATTATATAACTAGTAGCTGGGGTGACTTGAACTGGGGGCCTCATGACTTTAACGCCAATACTCTAGTCTAGCGGTTCTCAACCTGTGGGTTATGTTCAGTTTGTAACCATGAAAATACATCCTGCATATCAGATATTTACATTACGATGAGTAACAGTAGCAAAATTACAGTTATGAAGTAGCAATGAAAATAATTTTATGGTTGGGGGTCACCACAACCGCATTAAAGGGTCACAGCATTAGGAAGGTTGAGAACCACTGCTCTAGTCACTATAACAAACACATTTGGATTGAAGTGGTAAGTCCATACAGTTGAGTTAAAAATTTCTTAAACCCTTGGTTTTTTAAAACCACATAATGCTCATCTTTGGGGGAAATTACATTCTTCTAGTGAGGAGTGAGAAGGGCAAGGTACGACTTATGTTTGATGTTGTTCAATCATGTACAGTCTTTTTGACCTTATTTGGGGCTTTCATGGCAAAGACCCTGAAGGGGTTTGTAATTTCCTTATCCAGCTCATTTTTACAGATGAGGAAGGCTGAGGCAAACAGGGTTATGTGATTTGTTGAGGATCCCACAGCTAGCAAGTGTCTGAGACTGGATTTGAACTCACAAAGATGAGTCGTCCTGACTTCGGGCTTATAGAGTTAAGTGAAATGCAATTCAGTGAGGGACGGGATTGAAGTAGAGAGATTCACTAGGAGTTTGTGGGGGGGGGGGTGTTCTTAAACACCAAGATCTAGGAAGGCTTTATGGATTGTATGTCACCTTTGATGGGAGAGGTGGGCTCTGAAGGGCAGCAGATGCGAGCACCAGCTTGGGTTAATTCCTGGAGGCCAGACGAAACTTTGGTGTTCATTTTGGCTGGAGTGGGGAATGGACCAAGCTGGGTGGTGAGTAAGGAGTCCACAGAGTGAGTTTGGAGTCTGATTTTGGAGCCTGAGTTGAGATGCCAGACTGAGGAAATGAGATTTTATCTTGTTGGCAGTAGGGAGCCGCTGAAAGCTGTAGAGTGAGAGATGAATTCCTCTGTTGGTGACCCAGGGGGTGAGGAGGGTTGAAGACAGGAGCTTGGTGTAGCATCCCTGAACCTGGACCAGTTGGCTTTCTTTGCGCAGCTAAGAAACTGTTGGCTGGCTGGGTGGGCTCCCAGTGGGGTGGGGTGTTTGGCCACCTCCCCTCCCTTTCTCCTGGATGGGAGGTTGCTGTGTTTAGCCTCTCATCATCTCCTAAGTAAATCACCAAGGGTGGGACCCAGGCCTCCAGCTAGAGCCTACCCTCCTTCTCCAGTATCAGTGAGGTCATAGCCCTGGATGAAATCCTTTCTCACATGACTGGTCACTCGACCCAGACCTGAAGGCTTGCAGAAATTTCAGCTGACAGGCAGCACATTTTTACAAATTTAGATGACCAAACACAGCGTCGATGAAAATAATTGTGGTTTGGGAAAATAGACTCAGAGCCATGGGTTCGGAAGGAAAAAGGAATCCACAGCACATTTCTACTTATGGTTTTCATTTCCCTCGAATGGGAAGGCGCACCCTCGATTACTTGAAGCCAGAGCCAGACTGGGCAAAAGCCTGGTGAGAGGAAGAAGGCTCGGGGGCCTTTCCAAGCCTCTCCTTCCTTGGAATGGGGTGAGCTTCTTCAGAGGGGCTCCCTGACTCTCCTCTCTGTCTCAGGTGAAATTAGGAGCCCAAGGAGTCAATCCATGGGGAAGTTGCCTAGTGTGGGTAGTTAGAAGTCTGAGAGGCCCAGAATCACAGAACCTCACACACCATCTGACCCATCCCTGGCCTGACTATGAGTCCCCTCAACAACTACCCCCAAAGGGCTTTTGTAATCTTGGCTTCTTGACCTCCAGCAAGGGGGGAAAAAACTTGCTCGCTCCAGAGACGACCCATTCCCCTTTGGGATAGTTCTCAATAGTCAGAAATTTCTCCTTATATCAAGCCGCATGAAAATCCTTCCTTCCTATTGACTCTGAACCTAACGCAGGCAGTGGGGTGCTCTTGTGGATATAGTGTGGAGCTTGAAGCACCATCTTTGTCCTAGCTATTAGTGGTAGTAACAATTTACCAGAGTCATTCTGATTTTTCCCTAGTATATGGTAAACCAGCCTTCTCTAGTTTGAGAAGAGTGTCATAAATCATCCGCACTTACTTAGGTTACAGATTTGGGATAAAAACTTTCTTGGGGCTAAAGGGCATGTTGTTTTGATGGTCTGTGGTAGGTGTGTGTGTATACGTGTGACTTTAATGTTTTTACTGGAAGTTTATTATAAATGTCTCACAGAAAGAAAAAAAATAGTTTGCTGCTCTTAGAAAAGCTTATTATTTTCATAATCCATTATTATCCTTTGAAGACAA
The DNA here is from genome assembly GCA_028627135.1 of Pseudochirops cupreus. Lineage (NCBI taxonomy): Eukaryota > Metazoa > Chordata > Mammalia > Diprotodontia > Pseudocheiridae > Pseudochirops > Pseudochirops cupreus. Next base: position 27,631,823 of record CM053580.1, read on the forward strand.
TTAGCCTAATCTATTTGTGCGTGTGCCTATATACATCTAGAGGGTTTGCAGACGCTGAGGGCCGAGAGGGAAATTCATAAAGCTGTATGACTGTGAGTCTGAAGAAAGAGGCAGAGGGCTACTTGTACACGTGAAATCAGGTTTTTAAAGGGCATGTGAATCCCTCACGAAAATCTGGTACATAATTTGTATAATTAGGGAGATAACATCATATCATCATTTTCTTGGAGACAGGGTCCTTTCCTTTTCTTTGCCATTTTAAAAATAGCTCCAATAGACATGTTCTTTCAGGTAATGCGTGTACCATTTTGAGTTCAAAAGAATGATCAAATTACCGTGTTTATAGCCTGCATTCAGGTGTAGAGAGCCGAAAGGTCACTAACTGGAAAAAAGGCAGTGACTCCCATTACACCCACCGTCCCATTGTGTTTGTGGCTGATCACAGAAGCATTGTACACGTTCCTGGAGTGACGTGGATTTTGCAAAAGGGCACTTGGAGGATCCACAGCCATCTGGTGGGGAGGGGTTTTGGGGGTTTTTTTGGATGACTTGCTTTGCTCCCTTTCACCATGAAACTTTAATGAATTCTCTCGGGTTCATTAAAATAGGGGCAGAATTTTCCCGTAGTTGTTAAGGAGATTTCAAGTATTTCTGCATTTTACATTTTATATAGGAATTCTTGGTTTGGACCAAATCAATGCTTGTGAAAGTATTGTATCTTGGAGACATTTTTTCCTCCTTGTGGGTCTATTGGACAGAGTGCTTGGATCGGTATTCAGAACTAGGTTGAAGTCTCAGGTCACTTCACAAAGAATCACATAAAACAGAGTTTGGGAGGATCGGAGAGGAGTTATGGTGCCAGTGAAACAAATGAGAAGTTAGAGTGATATCAGCTGGACCAAACTCAAACCAGTCAAACCTGGTTTTGTGAA
>CM053580.1:27633254-27690548 GCA_028627135.1 Pseudochirops cupreus
GGTCTGTTGATCCTCTGTTTGCCTTCTAGGTGCAAGCAGAAAGAGATCAGTGATCAGGGCATTAAAACCAGAGTCAGAGATTTTGAGTTGGAAGGGACCTTTGCTGTCATTCCGCCAAAGTGGGCCACTGAGGCCTGAGGGGTTGAGGCTTGTCTGAAGTCACCCAGGCAGTTAGTGGCAGACTCAGGATTTGAACTCCTTCCTTCAGGTTTTCATTCTGCTAACCTGCATCGCACCAGTCTGTTTCCAGAGAGCTGTTTGTGTACCCGTTGTGATTAGGGGGATCCTGAAGAGCCATTCTTCCTGGGCCATTAGCGCTCCAACAAGATGGATGTGGCCGCCAGGTTAGAAAAGCCGCCAGAATTCCATTATGGGTTCTGGCTCAGCCACACAAGCTGGGACCGACAGTGCAGAATGAGCCTGCCAGCTGTGATTTCAGATACAATATGCTTTAGCCTAACCTTGCACATTGCAAAGGAAAATGCTCCTGGGCTTGATGATGTTTGCCTCATCCCTGTCCTGTGAAAGGAGAAAGGAGGTCTGGGTTCTAGGTCCCGTTTACTTCTCTGGGGCCTTAGTATCTGTATTTCTATGTAGATTGTATTTTCTCGTCTCTGTCCCCATGCCTTGTGGGGTGCAAGCTCCCTTAAATTCCCTTCTGTCTTCATGTCCTTAGTTCCTGGCATGGTTCACCTAATGCTTGAGCTAACTGGAAACGTGTTTGGTTTCTGAGGTAGGATCCTGGATCTACCCGTGGGCAGAGTCTGTTTGCATTTCCCTTGTCAGAACGCCAGAACTTTGCAGCTGCTTGGATCTGCTTTATTTGAGTAATGGTGGCAGCTAAGGACAGGGCCTTCACCTGTAGGGCTTTGTGAGTCCTCAGGTGTTCAGGAGGAGACTGTCTACAGAAACAAACTGTGGTTTGCTGTCTGGCGTTACTTCTTCATCTCAGAATCTCCCTGCCCCCTGCCTGGGTATATTCTGGCTCTGCTTTCTACCCTCTGGATTTGTTTTATCACCACCAAAAATGTCAGTCAGTCAGTCAGCCTGTCTGTCTTTTTGGCTGTCTGTCTATCCACATACATATGTATATATGTGTTCTATATAAATTGTGTGTGAAAAATGTATATATGTCTATATTTTTATATAGTTCTCTATATATGTCTATATTTTTATATCGTTCTCTACAAGATGTATATGTGCGCGCACACACACACACACACACACACACACACACAGAATTCCTACAGTTCTCTACCAGCTTCAGCTGTCTGATGCTAGCAGGGTTGGCCAGTACTTGTGTCTGTGGTCCCTGGGCAATCATCTTGGACTGGGCTCCTGGTCTATTCATTGCTTCACTCGCATTTCAGTCCTGCGAGTCCCTCTTGGCCCCCATTTGCTCATCTCTGAAATGGGACTTGGGGGCAATCATGGATTGGGCTGTTGTGAGATACTAGATGCAAAAACGCTTTATACTTCCTAAGGAGCCTCCTGTGTGAATGCTAGGTCTTGTTATTATTTGGGTGGCAGAAATAAAGAGCTCTGATTTGCTGCCACCGTAGGCTTCCTGACGGGACGCTTAATTGTGGCTCTGCTGGCTGAACGGAAGCTCTGGAAGGTCCCACCAAGTTAGGAAAGGCTTTGAGTGAGGTGACGGGCGTCACCCTGGGTCTGTCTGCTGGTTAATGGACTGATTTGAGAGGGTGGTTTCTCTTGCTGTTTAGAGAAGAAGTATTGAGCTTTCTTTCAGAATGGCCTTCTTAAACCATCCAGTGCCAAGAGTCTTGGCCTAGTGACTTCCAGTGGAATGGGTGTGGTCTTTTTTCTTCCTCTTCCTCCTCTTCCTCCAACTTTCTGATGGCTTGGGAAGGAAGAATGACTTCTGTGTTTTTCTATAGCCCTCATACAGTGCACTCTTTCTCTTAATTCAGTTTTTTTTCCCCCAAACATCTTGTTATATTTAGTTAGGGCAAAATAAACAAGATGATAAAACCAATCAGTCTTGTTCTTTCATGAATGTCAACTCCAATAAAGCACCCCAAAGCACAGTTGCTATCACCCACTTAGGGCAGGCTTCTTTCCACTGGATTGGTTGCAAGTGGTTTACCTTGACTCCTTCCCTTCATACCTCCCTTCAATTCTTCTTCCCTAGCCAGTGTTATAAACAGGGGCTTTCCTACACCCATCCCATTTCCTTCTCCTTGCCCCACAAAGGGACTCTCGAGTGGCCCCTAAGTCCTGATGGTGGGGGGTAGAAGAGGCAGTGATACTCCTAAGCATCCTTGGAATTGGTTTGGATTCCCAAACCTAGCTAAGACCATCAGTTGGGACTTTGGAAGCCGTCTTGATCAGCCCCTTCAAAGTACAAGGAAACTGGCTTAGGTTAAGTGACTTAACCACAGGGCACAGTGTCTGAAGTATCATTTGAACCCTGGTCTTTTGACCCCAGAGTCATTATTCTTTGCTATACCAGGCTGCTTCCATGTCATGGAATAATAAAATGTTAATGCCAAAAGGAACATGGCATCATAGGAGTTAGAGAGAGAAGGGACCTGAAACTCCATCTAATCCAAAGCCTTCATTTTAGAAATTAGGGTGGGAAGGCCCTGAGAGAGAAGTGACTTTTTAAGGGTTGAAATGCTAATGAAGTGAGAGTTGGGCCTCAGACATAGACCACTTAGAGGTGCACCATGCTGCCTTTCTTAGGGCCTTAGGAAATGATCCTTCTCTAGCCATGGGAGTGGATGCTTGGAATAAACTGAGGCCCAAAGACGGTGGTGCCCAAGGTGGCAGCTTGAGGTGGGATAGACAGTGGTGGTGACGCCATTTTGAAAAGGCTTCAAGGATGCCTTTCACTTTTGGACATGATCGTGATTTCTTGATAAATTCCTCTCACAGTTGAAACCTTACTTACAAAGGTCAGTAAGCACTTACTATATACAGGGTACTCTGCTAAAAAACTAGTTATACAAAGAAGTGAAAACGGACAACAGAAAACGTTCAGTGTCATAGGCAACAAATGTTCCACCCCCACAGTCTTTCGTTCTATCGAAAGGAGGGAAATCCATGCTCTTTTTGTTGGAGATTAATTCAGCCAAGATAGTTGAAATTACTTGGTTTAAATTTTTTATTTCTTTATCTTTGTACATGTTGGTTTCTCTCAATAAAATGCAAGCTTCTTAAGGGTTAGAGCTTGGCTGCCCATCCTCAAAATGTGCTTCCCTCAAGCTTTGGGCAAGGAAAGCACAGCAGCTCAGAATGAGGAGATGGCTCATGGGACCATTGATTTTGAACTCGAAAGGGGCCTTGTGGAGGACAGCTGAGTGTCAGGGGAAGGTAAAAGACATCCAGAGACAGACACACAGCAAGGAAGTAGCTGAGAACTGAAACCCGGCTCCTCTGATTCTAGAATCCGTTGCTTTTCCCAGCCCCTCTCTGCTGCATTATAGGATGTTTAAATAAATGTGTTTTATTGCTTCCAAATCCACCTGATAATATACATTTAAGTTCTTTCTGACTCTACTTTCTTCTAGGCTGCTACCTTATTGGTCTTTTGATCTAAAATAAAATGGTTTCATTTTAAAATATCGTGAATACCTGCATTTCATAGGACTTGAGGGCTGAGAGAGTTAAGTCCGATTTTGTTCAGAAAATTTGAGTTTCAGACCCTTCTGGCTTATTTTGTCGCCCAGCAGCTGTGTATCTGTGTTTATATTGATAACCGTCAGATATTTGACTATTTACATAGTTTCACTCTTAGACACTCTGAAGCAGCTTGGGCAGTCTGTTTCTCCATTAAGAGAGATCACACGAGTTCATCCTCCTCTCCGTCAGAAATCCTGAAGTCCTTGCCTTGGGCCAGACAATGCTCCTTTCTCCAGCTTGCCTTCAGAATAAATCATTGCTGTTTGAGGTCTCTCCCCAGCAGACCACTCACCTCTGAGACTTTCTTTCTTCTGGGCTCCTTGTTGCTGCATGCTAGAAAGAGGGGCATGCCAGGGCTTCGAAGGGGAGGCCAGAGGGTTGCCCGAGAGGCCTTCTGGAACCTACATAACCTGAAATCTTTAAGACCCCCAAGAGCCTTCCTGAGTCCTGCAAGAATGAGGCCTGTGGATGCCTTGGGGGAGGGCATCCAAGTGACCCAGAGATAAGTTTATTAAAAATTAAAATTAAAATTGGGGTGCAACATGCAGGAAAGGAATGTTCTTTCAAGCGGGCCAGCTTTGTTTACAGCAAGGACTTGTGTGAGATCCTTGGAGCACAATTTGGAAGAAGATCGAGGATGAGTCACAGATTTCCTGGCTGCTGCAGCAAGACAAAATAATTAAAAACAATTTTATACATAGGGTAGGCCAGCCAGAAAATCCTCCTCTGGGGACTGACTTTCCTGACACCCGCTCTCTGCAAGGGGATGGCTGAATGGGCCCAGTCTCGGTTGGGAGGAGAGGCTGCCCTCCCGCAGGATTGTGGAAGAAAAGCTTCCTCCCCTTCCCTTTGGTCCCAGGGAAGCGGTTACCATGCTCACCATTCCGAGGGAATCTGATTCTCTTTTGTACGACAGGCTGCCAGGGATCCTTCCCAGCTCTGTTTTCTGTTTGCCCCAGAGAGTCAGATTTCTGTGGTCTGATTAACCTTATGCAGCACTGTTTTGGGGGGCAGGCAGGCTGAAGGTGCAAGATATGGAATGGAAGCCATCCCTGGCATGCTGCTGGTAGCCTCCTCTGTCTCCAGCCCTCCCTATTTTGGGAACTGGCTTCTTGCTCCACTCTCTTTGTCTCTCTCCTTCCATTGCCTCAGATTTCCTGACGTCTCACCCACGTCGGGCCCTGTTCCCTAAGTGGCAAAAAGGCCATTGTGGGATGGACATGGGCTGGCAAAATGGGCCAGGAAGCAGCTGACGTCTTTTTGTATGAATAGAGATAGACTCCCAGGGTGAGCTTGGGAGGCCCCAGCCAGGGCCCCCCCCCACACTTGAATTCCTGACTCCTGTGAGTTCCTAGTCCTTTTTGGAGGTGGATTGGAGTGACCTTAGGCTGAGGTCGGGGCTCTCCTTGGGGAGGTGAAGGATTTCCCGTGTTTGTGGTGAAATTGGAACATGGAGAAAAGCCTCCAAAAGAGGAGCGGGATGAGGGGAGCCTTAGCTGGATGTTGTCTTCTCACCAGTTAAACAGCCTCAGTCCTTTCACCAGAGATGGAATATAGTCTGATCACCTGGCCCAGCCCCCTTTCCTGCCCTTCCCATCCAAATAATGCTTTACAGGCCTTGAGGGCAGAGGCTGACTCTCTTTTGTCTTTGTCCTCTCAACGCCAAACACTGTAGGTGCTTAATAAATGCTTGTGGGCTTGAACAAATGCTTGTTGGTTGACTAATTTGTGTACACAGACTTGCTTATTTATGCAACAAGTGTGCTGTGTACGGCATTGTGCTCAATAGTGTGGTGAGAGTGTGTGTGTGTGTGTGTGTGTGTGTGTGTGAGAGAGAGAGAGAGAGAGAGAGAGAGAGAGAGAGAGAGAGAGAGAGAGAGATGCTTGAACACCATCTAAAAGGGAGCGTAAACTGTGAGGTAGTAAGGAAGGGAGTACCTTCTAGGTGTGCTGGGTGGCCCAGTGGCAGGGCATGTGTGCACGGGTGGTGGATTGTCCTGTGTCAGGAGCGAAGAGAGGGCAGGTTTGGCCGACTCACAGTGTGTGAGCAAGAGGTGAGAAAGAGAGGCTGGGGCCGAATTCAGCCATCGTAACATCCCAAGGTGCCTCCAGAGAGCCGGTGGTTTTCCCACCTTGGATTGTCTTACTGTGTTGGCGAATGTTAGCCCATGTCTGTCTCTGCCTCACACGGTGCTGAAATTTATTCTCCCTTTGTCGTGAAATAGTTTTGCAAATCTACAGCCATGAGACCATTGAGCGAATTGCAGTCCAGCCTGCTTAAATCTGGAATGCAGATTTCTTTCCCCACTTTTTCCTCCTTGCTTCTTTCCTTGAAATATTTGCAAACAGACCAGAATAGACTAAGCAATCCCCGGCCTACAGGCCTCATTATATTTTCATACAGAATGGTACAGAAAAGCCTAACGACATATTGTGAAAATGAAAATCGCTTACTTACTGCATACTTACTTCTCTTGTTGGGAGCCCGGCATTGTCCCATTTCACAGATGGGGAAACTGAAGCTTGTTGAGATAATTTTGCCTGAGGTCACACTGCTGTCTGACCACAGTCACCGTCATCATCATCTTGTGTCTTCATCCTTAAATCCTTGGGTTCGGTGATGGATGTTTCGGTCTACAAGCTCTTGCTCTGGCCCCTGATAAGTGCAGAGCTGTCAGGGCAGAGGCGTTCTCTCCAAGAATTACTCTCTGTTACCTGTGCCTCGGTGCCCCTGTGGGGTGGAGTTACCCAGCTTGCTGCCTGCTAGACATCTGAACCTGGATGTCTTGCCAGCTCTGCCTCATCCTGTCCCAAACTGAACTCAGAGCCTCCCTCCCGCCCTGCCCCAAGACCCACCTCCCCGGCCTCAACTTCTGTTTTCTGCTGATTGTCCCCGAGGGTTAAAACCTCAGTTATCTTGACTCATCCCTCTCCCTCACGTCCAGTGCCCTGCCAAGCCAAGCGCTCTTGGTTCTGTCTGTTGGCTCGCTTCCCTCCCACCGTGTCCCGGGCCTTCTCATCTCCTGTCTGGCTGGTTTTGGGATAGGCCTCGCTGGTTGACTTTCCTGTCTCTGGCCCAGCTGCCTGAGGACCTTCATCATGCGCAGGCCTGAGCCTGTGATTCCGCTGCTCAGAACCCTTCCAGAGGCCCCGGTGCTGGCTGAGTCCAGTGCAGACTCCTTAGCCTGGCATTCAGGGCCTTCCCCCATCACCTTTTCCTTACTGGTTGCTCACATTGGCCGTTAGGCATGCTCTGGGTCCAACACATTCCACCGTTCAGTTCGGTAGCATTGACAGTGGTCCTGCTCAATGTGTCTGAGACAAAGGCCAGAACCAAAGTAGGCCCTGCCTTGGAGGAGTTTGTGTCATAGTGGCTGTAGTGGGTAGGAAGACGCAGGTTCAAACTCTGCCTCGGGACCCCCGGCCAAGGCATTTAATCCCTCTCAGCTCAGTCTCCCCATCTGTAAAATGGAGATTAAAAATAGGACCCTCCTCTGGGTCAGATGAGGTGGTCTCTGCACCAGACCGTAAAGTGTTATAAAATGCTGGTTGTTGTTGCTGTTGGGACAAGACCCACAAAAAAAGACGCAAAGTAATATCCTGATGACCAGGTCTGGTTGGATGAGATCCGACGAAGCTCAGCCTGTTAGCAGAAGAAGGTGAGTTACGAGGGGCAGGGTAGATCCGGGTCTACAGGGCAGAGCTGATGTAGGGGGGTCCCAGTGAATGGGCAGGGTCGGTCAGGGAGGGAATGAGCCCTCAGCCAAGGCAGCTTATGGTGCAGAGTCCGGGGATTCTGAATGGGATTCTGGACAAAGCTGTGAGGGACCTGAGGGGTCCACGCCCCTCATTTGGGGGAGATAAAGAGGCATAGAGGCAGTAAGTGGAGGAGCTAGGATTTGTACTCGGGCCTCTGACTCCAAATCCTTGGCCCTGGCCATGCTGCCCTCTGCCCACAGGGCACTCACTGTTGTTACAGACTTCACAATGGTAATAATGCCTCTGGCTTTGTGGGGGTCGGGGCGGCTCCTGGGCAAGTTACAAGTTCCTGAGCCTGCTTTAGGGGATCTGTGCAGGGCTGGGCGTTTGGAGAAGGGTGATTTCCCCAGCTAGTCTAATCTTCCTCCTTCCTCCTGGCCCAGTCAGGGACCCTTTCCTTTATAAAAACTTTCTGGGTCTCTTGTCTGCAATTTCTCATGTTACTCTGTCTAGACCTCTCCCTTCGGCCTTAGTGTGTAAATTATATTCTGTGTAATTCAGGCTGATGTATTGGTCAGAGGGATGTTCCAAGGATTCAGCGGGAGAGGCCTGCCTTCAGATTCTGCCTTCGACACTTGCTAGTGGTCTAACTGAGGGCTGGAAAAACAGCATTACGGCATTCATAATGCCCATAGCTCCTGCTTCCAGGCTGTACTTGGGTCTCAGTGGAGATAAAGTAAGTGTGGAATACTGATGGGGGGCAGGAGGATGGTTCTTTTTTTCACTTACTATAAGGCATCCGACAGATTGCTCAGAGCCCAGGCACTTGCAGCTCTGACTCTGGGGCTTTTCCCATGCAAAAAGAGGATACCCAGGCTAGTCTGGGGGATGCAGAAGTCATAGGGGCCACCTGTATAGGGACCTTGTGCCCCTGCACCTCCCTCAGCCTTAAGTTAACAGATATAAACTAAGACTGACCCTAGCAGAAGACTCCCATGTCAGTACAATTCACGTGCTGACGTAATATATCTGTACAATTTATGTACAAGTCTAGCATATGTCATCCATGTAATATATAACCAAGGGGCAGCTAGGTGGCAGGTGGACAGAGTGCCAGGCCTGGGGTCAGAAGACCTGAGTAAATCTGGCCTCAGACATTTGCTAGCTGTGTGACCCTAGGCAAGTCACTTACCCCTGTTTGCCTCAGTTTCCTGATCTGAAAAACAAGCCAGAAAAGGCAAAGATAGATTAATATCTTTGCCAAGGAAACCCCAAATGGAATCACCAAGAGTCGGACCTGACTGAAATGACTGAACAACAATAATGGTGTCATGAATAATTTACTATATTTCTCATTGAGAAGCATGGTGAAGTGTCCAGAGAGTTGGCCTTGAATTCAGTAAGGCCTGGAGTCAAGTCTCCTTTCTGGCATCTTCTGGCTGTGTGATGCCTGTGACTCCCTAAAGGTATATGTTTCAGATAACAGAGGAGGGGTAGGAGTCTCCTCACTTAAGAATTCTGTGTGTCAGTGATTTAATAACAGGTCAGGCCTGTGTGTGTGTGTGTGTGTGTTTCTGCACATACATTTTTAATCCCCGTATTTTTAATCAAGCACAAAGACAAGAGGCATCATTTTCCCTGACCGGTCAGAAGTCTGAAGAGTCAGCGCGCGTCTCGCTTGGTGCCTGCATCTACAAGTAATTTTCAGGAGATGTTCTTTACAGCTGTGTAAATTGATATTTGCTTATCCTGCCACGGGATTCATTTTTAAGAATTCGTGAAGAGATTCTGAAAGTGGGGCGAGAGAAGGCTGGGACGCCGATCCCCGAGCAGCCTTTATGCTCGTGAGGCAGAGGGGCCTGTTCTCATGTGAAATGCCTGACTCTGCCTGTAAGCTAAAACCCCGACTGCATTCAGCCTCGGAAGAAAGAGGCTCCTTGGAGGAGCTTGCCAGCGACTGCACGGAGATCTGTCCGTCTGGGACCTCGGCACAAAGGGGCTTCTGTGCTGGGTCTGCGTCGCCCCACAAAGGCTGTAAACTGAGCCGAGGCAGGAAGGAGCGCCGAAGGGCCCGGCTGGGCTCCTGACTGCAGGGTCTCAGAAAGCAGCTACGGGCTTTCATTTAACAAAAACAACCGACAACAACAAAAAAATACGCATGCATTCGCACAGACACACAGACCGCCCCGTGTCACTCACAAGACACGCCGAGCATTCCAGAGATCAAGTGAGCTTGTGAGTCGGGGCGAGAACGGTCCCACATTCACACTTGGTGTTGGGTCCGTGTTCTTGTCCCCTGTTGTCAAGGGGGCAGAGAATGCTGGAATTGGCACGTTGACCGTTTGTGGCTTGACTTTTTGTTTTTTTTCCCTTCCCTTCTCTCACCCACCCCCCTCTCCTCCTTCAATCGGAAAGGGGAAACTCTAGCTCAGAGTGCAAACTTAGGGATTGGGAAATGAGATTTAGGAGGTGGAAGGTGGCTTGGAGGCCCCTTGTGTTGTGGATAAGAAATCGAACATTTGCCCAAGGCCACACAGACATGGAGGGACCGAGGTGGGATTTGAACTCTGGTGCTCTGATTCCAAAGCCATGCTCCCTCTGGGCTAGATGGTGTAGACTAGACTGAGGGGCAGAGAGTGCAGGACAGTTGTGAAAGATTAGGAGTCAAGGGGAGGGAGAAATTGCTCTCTTTTGGGATTCATTTCTGAAAGCCAGGCAGCTGTAACTTGCACCGACATACATCTGCTCATGTATGCATGCATGTCACATGTGCGAACACATGTATGTATTTTGGTATTTCCAAAACTGGACGTGGGCAGCTTGGTGGCACAGTGGGTACAGTGCCAGGCTGGAGGCAGGAAGATCCTTCATCCTGAGTGTAAATCTGGCCTCAGACTCTTACTAGCTGTGTGATCCTGGACAAGTCACTGAGCCCTGTTTGCCTCAGTTTCCCCATCTGGAGAAGGAAATGGCAAACCACTCCAGAATCTTTGCCAAGAAAACCCAGAATGGGGTCACAAAGAGTTGAACGTGACTGAAGAATGACCGAAGGGAAACAGAAAGTAAGACAGCTGTGTTACACACCCATGTGTACACGTCTGTTTTAAGTACAGTATAGCTTCTGGTTTTCAGAAATGTCTGTTTGTCGTGGTTGAGTTGAAGTTTTGTATTTTTTTCCTGTACAAAATGGTGCTACCTGGTCCCCGTCATCACCCATGGTGACATTGTTCAGTCCCACCTTCTTTGCCAACCCATTGGCAAAGAAAAAATATAGGCCTAGCGGTCTAGCAACATGGTATGGTGGGAACACTGCTGGATATGAAGTCAGAAGACCTGAGTTCAGATCTTCCCCCTGCCTCTTACTCCTCCTGTGACCTTAGCCAAGTCACTTAACTTTCTTGGTCCTCAGGGTTGTCATTTATCCAATGGCAGGAGTTGGAATAGATGCCCTGTGAGGTCCATTGCAGCTTGAAATCTGTGGTCTTTCCCACCCTCCACCCGGCACATTAGGAAGGAAGGAAGCAAGGGTTTTTCCAGGACCTACTTTGTGTGTTTGTTAGACTGAATTATCAGGCTTTGCTGTTGAGTCCAGTAGCGTATCTACTGGAAGCAGTCTGCGAACATGGATGCCTTCTTTTTCTTCTTTCTTTTTGTGTTGCCCATGGGGAAATTTGAAGTTTTTAAAAGTCGGGGTTCATGGCCAAATATTCTCAGTTTCCGTGTTTGATGGATGGAGTAAGGAATGTCTGAGATCAGAATGAAGTCAGTCCTCTAGACACATCTGAAGGGAGCTGAACTACATTGCTTTTTTTCCCCCCCAGGGAAGAACGATTTGGGTGTCACTGAGATTTTCTAGTAAAGAAGAGGGAAGAAGGCTTGGTATGGGTGAAGGGAAGGGAAAGGGCAACCTGGAAGAACAGTACAGAGTAACTCCATTGGACCTTATCAAAGTGGGTCCCTAATAAGCTGCACCTTTCTGCTTGCCTCCCCCCGCCCATAACTTCCTTTTCAAGTTTTCATGTTGGCCCCTTTGCAAAATAAGTGAAACCTGAACCATATTGGGATGATGTGTATGAACATCAATTAGGGAAGGACACTTTATACATGTTTTTACATGTACTTTTTACTTGTCAGAGTTTTAAGTTTCTATGACCTACTTTTAAGGACTATGTTCTCATGTCCCTTTTTTCTTGGGTTTTTACCATTAGTCTTCTACAGAAAAGATAAGACTGAGTCCGGGTTGGCGAATTTTAAATCAAACCAGCTGCCTAAAACAATATGATTTGGTTCTTTCTCATTCACAGTGGACAGTGTTGTGAAATGATGGGTGAGTCTGACGCTGTCTCTCTGATTTCTTACCTAGGACGGTTAATTGGAAAACAGGAAAATTCTAAAGTGTCATTGTTGAGTAATGCACTTGTTCTTCCAAGTCAGTATAAGAGTGGAGAAGAGTATTGTGAATCAGCTGGGGACCATTGATTGCAAATGAGTACAGTGAAAAAGTGGCATAAGGAATGTCTCCCCCCCCCCCAAAAAAAAGGTTCTGGCTCCATATAAAATACCTTCTGCACACTGGGCGCACCCCACTGTGATGAATTTATGGGAGGACGCAGAGAAGTGTCCCACAATTTAGACAGGCACGGTTGGGTCCCACTGCGTCATTAGACATCGATGAGGCCATTGATTCCCTGCACCTTCAGTGTCGTCTGCTGCTGTAAGAATATATCATTTACCAACCAAGCGTTCCAGAAGCTTCATCGATTGCTCCCCGTGTTGTAGGCACTGTGCTGGTTGGGGACAGAAATAAAAAGCAAGGAAGTACTCCTTGCTCTGAGAGAGTTTGCAGTCTCATACTTACATTTGCAAGTCCCTCTGTAATGATATACAGAATAAATACCAGTAAACACCAAGTCATTAAACACAGGGGTGGTTAGGGAGGGAGGCCCCATCTATAGGGAAAACCCTCTTCAGCCTACCCAGATGAAAAGCTAGAATGCTTCAATTCATGGGCATGCAGTCGGGCTGACCACGGGGAGAGCCGCTCCCTCCTGCTCCTGACTGGTCCTCGACCAGAGGAATGCGCGGTGGCTTCCAGGGGGAGCCGAGGACTGTGTCTCTTTCAGACTCCTCTCTGTATGCTCAGTCATTCCCATTTTGCCTGACCTAAATCAGTGTTCCTAGATGATCAACCATCACACTACAATTTTTTCTTTTAATTGGAATGCATGACTGTAATTCAACAGTGAGAATGATTGAAATGACTAAGGTTCTAGGGACTGAACCTGCCTTTCAGAAATATTTTGACTTTCTCTGCTGGTTTTCTATTTTGCACCTAAAACACCATCGGGTCTGCCTCTTAAAACATAAACTATTTATTTATTTTATGACAACAAAAAAATTCCTCTCTCAGCATGCATCGTGCCATAAGAAAACTGAAACAATGACTGATGTCTGAGGATATTTGAGGTGGCGCAGTGGATAGAAATGTTGGCCTGGACTTCGGAAGACCCGAGTTCATATTCCACTTAAAGATACTTGCTAGCTGTGTGACCCTGGGCAAGTCACTTCATCTCTGCCTGCCTTGGTTTCTAAAGTTGTAAAAGGCTGATGATAATAATGACATCTTCCTCACTGGGTTGTTAGGATCGAATGAGGTGCTATTTGTAAAAGCGCTTAGCACAGCGCCCGCCATGGAGTAGGTGCCTGTAAATGATAAAGGCTCATTCTTTTCACTTCACACAGTATTTTTAAAAAGCTCCTGAATTAATGTATCCCAGTTCAAAGCTCTTGAGGAAGTCCCTTTCCCACCAGTTCATTTCTCAGTTCATTGTAGGGAAGGAGACTGAACTAGGTAACAGAAATGCCTTCAGGTCCAGTTCTTGGCTCTCTCTTGTATGGATAGTATCAGCTTTTAAAAAACGTACATTTGAAGAACTTCAAAGATATTAACAGATAGAAAACCTCACTGCCGTTCATAAATTTTTGGTATGATTTCAATTATAAATGGACTTATTTCTAGACATTTTAAAAAACGTACCAATTGAAGACAAATGGAATCACTATAGTTCCTTAATAAGTAGCCCCTTTTGTGATAGGAATGAATGAATGAAAGGAAGGAAGAAAAGAAAGAAAGAAAGAATCATTGTGTCTGCCATGTTAATCTAGGTAGTATGTTAGGTTCTAGATTACAGACTTCCTTCCCTCAAGGAGCTTACATTGTAATGGTAGATGAAACACATTTAGAATACTAGTGGCCAGGGAAGAGAGTTTTGGTGTTGGTGGAAGAATACGGTAGAATGGGATGGATGTTAAGAAGCCCTAGGATGTCCTGATGTCCTGGTCGGGGGCTGGATGGGTTGTGAAGTGTGGTCTGGAGTTGTCTGTCTGATCAGGACATTTTGGCCCCAGGATTGTGTCACTTACCAGCATAGTTCACCACCAGTGATGGACGTCGCTTTGGCCATGGTAGCTCATGAAGATCCATCACAGAACAGAGGGGTCATATAGCACAGTGGAGGTAGGGTAATCTCCAGATTGACAAGAGCCATAGGAAATGAAATAAATAGAGTTAATTCTTATTAATGTGACCTGGCACAGCAGAATGGCACATTCTATCTCAGTGGAATCCCCTCCCCTCCTTATTCTGCCTTTTTGTTGACTTCCTAGATTTTTAATTCCTTTCTCTCAGGATTTTTCAGAGGACTTTCTGCAGTACTTTCCTCCTTCACCCCACAGAGCCTCAGATGACTCATTTGTAAAATGGAGATACTTGTGCTCTCTCGTTTAGGGGGGGACTCAGAAGGAAAGCGCTCAGTAACCTCTGAAGTGCTTTATAGAATTGGTGTCTGGGCTGTTGTTCCCCATCTTTACAAGCCTGTGTTTGCTAAACTCTCCTCTGTTAGGTAGTGTGGCAAGATTCCTCTGAGACACTCCTCAATTCATTCCTTTCCTTTAATCTAACATTTATGCCATCCATTTGCCACTGGAGGCGTGAAGGGCTGGACTGGATTCAGCACTGTATTCTCTCTCTCCCTCTTAAAATTTGTTCTACAATTTTGATCAACCAAGAAAACTGTTTTTCTGTGCATGTGATGAAGGTTGGTTTTGAGAAAAGACTGCTGGGAAAGTACCTGGTGTAGACAGGTCCTATTGACTGACCCTTCCTGAGATTGACCGCTGATTCCTGGAGCAACTTCAGCCTTCATTCTTATGTTCCAGGGGAAAATCCTGGGTTGGTTCATGACATTGTGTTAGTCTATAACATCCCTCTTCCTTTGTGTGATATCAGAGACAGAAGGAGCAATTGGAGGAGGCATTTGTGAAGTGCTTAGCATGATGCCTGACACATAGGTGCTTAGCAACATCCTGTTCCCTCCCTCACAATCACTCAGCAAATCCATGTTTAATCACTGTCCGTTCTACCTCTGTGAAAATGGCTTCTCTCTCATATTCCCAATCATGGGGAAACTCCACGTAGACTCTTTGTTTATATAATATACAATAAACTTATGAGCATTTCTTGAGTCTGGAAATCACTTATCGGATAACCTCAGTCACGAGAACTCAGATGAGTACGAGCAAGTCAAGGGGGAAAAAAGGCAACTGTGGTGAGGGGGTGCTGTAGAAAGAATGCTTGCTCTGGAGTCAGGAAGACCTGGGTTAAAATGTGGCCTGAGATGCTTAGTAACTGTGTGACCCTGGGGGAGTAACTTAACTTCTGTTTGCCTCAGTTTCTCTACCTGTAAAATGGAGATAATCACAGTACTTGCCTCCCAGGGTGGTGGTGAGGGTCAAATGAGAATATTTGAAAGTGTTTTGTAGACCTTCCAGGGCTATTTAAATGCTAGTCAGCTATCATTTTTAAAAGGACCTGGAGTAGTCAAAATAGATCCTGCAGGGTCCAGGGGAAAGATTCAGCTTTTTAAGTAGCAAGAGAAATACAGACTAGAAAAAAAAAAGGCATCTCCCTGCGTGTGATGTGAGGCTTTCATCTCTGAAACACCACCCTTTTGCCACACTTACAGAGAAGTCATAGAAAGCTGATTATTTTGTCTCTCCAACGAGTTCTGACAAGATAGAGCAAGCTAAAGATGGGTACAGTTGTGGGTTTCTGCTTTTTGCAGTGTGCAGAGTAGTTTTTTTAAGAGAAAGAAGGAAAGAAACAAAGGAAAAAGAGAAAGTAAATGAGAGAAAGAACAGAATGAGAGAGGGAGAGAGAGAAGGAGGGTGAGACAAAGAGAGGGAAGGGGGGTGAAGGAGGCAAAAGGAGAGGAGACACAAATGAAGAGCCCAGAATAATTGTCTCTCAGTCAATGCTGTGTATCCTTATCACCCTTAAAGAAAGTGTGATGATTGTGGGTTAGAAATCCAGAATGCATAGTTAGGTAATTATTTTCTCTTTTAAGTGATTTTGCTTAAAAAAAATTGGTTTGTTGTATCTTAGATTTAGAGCTGAAGGAAGCTTGGAGCCTCCTCATTGTATAGAACATGACCCAGAGAGAAAACGTGCCCAGGACCCCGCTGGTAAACCAGCTGGAGACCAGGACCCTGACCTGTGTGCTTTCGCTTGTGTTAGAGGTGACCTTTCCCTTGGCCAGCTTCTTGTCAGTCATTCAGTGCACCTCGTGGCCTGCTCCCTCACATGTATGGTGGTCACTGGCCTGAGAATTTGTGGTGCTTGAAGCCCAGCTAAGTGTGGAGCTGAACTCCCCTGAAATGCTTCCATTTTTAAAAACTTCTTCTGGACTCAAATGACCAATGCCAACCCCAGTGTTGAAGGTTGCCTAAAAGAATGTCATTATTCATACTCCAAAAGAAATACTTCTTGGGTTAATTTGATGCTGTGAATATCGGTAAATTGCTGGTCGTTTCTGCTGAAGTGGCTCCCTGAGGTAGCAGAGAGAGCATTGCCTTTTTGTCATCAGAAGACCCTGGGTTCAAATAGTAGCTCTGATAGTGCCATCTCTGTGACCCTGAGCATGTTCCTGACCGCCCACTGCATCAGGTTTCTGATAGGTGACCCTGGATAGGATTGGAATGTCAGCTCCTTGGGGACAGCAGCGGCTCTGTATCCCCACTACTTAATACAGGGCGTGGCACTTAGTAAGAAGTGGGGTGTCTGGGTGCCCCTGTCTTTCAGTCTCCATCTTTGTCTGTTTCTATCTCTGTGTGTCTTTGCATCTGTGTCTCTATCTGTATCTCTCTGTCTCCAAATTTGCTTTACTTGGAAATGGAATTTATGCAGCATCTATTTGCCTTCATGTTACAGAAGTTTTGAGGTAGAAGATCCTTTTAGAACAGTGATTCTCAAACTTTTGATCTTGGGGCCCCTTTATATACTCTTAAAAATCGAGGACCCCTGTCAATTTTTACCATATCAGAAAGTGACAAAATTGTAAAATATTTATTCATTTAAAATAACAAACCTATTACACACTGATGTAAATAACCTATTTTTAGAAAAAATAAATATATCTTCCAAAACAACAACATCCAGCAAGTAGAGTGCCATTGTTTACGTATTGCAGAAAGAGATTTACGAATCTCCTTGTCTCGCTCGGCAGAAGACAAGTGGATTCTCATCTGTTTCTTGCCTCATCTGTTGAGATTTTTTTTTTCTTAAAAGCATATGAAGACAATCCAGCCTCATAAATATAAAGTTGGAAAACGGTGAAGTATTTGAAATATTTTGACCTTGAGACCCCACGGACCACACTTGGATAACAGCTGCATTATATGGTCAATTCAAGTGATGTAATTTTTGAGTTTTTTTTTTTCTCCTCACCCCTCTACTTGGTAGAGGAATGGAGGTGGCGCTGGGGGAAGAAACCATGACTGTGACAGGAAAAATCTATGGTGACTTGCCAGTGGTGACTAAATAAGGAAGTGGTCAGACTACATGACCTTGGAGGTCTTAGATCTGTGATCTTATAATCCTGTGGATGAGACCAAGTCAAGGGCACTTCTGTATTCCAGTGATTTCCTCCCTTTTTGGTGGTTCGTCTGGGGCACCGAGACGGAACACCAGACTTGGGGATATGAGGAATTAGGTTCACATCCTTCCTTTGGTTTGCTTCTGTGGGTGACCATGGGTAAGAGAAATCTCTTGGCCTCTCTGACTGACCCTCGCTTTTCTTGTATGGAAATTGGCCATTGCAACAAAGAGTTAAACTCCCTTACTTACCAGTGTCGAAAACCCTAACAGACCTGTAGAAATGTAAGTTTTTGGACGTTGTTTATTTAATTATTCATCTCTGTATCAGCTTTCTGGTCTGCAAAGGGAAGGATTTAAACTAACATCTCTAATGTCCTTCCCACTGCTCAATTCTATGATCCAGTAACAAGAGATACATATATCCTTTAATTTTGCTTTTATTCAATTGTTTCCCCCTAAATCTCTAATCAGGAAGACATTCTGTACCAAAGCAAGGACTGAATGCAAAATAATTTCGCTTTGGGTTTGTTTTTTGTGTTTTTGAAGTGGTGATTTTTTTTACCAGGAGACAGCAGATTGATTTGAAAACTAGAAGCCTCCCAATCTTAACCGTTTTACAATCTCCAAAGGTCAGTGTGACCTGCCAGAGGGTGGGGGGTAAGAAGGGTGAGGCTGAGAAGCTTGGAGATCTGCCATTCCAGTCTTTGGCAGGCTGGAATACCAGACATTCAGTTAACATTTGTGGGGTGTTTTTTTTCCCTCTTTTGAGTTTTCTTTTCCTGCAGGAAACCTGTTATTATTTCAAAAATTTCATTACCATGTGCCAGCAAATAATTGCCGGCATAGACTGGCCAACCGTTTTTGCCAGTAGACAGGAAACCCAGAAACAGCCAACTGGAGGTGGGGCCTCAGTTATCACTTTTTGGATTGGCCATGGATGAGCTTTCCAAGCCTTCCAAATGGAGCACCAATTCAGTATTCAGACATCAGTTGGAAATCTTGAGGAGAAAAAGAGGAAAGCCTCCCATAGAAGGGCGCCATTTTCCTTCCCCTCAGCTTATATCTCTCCAGTTTTGAATGCTCACTCCATTAGTACTGGAGGTTTCAGAATTTCATAGTTGGAAGGCACTTCTGAGGGCATCCAGGCCACCCGAATAAGGATTCATATTAGCATAGATTCAGAGCTGGAAGGATATCCATTCGAGGCTATTGAGTACAGTCCCCTCATTTTTTCAGATGGGAATGCTAAGACCTGATGATTTTAAATGACTTGGCCCTGGGTTACATGGCCAACAGGATCTAAGGATTTGAACTGAAGAGACCTAAGAGGACATCTGCCAGTGCTTCTTAAGCTGTGGGTTGCAAGGGGAAGAAGTTTAAGAAACCCTGGATTCTAGTCCGTTGCTCTTCTAGACCCAGCAAGGGGGAGGTGGCCACCCCAAGACCAGACAGGTTAGAAGGAACAAATACGGGACTGGGCCTCATCTAGGGTCTTTGCAAGCCATTTAAACTGCCCCAAGACTCACTTTGCTTATCTAAGAAGAGACCACTGTGGTTAGTGGGAAAGAGCCCCAGGAGTCAAAAGAACCCTGAGTTTGATACCTGCTACTCACCTTGGGTGAGTCCCTTTAATCTTTGCGAATCTGTGAAATGGGGATAATGATGTTTATGGCACTTGGCAAAGCGTAGTTGTGAGGGTCAAAAGAAAGTTATTATCAGTAATAAGGCAGAGTTGGAGACTGGGTTTGGTTTCTGAGGATGTGGTTTCAAATCACAATGGCCGTTCACTGGGCATGGCCTTGCCCAAGTTACCCAGCCTGGGCTGTTCTTCAGCTGAAAAATAAGAGCGTTGGGCCAGATGGCCTCCAGGGTGCCGTCCCGTGTGAGATCTGTGATCCGGATAATGATACGTACAGAGCGTTTGGTGAAAGCTTCAGTCACTGCCTAATTTTCAGTTAATATTTTTTGATTACTGTAAAACGTATTGTAAGACAGGGATAATATTTATATTGTTTCTCCCAGAGGGTTTATTGTGAGGATGAGAACTTTGTAAACCTGAATATTTTAATTAAAAAAAAAAAGATTAACTGAAAAACATTGTCGATAAGATCATTGAGCATGTGTGAATGTGTGTGTGTGTGTGTGTGTGTGTGTGCGCACTGTGCATCCGTCATGTGTGCCTAGGGTCCTAGAAAACCTGGTCTCCATGGCCTAATGCTTTATTTTGTATTTTGTTCTACAAAAGAGATTACTTATAGATAAAATGATGTAATTCGATTCTCTTCCCATGCACCTCCATCCCATCCTGTCCTGTTCCATCCCGTAAAATGCAAATCCCCTTGAGTCCTGAACTGTCTCACATTTTTTCATCTGAATCTCCCAGGGCTTAGCTAGGGAACCTAGCACACAGTAGGTGCTTAATCAGCTTGTGGCATGGGGCAGGTGTATGAGGCACCCAAATTATAGCTGGGGGAAAAAAAGCAAGTCAGAAGGGAAGGTGATGGAGAAGGGTAAACTGAGGCATAGACGCCCCATCATGCTTTCAGATTCCTGACATTCTTTAAACTGGAGCAAGAGGCTAAAAGTTTTCCTTGGCAAAGGGAGCCTATTAAACCCATTTATTCCATCAGTCGGGGAAAACAAGACATCAAATAAAAAAGGGGGTAGGGGGTAGGAAAAGGTGATCTCTACTGACCCTCCAAGCTCAAATGGTTTTTCTTCTATGAAAACGAAACTTCACTTCCAAGAAATTTAAAAGCTGCCTTCCATTCTGCAAATGCTAATCATAACTTTAGAATATGCTTTTATTATTTTTGTTACAAAATGCTGAAATTTGAACCGCCGCCATGTTTTAGCAAGAGAATTGTAAGAACTTGGCAGTCAAAGTAATTGCATTTAATGTGCAAAGGAAATGACACTCATTTGGAGTCAGAGGTCTTGGGTTCAAATGCTGGTTATGCCCCCTTAATTGCGGGCACTTGGTCAAGGCACTTTTATCTTGCTGGGCTCAGTTTCCCCCTCTGTAAAATGATGGGATCAGACCAGATGGCCCCCATAGTCCCTTCTTGCTCTGACTCTGTGATCCTAAAGGGACTTCACATCAGGGTGCAAAGTTAGGCTACAGACATCTCGATCCCATTATGGTAGTCACAGGATGCAGTAGAGATGTTGGACAATGCTCCATTGAGCTATAGGACTCTGAGTTATAGCAGCCCTGCTTTCAAGACTATAGCTGATTTATGAGGGAGACAGAGAGAAACAGAGGTTTTATGTACCACTTAATGGTTTTTTGCTCCCTCCTTGAGCTTTTACTACACCTCCAAATTACCTTGTATCTATTTTTTTAATCGCCTTCCAGTTATCTCCTTTGATAGAATGCAAGCGTCTTGAGGGCAGGGACTTTTGGAACTTTTGTCTTTGCATCCCTGGTCCCAGATGGAGTGACTTGTCAGTCATCATCATCGTCGCTTACATTTCTAAAGCGTTTTAAAGCTTTCAGGGGTTTTCTCTGTAGATTATTTTACTGAATTCTTTCCACACCCTTGGGATACAGCTGCGGTTATTATTCACATTTTTACAGTTGAGGAAATGGAAGAAGCTAGAGAGAATAAATGCTCTGCTGAGGCTTATACAGGTAGCAAGCGTCTGTGGGCTGGATTCGATCTCAGGTCTTTTTGAGTACCCGACCATTGTGCCATCCAGCTTTCCCCATTGAACTAGTCAAAACAGATTTAGTAAGTACCTACTGTGTTTCAAGAATTATTCGAATTACTTATTGGTAAGACCTCATGTTAGGCATTGGATGAATGCTTATTGGCTGATCAGATTGATAGGCCAAATATTCAGATATCGTCACTGTAAATTACACCTGTCTCCTGACATTAAGGGCCAGAAGTGAATGTGACCTCACGAATGGTGAATTCAGTCCGTCACCTGATAAACTGAAGGGCATTTGCCTGTCAGCCACTTGTCTGTAAGTTGATAATTCATGGGTCCTGTTTTTGATAATAATTTGAAGAATTTGAAAGTTGGTTTCCTTTGATATCAGTTTCCCTGCCTGGAAAAAAAAAACCCAAACCCCCAGCATATCAGAGCTGGAATTCTCTAGAGAGCTCCCAAACTGTTCTTTTTCAGATGAAGCGACTGAGGCATGGAGAGATTACCAGCCACTAAGCTGCAGGGCAAGGTCATCTTGGAAACTTCATACTGTTTCCATGATTTTAGGCTGCCTTCCTTTCCCACCGATGGAAGTTCCCTTATTCATTGGGAAACAGCATTTAATTATTTTTCCAGTTTTACTCATTTATCCTCTCTGTTTTCAGTCAGGAGAAGAACATTTAGCTGACGTAAAACCTTATTCACTACTTATACCTAAGGAATAAGAGGAATTCAGACATATCATCATGATCCTTAAATGATTCAGAGCATTGACAGTTAAGGTACACTCTGTACCTATTGTGATTTGTAAATTTTCCTTGGCTTCATTTGATTTATGAGTAAAATGCAGGACAGCTCTGGTGAGGTGCTGCCGGTAGGACATTTAAAAAAGATAATTCTCTCCTTCGTGGGGTCTTACCCACCACTTGTCAGGTGAGCCTTGTGCTAGGCTCCTGATGGGAGGTTCATGCCAAGGTTCTAGAAGCTTTGCCATCCCCCTTTCCTTCAAAGCATCTTCAATTCAGTCTGTGGGCAGTGTCACATGGCCAGTGAATTCTCCTTAATTATGCTGGTCTGTCTCATGCCACCTGCATGCCCGGGCTGCACGCCCCCTCCCCCCCCTCCAAATATCCCTTCCTCATCCGTTCTCCTTTCAGATCATCTTCCCTCCATTCTACACATAGCTTTCAAGTACCAACTGATTCACACATTGTCTTCTCCCTGGAAGATGAGAAGAGAATAAACATTTATCAGGTGCCCAGTGTGTGCCAGTCACTGTGCTAATACTTTATAATATTGTCTCATTTGATTCTCCCCAGCACTGTATGTATATGTGTGTGTGTATGTATGTTTGAAGTAATGAAATTATATTAATTTTATATCTATATCTCTCTTTGGTTTCTAAATCCATAATCAAGGGCTAGAAAACCAAGCGTGGGGATATAATTTTTTAAAGAATGTGTGTGTTTGTATGTACATGTATATACACAGAGATATCCATGTAATGTGTACATATATAGTATGTATATATTTATGTGTGTGTATATACAGATATATATGTCTGCTCTCAAAGCCCAGAAAGCCAAGAGTGTAGAAGCTTGACCTCTCATAGCACCCGGCACTGGTTTCCATATACCCCATGGAATCTCTCTCAGCTCCACTGCCATGATGCTGCTATAGAACGACTTGCTCCTTGGTCCCTTGGCGCATTCCTTGTGAGCCGTCCCCAACCCTCTTGGGTGTCCTGCAGCTCACCTAAGTCATATTCACCACTTGCACTTTAAAAGTTGTAAAAGTATTCATCGTCACTTTGCTTAGACCTGCTTTACCCCCTCTGCACCAGCATGGGTTGGACTGGGTCTCCCAAGGACGTCTGCCAGAATCCAGCCTCTAACCAGGAAGATGAAAGAAGATAGTGTTGCTCAGGAGAAATCTGATTGTGAACCCAGCCAAGTTCTAGATTCAGATTCTGCTGCTTGTTTGACACCCTGTGAATGAGCCTTCTCTGTCCCTTCCACCAGCACTGGAACATGGTGGCCTCTGATAGGAAACATCCCTCCTCTATACTCTGCTAATGCTGTTATCACCCTTGTATCCAGGGCATTTGGGGAAGTGTCTCATCTCTGCAAGGAGAGATTTGGGAATGGTGCCTCTTTATTTTTGACTCTTGTGCTGCATGTAGTACATGTAGTACTTTATACAAAGAATGTGCTTATTTGAATATGTGATGAATGAGTAAGCTGTTGTTGTTCTTAAGACAGTCACAGATTAATAATAGGGATTAGACAAACAGAGATAACCGTAATGCAACTTTGAATAAGGCCAATCCCACATTCAGTAGAATTTTCATTGTCATGTGGCAGTGATCTGCGACTCTCTCCTCAGTCTTGGATTGTAAATCAGAGATTTGGGCCTTTAGAGGTCATCTAGCCTGGCACCTTCCATTTAGAGAAACTGAGGCACACAGGGCTTAAATCACTTGTCCAAGGTCACACACACAGCCAGTAAATTGCAGTTGGGTATGAACCCAGGTCCCCTGACTTCAGATGCTGCTCTTACCCCACTTTACTCATCTCTATAGAAGGAAGGGTGTCTGTGTGTGTGTGTGTGTGTGTGTGTGTGTGTGTGTGTGTGTGGCGCAACTCCAGTAAAACCTTTTTCCCGGAATATCTGTTTTGTTCATGAAATTTATGTTATGTCTTCTGGCATTCTGACAATGATTGGTACTCGGGGTTCTGAGTATACTAAGTGACTCCTGTAATTACAGTGGCAATTCTTAAATGACGCTTGTCTTTCTTTATTGAGAAAACCAAGTACAATGATGGGCAGGATTTGAACTTCAAATCCCTTTAGTACGTAGCATATTTTCAGTTTTATTAATAACCTCTTTTAAAGTTATTCTCTTGAACTTTTTGTTTATAACAAAGAAACGCACTTAAGCAAATCAGATTAACAAAATGATCAAGCTGGAGCCTAGAAACATCAGACAGTGGAATGTCAGAGGACCTGCACTCACATTCTGTCTCATGCCTCCTACCTTCCTCTGTGACTTTAAGCTAGCAAATGTGGGCCTCAGGTTCCTCATTTGTAAACTAAGAGATTTGGATTAGATGCCTTTTGAGGCCCCCGCTTGTACCAGGTGAGCTGTCCCTATGTCGCCTTTTGCACCCATAGCCCCCCACCTCCCTATTAAGAGAAGGAGAGTCTTTTTCGTGAAGTCTTCCCTCGGACCACAGTTGGTTGTGGTAGTGATTTTGAACTCAGCCACTTCTTAAGTGTTTTCATTTATTACCATAGTGACTATTTACCCTCTTTTTCTTACTTCATGCAAGACTTTCTGCATTTCTCTGAATTCCTCATAACTCCCATTTCTTAAAGCACAGTATTACTCTTCACCACTAAATATGTTTATAAAAAGTGGACAGTGAGATTCTTAGTTGTGGCAGAAGTCTGCCTTGTCCGTGAATGTGGACTTCTTTATCCATTTCCTAGGTGCTTCATAAAGCGTTATTATCTGATTGGGAATCTTTGGGATTTTCATGCATGTGTGTGCTGTGCTTACTGGGCTCAGGATACACTCCCAGGGCTTAGAATCTCTCCAGTGTGTGCCTCTTTGAACTCCATTTATAAGAGGATGGCGCCACAGATGAAATGCTTAGTGTTAACATCCCAGGGAGGAGATTTTCCATGTCAACGAGGAGAGTCTGAGTCCTCAGGCATTTTTAAATGGAATAGCCGTGTTAGCTAGTCAGGTTAAGGTAATGCATTTGTTTATGTTACTGCAGAATATTAACAAGTGACTTTTAGTTAATATTTAAAGTCTGCCAAGGATCTCACATCATTTATTTCACTTGC
The DNA here is from genome assembly GCA_028627135.1 of Pseudochirops cupreus. NCBI lineage: Eukaryota > Metazoa > Chordata > Mammalia > Diprotodontia > Pseudocheiridae > Pseudochirops > Pseudochirops cupreus. The sequence goes on from CM053580.1 coordinate 27,658,045, forward strand.
CTCTCATAACAACCCAAGGGCTAGGCAATACAGGATTTTAGGGTTTTTTGAGGGGTGTGGGTGGGTTGTGGAGGAGATTACCAGCTCCAGACCTGTGATTTAATTGGGAAAGGGACTTGGTAAAGAAACTTCCTCTGCCATTGTAGGTAGGTGCCTGCCCTCAGCTTAGTACCTTGGTTGTCCAGAGCATTGAGAAATTACATGAGCTGCCTAGTGTAATGCTGACTGTCAGTGGTCAAATTTGAACCTAGGTTTAAGGTCGAGCTGCCAACCTAACCCTAATTTTTGAGATGGGTGAACCAAGACAAACCCTCTTCTCCACTAGTTCACATTGGTTCTTATCATCCATATTTAAAAGTGGGAAAGTTAAGATTCAGAGAAGTTCATGTCTTATCTGGGGTCACACAGCTAGGTAAGTGCCTGAGATCCATTTGAAACCCAAGGCTTTCTGCTTCTGGGTGCACGCAGGCTACCCTGAAGGAATGACACCAAATTTAATTTTTGCAGATAGCTGCCTCCAAGAGAGTCCTCTTCTCTGTGCTGTGATTTTGATAGGGACAGTGACTGTGCCTTGAAATCGTGCTCTTGGTTTGTCCTACTCAGAAACTTCTTTCTAATGCCTTAGTCCTGGTTTCTTGGGCTACTGTGTTGCTAAGGAACACATTATATTGTGTTACCAAGTTTCCTTGGTGCAGGAATGGCTTCTTGGGATTCTGATACCCCAGCCAAGCTGTTAATCAAGGCTCGGGAGGGGAAGTGTAAAGACACTTTCCTTGATTATACCTAATTTTTCATCCAGAAAAAGCCTAAGTCTGAGTATTTCTGTGCTGATATTCAGAACTGTGTCAGTATTGTATACCACATTATGACCTTCAGGAGGTAGTAGTGGGGAAGGGATGGGAGAGGGGATTTTCAGAAAAGCAAAACTGATTTTCTTTGCCTGTTTTACATTAGAGTGGTTTAGAGATGAATCGATGTGACCCTGTTGTTCTCTCTGGAGGCTAGTGGTCCTCCCCAAGCTACTCAGTCTTTTTTTGTTCTTGTTTTTAAATTGGCGGAGGTAGTGGTGTTATTCATTGCTTTCTAACACCTAGAAAAGCATTTCTGTATTGAGCTGAGGAATGAGAAATTGTATGAAATTATTGGTAATTGAGAATAAATCCTATTTTTTAAAAAATTAATGTATGTACAAGGAAGACCAAAGTCTAGCCAACAGGCATTTATTATGGACTTGCAATATACCAAATACTGCACTGAGTAAGTATTAGATAGTCTCTGTCCTCAAGGTGCTCTATCATCAACTGAATAGAGATAGCATTGTGGGGCAGTATAAAGAAATGTGTATTTGGAACCAAGGGACCTGTGTTCAAAATGTGACTCTTCTATTGACTTTGTAAGCGACCTTAAGCAAGTCATTTTAATCTATTTGGGCCTCAGTTGAACCTGTTTGTCATTGGTGGTGGGGAGTCATCTGGGTCCAGTACATACTTGAAAAAGGTTTCACTGTCAGGCGGTCAGTCACACTAAGAGGATGAGGCCACTACCTCCCAAGGCTCTCCTTTCTCCTTTTCACTTGCTAGAATTATTAGAAAGTGACTTCGATGAAGTCTAAATATGGATCTCTGCTCCTGTAGCTTATGCCTTGTCCTGTGCTGCTCCCAAGGGTCTGATACCTGATAGCCACACCTCTCCACCCCTGCCTCCTCAGTCTCTTTTCCAGGCTCCAGTCTTGTGGCCCATAGGCAGGCAGAAGGCTCATTCATAGCTGTCCCTCTTCATCTGACTTGAGAGTTTAGGGGGCAGGTTCTTTCTGGCGACTCCCCTGCTCTCAGTGGAGGACTGACTGTCTTAATTAGCAAGTGAAGATGACTCCACAAAGTGCCTGAAACCTTGCCGAGAGGGGACAGGGATGAGAGTGAGTAGGCCTGCGTTCTTTGTCTTTACCTCTGTCCGTGCTCAGTGCCTGGCACACAGTGGGCATTGGATAAACACTTGTTGGCTGGTTGAGTGCTGGCAAGAGAAATATTTGATACCTTATCCACATTCCCTAGTATTTCATTTTTACAAAATATTGCTTTCTCTAATTTAAACGTCAGCACGGCCAAGGCTTGTCTAAACAGAAAGCTGGTCAGCTAGAATAAGATTTGGCCAAGGCTAGCTTTTTTTTTTCCATGAATGGAGAGAATTGTTTCTTTCAAATACATTTTTGACCCACTTGTGTTTATTTTGCGGCATCGTTTGATTTGCTGGTGTGCAGAGATATCATCCATTATGATATTCAGCCATTTTGGACAGGCTGAGGCAGCTGGCACCTCCCTGACACTGGACTTTCTTTGAGTATTTCCACTGGAAACCTTTATTCCAGGGGCTGGATGCTGGCCCAGCCAGGGCCCCCTTCAGACAAGCCACAGCCTCCAAAAGGAGAGGCTCAGGGTGGAGTTTTTCCATCCGAGCTTTGGCTGCTGGCCAAACCCAGGGAGAGGTGACTTTGCTGGGGTTTTGTAACTGGAGCCCAGGGTGGGAGACTGGGGATTGGCCAGAAGGGCTGCTAGATCCAGGTTATGCTGAGCTGCCCGCCATCCCAGGACTGCAAGGGACTTGGGACAATCTTAGTATTGATGAGCCGCTGATTGGCAAGCGTGGCATAGGTCTCTTAGCCACCTTGGCATACCCTTTCTGTGGAATTTGGAATTGGGTGTGCTTTTCATGTGTATTTAAGACTTCGTGGTCCCTCTGGTAAGACCTGGGGGAAATGCATTTTACCCTCTGCCAAGTTTCCAGGGCATTCCTGTGCTGAAAACCTTGAGCTCCTGGAAGTCCAGCTCAGCCTTCCTCTCTCTCCCCACGTTCCAGTGCCTCCTTCCACCCCCAGCTCCAATCGCTGTCGATTTATTTTATGTTTGTGTGTATGTTTTCTCCCTTGATGGAATGCAGGGACCTTGAAGTCAAGGACTATGTGATTTTGCATCCACAAAATCACAGCATTTGAGGGCTGGGTAGGGCTTGTCAGTGACTGTCTAATCCAATTTGCACCCAAAAGGTATCTCTTCTCCCCCTCTCCTTTTATTTTTCACACACATAAGCCAGTTGTTCATTCTTATTGCTGTTGTTTTTTTGTTTTTGGAGGGGGGAGGGCAGGGCAATTGGGGTTAAATGACTTAGCCAAGGTCACACAGCTAGCGTTAAGTGTCTGAGGCCGATTCATTCTCATTGTTAATGTTTTACGTGGAACATTCCAATAAAAATGCCCAGGATTGCACCTAACTGAAGGAACATGTAAGAGGTTCAGATAAACAAGGGGGATGAACCCCAGTTTCTTTTTCTTGCTTTTGTCATAGTCCCATGTGGCAGAGAACCCCTGGGTGGGGTGGGCCTTAACTTCATGTGCAACCCTGTCTGGGTCTGCATGGCCACCTAGTCTTCAGAAAAATAACATAACATCCCCATTGCCTAGCAAGGTGCCGGTCACAGAGTGGGCACAAAATAAATGCTTATTGATTGAAAAAGCTGGTCTTTGATATGTTTCAGCCTCTGCCAACTCATGTGACCCCAGCACCTGAGCTGTGACCTATACTTACGCAGTAATAAGAGTGTTCACTACAGTAGCATTTCAAGCGAGCGCACAGCTGTTGGGGGTCTGGGGCAGGAATTGAACCCACTCCCTCCTGCCCCACATTCAGTAGTCTTAAGTCGAATCCTCACTATCCATTGTTGGTCGCACTAGTCTAAGACCCCCAAAACTGGGTTCAGATCTCAGCCTTGGGGTTTTACCACCCACCCTTAGTGTAGTAACTTAGCAAGTGAAAAGGAATATTCACTTTTGTTGTTGTTTTACTTGTTTTCTAGTCATATCTGACTCTGTGTGACCCTGTTGGGGGTTTTCTCGGCCAGGACGCTGAAGTGTTTTGCCATTTCCTTCTCCAGCTCTTTTGAAAGATGAGGAAACTGAGGCACACAGGGTCACACAGCTAGTACCTGTCTGAGGCTGGATTTGAACTTGGGAAGATGAGTCTTCCTGAGTCCAGGCCTGGCACTCTGTGCCCTGTGGTGCCATCCAGCTGCTTTCTGCCCTTTATTATAGCCCAGGTCACCCTCATTAATAATGTCCCGTGTCTAAAGATCATACCTTGAACTGTTCATCTTAGCCACTTAACAATAAATCTTACTGATTTTAATGATTAAAAAAATATTGTCAATGTGTACCCACAGCCCCCTTTGTCACTTTATAAGATAGCTTGGAGATTCGGCTTGTGTATAGGGATGTGTGTGAGTTCACTTTCTGGGAAGGTGCATTGTGGTCCATTTATGTTTAGGTTTTTGAGAAATAAGAAAGCACAGCAATTCAGTAGGACCTGGCAATACTTCTCCCTTTGGTTTTCCAGTTTACATGTGATGTGACCATTGAATGCTTTTTGAAATTGGAGATCATGTTAGTGAGCCATTGATTCCCTCATTTTAGAGAGACAGAGAATCCTTCCACTCCAGATCTGCAAGTTTTCTTTTACTCTAGAACTCAGAACATCCTCATCATGTGGTCCTTGAGTTCAGTTCCATTTTTTGCTGTGTGACATAGGCTTTGTGCTTGGTACTGGGATACAGAGACAAAACGAAACATTCTCAGCCTTCAGGGAGCTCACATTCTATTTGGTTCTTTTCTAGGATCCGGACCCGAGTTTTTTTTTCTGCATTTCACAAGAATTCTCCCTTTCCTTTTGTCTTTGGGCAGTATCTGGTCCTGTAGAGACAGGGAACAAGCAGATGAATATAACAGCTTTCATATGCTCTCCATTGCTTGTCTTAGGGTCTTCATGCATACTGGGCCACTGTGGTTTATTGATAAAGTTTCCCAAGAATTTTTGCATCCATTATCTCCGTTGATCTTGGCAAGAGTTCTTTTTGGCTGATTGCAGTTCTTTCAGGCTGATGTTATCATTTGGCTAGGGAATTAACCCTTAAGAAACTATGCAGCTGGTCTTCCCTTGCCGACTGCCGTCTTTCTGCTTCATGCTTCAGTTCTCAAGCTTTTCAGTCTCAAGATTTCATTATAATGATTGCGGACCCCATGCTCCCAAAGTGCTTTTGTTTATGTTGGTTATATCTACCAATATTTAGTGTATTAGAAATGAGTAGTATTATAATAACCTCATGCATCCCCCCAAAAGGGTTTTGGGGACCCCAAGGGCCCCTGGACCACACTTTGAGAACCATTGGTTTAAAGGATTTATCCAATAATGTCTCTGTAGACTTTTTTCTCCCAGAAATAGTAGGTTATTCTAATAAATAGGGATCTCCTGTTTCCCCAAGCATATTTTTTGGGGGGGGATGGGACTGGGGTGAGGCTCTTTGAACTTGGGTTTATATGGGACTTTCCAGTACAGCGAGATGGGTTAGCATATAGACACTGCATTTCTAGATGTGAGAGGAGCCAGTGTTTGCCCAGACTACAAGCATCTCCCTTCATCTGGGATATTTGAGGAAGGAGTGCTTTTAGAAGGGCCAGAGCTGGCCAGGAGGGCAGGGAAGCAAAGAAGGAAAAGTCTGTCATAACAGGACGGCTTTGTGCCCCAGGACAGAGCGCAGTGTGACGGTTTGAGCCTCGCCCACCTTGCTTGTCAGTGGCCCTTCTCATCTTGCTATGAAGTGAATGATGCTTCAGAATTTACTTCAAGGACCTGTGATTTTTGTCAGGTACCAGAGAGACAGAGACAGAGACAGCACACGCACACACACACACACACACACACACACACACATCTCTCAAGGAAATTGTTATTTTGCCAAAAGTTGTGCAGCTTGTAAGTGTCAGGGTTGGAATTTGTCCCCTGGCTGAGCTGTAACTAAGGCGAGATAATTGAGCTTTGGTTCAGGGTGCAGGTATCCAGAAGGGCACACTTTCTCTCACATGCCATCCTTACACCTCACAGTCCACGTTCAGCAGACTGACAGCCCACACTCTTGTTTCCCTAGTCAGGGCTGGTGTATCCCAGAGCCCCGTTACTGTGGTGGTTCCTCCCTCCCCTTCCATGCCCTGATTCTTGCCCATCTCACTCCTCCTGAGCATCATGGTGCCCAGTGGTCACTGGCTTTGCCCGGGAATCTTGGTCTGCTTCCCTATCCTGCCTGGAATAGGTACTGTGAGAGTCGCCCCTTTACTGTAGAGCAGAGACCTTCGTTGTTTCCTCTTCTGCTGGCATCCTTGTTTCCTTGTGCCCCAGGGGTAGAGACCCCAGCCTAGCCCCATTCCCACCTGAAATTGCTGCCGGAGCCACAATTCTTGGCCATGACTGAGCCCAGGTCCCAGGCGTAGCACTCTTTTCCTTTGGAAGGTGATCTAGATTAGCCTTCCTGTGGATTGGGACTGCTGAGGGCATCGGACCTGATCTTGAGGGACAAAGCTCTGCTCAGATACATCTTTGGAGACCTCTATTCATTCAGCCCTGACACAGAGGATGTGGGTAACTCAGAGGCTAGATCAGGACCCCACTGGCTGAGCTGCTGCACTCTTCCAGAAGAAAGGACAATCTTTAGTCAAGCAAATAAGCATTTCATTATGAAGTCAGGCTGATGTGGGAGAAAGCTCACCAGACACGGTGTTCATATGCTATTTTAGGGGTGGGGGTAGAAAGGGAGACTTTCCTGTGTGATCGGCTACATTCATTCATTCATATATTCATTCATTTTCTCCATCTCTCGTTGAAAGCTGACACACGATATCCTTACAGAGAACAGGTGAATAACCTGACCTGGAGACCCCTTCATTCCACCATCACCCTACATTTTCTCCCTTTCTGTCATCCTTCCAAACTGTCAGAAGGTTTTTAGTTACTCCGTCAGCATCAAAGAAGGGAACTTGCAGATACTAACGACCACCTTTCTACCTACTTTCTGATGATTTGGGGGTCCCATCTCAATGGTGAGAGCCCTCAGACAGGGCTTCTTAGAAAGCTGTTGGGAACCACTGAGTCGTGACCGTGGGACAAAGGTGCTTTTGTACCAGGTCTGTCCCTGAGTCTCATTCTCCTCTCTGTGGACTAAGAGGAATGCTGATGTTTGCTGAGGGGATGGCTGGACTCACTGTCCAAACAGATCTCTGTTTGCCAACCGGGAACATATTGGCGGCTCCGGGGAGGCACTCTATCATCGTCTGAATGGCTTCTCTTGTGCTTAGATTTTTCTGACTCAAAGGAAGAGAGAAAGAGAGAGAGAGAAATATTTCTTTGAGATTCCAGCTTCCCCTGTAGCATCCATGGTCGTCTCAGACCCTTGGAAACTGAGCTCACCCCAAAGACAGCCTTAGAGAGAGGAAAGTGGTTGGGGTGGGAGGGGACGAGGGAGACATAGGAGTGGCCCTGTTGAAATGACTGGGTCCTGGCCCCTGGTTGCCATGTTTTATAAACAAAACAGTCCTGTTTTGTAAATAGAGAAACTTGTGAGGATATTCCTGGTTGCTCCAGAGGAAATGAAATCTGTTAAGTTCGAAATTCTTGGTTCATTCGTGTTTACCAAAGGTGTGTGTTTGGGTAAGGAGGTCAGCATAGACCTGATATGTTACTAAATGGATGATGTAGAAAGTCATCCCACCCAAATCTTGCCTTTCATCCAAGATGCTTTCATTGAGATGGAGTCAGGAATCCTAAGTTTGTGGCTAGCTCTGAAGAGGACTGAACTCATTCGGTGATGGCTCCAAAGACCAGAAGTAAAGTACCATTTTGTGTCACCATTTTAGGAACATCATATAATCACTTTTGATCAGGGAGTTCCAACACCCTCACTTTACAGATGAGGTCCAAAGCCATCAAATGATTAACTCAAGGGTAATCAGCCAGTAAACAGCACAAGGAGTGATCTGAGTTTAGGTCCTTCAGCTCGATCGATTTCCAGCCTTTTTCCCAAAGATTTTGCCTATTCTGAAGTCTCAGACAGGTTATACCCAAATGAACTGGACATGTCTTCATGTACAGATTGGGTGGAATCAGATTCTTAACTTAAGGCCCTCTTCCCCCCCCAGACCCTGTGCTCACCCTTTTCCACATCTCTGGGCAGCAGGGAAGACCTTCTTAGATGGCCCAGGAAGCTTGTGGCCTCCTCCTGCTGTGCCCCAGCAAGGCAGTGGAGCATCCAACACCTGAATTATATAGAGAGCCATTGCCATATAGAAAGGATCGGGGAGGTTTTCTACTCTATGGTCTTCACTTTATGTACGAGGAAATTCGTAGGTAAGAGAGAAATGGAATTAGCCAGGGCCACAGCAGTCAGAGAAGTAGAATTAGGATCTGAATCCATGTTCCACAGCAACCAAGAAACATTAATTTTAAAAAATAACATAAATCGATAGAAATAAGTAAAAGAAGCATTAATTAAGAATTGGTCAGGTGTCAGGGACTGTGCTGGGGGTTGTGGGTATAGTACAGAAACAAAAGCGAAGGCATCCTCGACCCTTGGAGAGCATAGAGTCCAGCTGGGAGATAGGTAGATACAGGTGAGTCCTAGATCGTTGCTGGGGTGGACAGAGGGAGAGGCCTAGCTCTTGGGAGATTGGGAAAAGAGATGGATTTCCTGGATCAAATGTAACCATGGGTTGAATTACTTGCTTAACTTTGCTGGATCTCAGTTCCTCATATGTAAAATGTAAAGTTTAAACACTACATGATTTCTGAGGGCCCTTCTAAGTTCTAAATTTGTGCTGTTGTGAATGTTTAAAAAAAAAACACAGAAAAATTGCTGATTTGGATTTGTTTGCCTGCTATGCTTAAAATGGAAACACTGGAAATCACAGTCTAGTGGAGTTTGGTTAAAAATACCCATTCTCCAGGCACCTTTTATTCTCCTCGAACCCTTCATTGAAGACAGGGGCCTCTGGACTGAATGACTGCACCAGCTTTGAAGCCTGCTTTTTTTCAGTTGAGATTAGACTTTAACGTCTCCTTGGCTTCTGGAGACCCGTTTGCCTTGTAAAATGTCAGTCAGTTTGCTAAACATAGCAGCCTCTCTTTCTCCAGTCCACAAGGAGGTTTCATGAGCCTGGAGGCTTTTCTTGTGGTAGAATTATAAAACTTGCAAACTGCCTCAAAGTTTTCAAGTCAGCAGGGGCTTCTTAAATCCCTACTGTGTGCCAGTATTACTTAATTATGGTGCCCTGATTGCACTACCTACCATGTGCCCGTATTATTTAAATACAATACTAGATGCCATAATGGCGATACCTACCATGTGCTATGATTATAGTGACTAGGTGCCATAATTGCAATGCGTACCATGTGCCCATATTACTTAATTACACTGCTTAACTCTGTGTTAAGTACTTAGGAAAGTAAAAAACCATAGTTCCTGCCCCCAGGAGCTCACTTTCTAATGGGGGACTCGATGTGTAACTAGGTAGCTACCAGCCAGGCAGAATGAATGGAAAGGAATCTGGGGGGCTGTTTTTGAGAAGCACCTCCTGCAGAAGATGAGGGTCAGGGCAGTCAGTTGACAGGCATCTGTTGTTAGGAGCTTACACTCCAATGGAAAGACACACAGCAGTTGAACATATAGGTTATCTACAGTGTCAATGGAAAGTTATCTCCAGTGGATGGCATGGGGTGGGGAAGGCAGGGAGGCCTCTTACTGTAGGTGGCACTTGAGCCAAGCCTTGAGGAAGCCAGGGAGACTTAAAGGCAGAGGTGGGGAGGGAGACGGACAGCCAGTCCAAAGGAATGGAATTGGGAGGTGAAGTCTCTTGAGATTTATGGGGGAGCTGAAGAAGCGTTCACTCAGCTACCCTGCTGGCAGGACCCAGGCCTCCTGATTCCTCCCAGCCCCCAGCCCCTTCCCGTTTGGTTTCTAGGTGTGGATGGAGAAAGGAACACTTTGTATTCAGAGAGAGGAGACTGCCATCTGAGGCCTTACGGTGCCCAGCCTCCATCATCTGAGAAATCTGCCTTATTTCACACAGCTGGGCAGGACTTGGTTCTTTGGCCTGCTCTGATGAAAGGCCTCAGACGGGTCCGTGCAGCCGGCTGCTCCTGAAAGTCTCAATTCATCTCTCCTGTAAATCAGCAGTCAGGATCAGGAATGTGAGCCGTGGGGAGCTGCCCAGTGGCCTTTGCTGCTCACTCTGGTGGGCTTGGCTGCCTCCAGGAAAGAAGAAAGCAGGTGCTTGACTGGCTGGTTAATACTGGGTTGCAGTAGAACAGTTTCTTGGCCGAGCATTCTTGGGGAAAAAAATAATATTTTTTTTGAGGCCTTTCTCTATCACATTTGTTTCCAAATATATCCCCCTCTTTTTCTTATCAGGTGAGCCTTTCTGTGTAGTAAAGATTAATTAAAGGGAACTAACCAAAGCTAGCCATGTCACCGGCCCATTGTGACAGTCATGTACAATACTTCACAACTGTAGTCCTGCCGTTTCAGCAAGGACAGTAGATTTCTCCCTGGGTATCTAAGGAGGGTCATTTATAATTACATAGAGTTGGGTTTTTTTTGGTTCATTTTGTTTTCCTGTAGTCACAATTCATTGTACATAATAGTCAACAAGTCAGCAAACACCCATTGAACACCTGCTGTGTTCAGGGATTGTGCTGAGCCCCAGGGGGCTACCTGGAAAGGGAAAAAATAATCCCTTTCTCCAGTGAGCTTACAGCTTAATGGGGGAGATTTATAAATGAAGGGTTTTAGGAGCATAGCTTCCCAGTTGGAGTGACCATGAGAGGTCATTTAGTCCAGATCCCTTACTGTACTGATGAGGACCACAGTGAAAAGCACCCCCTTTGCCGGGCGATTTTTTTTTTCCCCCTTCAAGGGATACATATTTTAAATGACAGAGGTAAATTCAAACTCAGGTCCTCCGAGTCCAAACTCAGGGTTTTATCATTGAACCACACCACCTTTCATTTCAATAGATGGTGCTGAGAGGAGAGAGACAGACAGACAGACAGACAAACAAAGAAAGAGAAGTAGTAGCAGCTGATGCTCCGTGGGCATCCTCCTAACTCTGAAAACACTGGTGTCTTCAGGCCACATATTGACTTAGGTAGCCACAAATGAACACCTGTAATGGGTTGCATTTTAATTCACCCTTCCTTCCTTCCCTCCCTCCCTCACTTCTTCCTTCCTTCCTTCCTTCCCTCCCTCCCTCACTTCTTTCTTTCTTTCTCTCTCTCTCTCTCTCTCTCTCTCTCTCTCACTCTCTCTCTTTCTTTCTTTCTTTCTTTCTTTTTCATTCTGTTTGGTCAAATATTGCCCAATTCCATTTGAATTGGGGTCAGGTCACACTCAGTAGTTTTGCAGGCTTCAAGCCTCAGGAGTTTGACACCTGGAAGTGATAGAGAGGAAAGCTTCCAAGCCCCAAATAGACCCCCAGGGTTGGAGGATGTAGCATGTAGACTTCTGTTTGTATAGTTGGAGGGAGGGCCTTCATCCATGCGATCATAGATCCGGTCAAATGCAAAGTATGGTATCACCCAGTGGGTAGGGCTTGAGGACTTGGCTTTGAAACATTTTACAAATTACTCTAAGTTGTCTAATGAGAGAAACCAAGGGAGACACACAGAGACAGGGAGTAAAAATATGGAAAATAAGTGGAAAAAACTTACAGACTTGTCTCAGCAGTAGTGATTGTGGTGGGAATAAGTTATGGAGAGCCTTAAGTCACATTGACTACACTTATTTTTACTATTACTGAACAGTCATATAATGTACTATGTTTTCCCCTGGGAATATGGGCCTGATTTTGATTGGCCAGTTAAAGATTTTTTTTAGTGGGAGAAATATTTATAATGACTTATTAACTTGCTGCATTTAATAGTTCTAGGACATCAGAAATATATTCAACATGTTACCAAATATAGTGGAGATGTATATATGACCACCACTCAAACTGGACTGTAACCTAACCTAAAATAGTGTCTGCTTTCTGTATGAATGGCACAACAAAAGTCTGATTTTTATAGTTCTAGAAGATCTATTTGAACACAGTAATTTCAGAATATTAAAAATCTATTTTTGAGAGTTGGGCTGAGTTCCTAGCATCTTGGATTCTGGTTTTAGGGATATGTGTCACATGAATGATCCTTAAGGAAATGTGATAACAGACTTTGGGTGTTTATTTTTAGCCCATGAAACCTTCTCCAATTTTTTTTTTGGTACTAACTCTTGTTCCCTTGCCCTAAAGCATCTCCCCCTCCTTTGCTTAATGCAGGGACAGAGTGTGTGCCTTTGGCAGCCCTGCTAAGCCAGGCCAGCGAGCCTAGTGGAGAAGCCGCCAGGCTGCCTCTGCATATAGCCAAAGAATTCCGAACCTGGCTTCTTTGGATGGCACTGTTTTCGTATGAATACACTTCACAGCCGCCAATCATTAGCTCTTGGGAATCTTTCCTGATTTGTCTAGGAATGCAGTGTACCATGGTAATGGTACAGCAGCTGGGGAAATCTTTGTTTTCTATTGGAAATGCAGAGCTGGAAATGACCTGGGAGGTCCCCTAGTCCCACCCTCTCATTTTAGAAAAGGGTAAACTTAATTCCCAGAGAAGGGAGTCAACCATAGAGAGCTTGATGATGTTAGCTTATAGATTAAGTAATGAAGATTTAAGGGAAAAAAAGAGAATTTAGTTAAAATAAATAACCCAACAGTAATTTTCTAAGTTAAAAATATGGGATTTTCTTATTATTGTTTATTACAAAAAGCGTTGATATAGTTTCTGTACGTACCACTTTCCTTTGAGATTACTTCCCATTGAGGAGGGAAAAAATTTTGAAGCTCGAAAATTTAAAGAAATTATTTTTAAAAATTATTTTAAGTATGAATGGGAAATATTTAACAAAATAAAAATATTTTTAAAATAATAAAAAAAAGATTACTTCCCATTATTACCTCCCATTATTACCTCCCATATGTGGCTCATGTATGTACATAGAGGTTTATTTGCATGTTGTCTCTTCCTTTAGATCGTGAGCTCCTTGAGAACAAAACCATGTTTTTTCCTTTCTTTGTATCCCAAGTGCTTAGCATGGGGTCTGGTACATACATAGTCACCACTGACTGTCTACCAAGTTGGGCAGTGTGGGCTCGTGGATAGAAGGCTGGTCCCCAGGTCGAAAGATCTGGGTTCATGACTACAGAGTATAAGTTGCTTTTTGGCTGGCGGAGAGAAATGAGCTATCTGAGTGAAGGAAGGCATCAAGGAGAGCTGATTCCCCAGGTGAAGAAGACTTTGGGTCAGAACAGCCATTTCTTAGGGAATGATAGGTGGGGTGTCCTGATCACAAAATCAAACTTCTTTGGAAGTCCTACCAAGTTTGTGGTCAAGCCAGAGAAGGTAAACCTATCTTACTGCTCACGTTGACTTGGTCAGATTGCCTAACTTCCTATGGCTCTGAGGTTCGCCCTGGAAGATAAAGAAAATAGCGTTCCTGCAGTTGAGGAAGTGAAATAAATGCCTTAATGACTCCAGGTTTTCCTGATTCTGAGGCTAGCCCTCTGCGCCCTGCACTCCAGGGTCCCAGTAACATCGGGGGCATTTGCCCTTCATCATGGCGCTCGTGAGAGGTGGGCAGTTAGAATAGAACTCTTTTTGTCTCCATGGTCTGTTGTCTTTGGTGGCTCCACAGGAGTGGCCATGGGTGAACATCCTTCAGGTCGCCATTTCTGTCTCTGCCTAGAAAAATGAGAAGTGATTTAAAAAATTATAATTAAGCTTGATGCACAGCAAGCTAGAGGTGGGTGACAGGGACCTAGGAGATAAGAGGAGAGTCTGGAACAATGAAATAATAGCCTCTCCCAGCCCGGAGGCACAACTCTCAGAATGTAGGTAATGGGCCAATTTAGGATTTTTAAATTTTTCTTTATAATTTTCATTTTAAAATACAGTGTAATTAAAATATGTTTTGTTCTTTAAAATGGATTTTATGCATTTATAATTTTCTTTTAAAACTATATTTCTTTTAAAAACACATCCTTCATCTTGCGATGTGTGCCCCTCTCACAGAGTCATTTTTTGCAGCAAAGATTAAAAAAGGGGGTGAAGGAGAATTAAGCAAAGCTAACCAACATATAAAACAAGTCTGACATTATATACATACAGGAGAATTTCCCACTGGAGGTTATCTAGTCCAAACTGTATTTTACAGAGAAGGAAACAGACTGATAGTGGGGTAGTGACAATAGGCATTGAAAAACAGCAGGATCAGTGAAGTTCTCTTTGTCAAAGAAGGGAAAAATACATTTAAATTGGGAGTATCTTAATGAAGAAGGGCCTCCTCCTCTGGGGCAGATGATACATTGGAACCCAGAGACCCTTTCAATGCTGTAACAAGAAAGTTATTATTTACCAGTGTTTAATTAGCATGACTGTTATAAAATCAACCAAAAAACCCCTCCTAAAACACATGGTATAAAGTAAAATTTTTATTATGTCCACAAACCCGAGTTTTTGAAAGCACATCTCCTAGTTAGAATTGCATTGCATTTTAATGCAAATCAGATGTATCCCAGAAAGAATCCATGGTGATGAACGACCCTTTAGCAGAACTGTTCTCCTCGAGTCTGTACAGAACGTCCCAAACTTTTTTTTTTGTTTTTCATGTTAGTTTTCCAGTTTGGCAAACAGTGATGCTCAAGCATATAGCTCTGACCTCATGTTTGGCCTTCCTCAGCATCGCAGAGAGCCAGGTTCAAGGCTGACCTTAAACATTTGTCTTCTCTTTTGAGTTTGAGATGAAAGACAGGGAAGGGAGGCTCCTACTTTTCTCTAGTAGACATCTCCTTTTTGAGAAAGTCCTGGTGCTCCCAAGAAAACTCCCAAACCAAGAATGTTTGTAAATTATTCAGTTGTTTTTGAAATGGTGGAATACAGGATGCTGAAAACTCAGTTACTCTGAGCCCAGAGTCAAAAGAGAAAAACAGAAAACAGGCCAGAGTTTATTCAATCAGCAAGCATTGATTATTTGCTTGCTTTTTTGCCAGGCTGTGGGCTTAAATACCTGCTTGCCATGAGCTTGCATCCCTTTTTTTTCTTTCTAGTGTTTAGTGATGTTTTCTGTTCCTGAAATAATCAGAGTTGTCCCAAGTATCTCCCTCCACTTCCTCCTCCCCCTCCCAGGAAGCAATCTCATGACAAATAGTATTTTTTAGAGAGGGAAGAAAAATATGAACACAGCTGAGTGATACATAGAAAAAGTCTGAAAACAGGTACAATGTGTAGCGCCTACAGACTTCCCACCTCCACAGATGGGTGCATTGAGGGGGCAGCCTCCGCTGTAGGAATTTAGCTTCCAGTGCAGGTAAACCACATGCAAATAACTTGGAGCGTACAAATTACACACAGTTATAATTAAAGAGTTAATTGCATTTTAGATTCTCTTATTCTGAGGCCGTCTGGAGGCACATTAAAAGTAACCTTGAGCAGGGTTTCGAGAGATTTCTGATCTATGATAAGTTCATATTTCTAATTTCATATCTAGAGATCCTTGTGTGGGCATTCTCTCCGGCATTACAGATCACAAATGATGTTTTTTATTTAAAAGATTTAAATAGATCTTTTTATTGATATCTTTTGTTTTCATATTTGCTAGATTTTCCTCTTGTATTCTCTCTCTACCCCCCACCCCCTGCCCTCAGAGGGCCATTCATTTAAGTAGTTTTTTTTGAAGGAGAAGAAAAACTAACAAGACCAATCAGCACATAAAAAAAATCTGACTTTATATCTAGTGTCCCATATCTGTGTACACCCTACCTCCACTCCTCTGCAAAGGATCCAAGGCATGGGTCTTCTTCTTACCCCATAACCCTTCACATCTTAATCATCTTCATGATTGCCATGGCCAAAAAAAGGAATTACCTGGGACCAGCCTCTCTGAACTTAGCCAGCCTGGTCAGGGTATGACAATAGTTAACTGTACACTTAGGTGGACAGAGATGAAGTTTGCTAATGTAGCCTTGAAGGACCCAGGTTCACCTCTGCACCAAGAAGACACATCTAAGTAGGACTCCATGCAAAACGAAAGAGGGACAAAATAAATGACCAAAAAAGGATGGATAAATTATGGCTTTTGGGCAAGGGTCAATCAGTGCGCTTCATTTCTACCATTTGTTGTTGCTCAGGCGGTTCAGTTTTGGCCAGTTCTTTGTGACCCTGTTTAGGGTTTTCTTGGCAAAGATACTGGAGGGGTTTACCATTTCCATCTCCATATTATTTTATAGATAAGGAGACTGAGATAAACAGAGTTAAGTGATAGCCTGTAAGTGTCTGAGGCCAGATTTGAATTCAGGTCTTCCTGACTCCCCCGACTGTGTCATCTGCCCTTTCTATCAACATAATGTCAAGCAAATGCAAGAAATATTCTCAGGATATTGGGTGGACCTCATGCAGCTCACTTAAGGGAGAACATGGAAGACTCACAAAATTAGACGCACATTGGGATCTTCACCATTGGAGGTAATACTCTATAGGCTATAGCTTCCATCCCAGGCAACTTTCTAACTCAACTCGGCTGTACTCTAGGACATCCAGAGCTCACTGAGTCCAGTAAGGTTCCCTTCTAGGAATTGGGAGTGTTGGCTCTTATGGTGTGGGCTTCATTGAAGGAACCTCTTAAGTCCATATGGACTTTTATATAAAATGTCTGGGCCACCTTCACCATACTGCAGTGAACTGGGGCTGGTTCTGATGCTAGTGGTAGTGAAGGATCACCAGAATTTCAAGGAATTCTCCTGCTGGTTCTGTCAGAGCCTGCAGGAGTAATAGATATGCCCCAGACATATGTGACCCCCTGGTTTCTGAGCACCCATAACCAGGGACATATCAGCACCATGGCCAGCAGTCCTTCCTGCATCTTGACTCCAAACAGTTAATGGTATATGGGATAGGAACAAAAGTGGCCTTTATCTTCCTGTGGTTTATAATAATTTTGCAGAAAGGTCTCACTCTAAATGCAGCATAATGTAAGAACACTTTTACCAAGCAAAAACATAATTAAGTACAAACGAATGTGGCACAGACTGAGTTTTTCTCCTCCAAGAAAATCCCCTTAAAAAAGAGACTGAGACTTGGACTTTTTTCCCCCTTATATGTAGTAGGCCTTTGACAGTATTAGTTGATGAACTTATAGGTTCTTATAGGAATACATAGTCTCAAGGCAGGTCAGTGATGGGAGTTTTAGGAGTTGTGAACTGGGTTTCAAACTCCCGTTTTGTTTTTTACTTAATAATTAACCACCAAGTTCCCACAGCATCCTCTAGTTGGTAGGAGATTGGAATGCGTAGCTCAGGACTTCCAAACAGCCCATGCTCCATCAGGAACCACTTGGGGCAGCCTCTGCCTCCTCATTTACATTCTTCTTCTTGTGGGAAAGAGGAGGAGGTGAAAGGCATGGCTTCAGTACATTTGGGGTATTCTATAGCACTAACACAAGTACCATGTGTCTGTGAAGAGGGGACTAAGTCTCTTTTATTTCCTTCATTCCTAATGGGAATTGTAGACTTTGGGCTCCTTACAGACTTAGATGGCCTCTGTTGTTTGGGATGGTAATCTCTGGGAACTTCATTAGTGGGAAAAGTCCAAACCGCTCTAATTATGCCGTGATAACAGCAGTCCCCTCAAAAACACTCCAGAGCCGAGAAGCCTACAGGCTAGTTCTCAGCAATGAGGGCCTTTGTCTTTTAGAATTAGAAAACCGAAGAGCAACAGAAATTGCAGAAAAGTGGTAGTCTCATTGTGTTTGCATCTTGAAAACATTATCAGGAATGATCTCTCTGTATGGATGTTTTCCCTTATCCTTCGGGAAATGAGGGAAGGAGAGAGAGGGAGAGAGGGGGGTGGCTGAGTTTCTTCAGAAATAAAAACCTCATTTCAAAATTGATTGTCAGATTCCAAGCCGTTTTAATAGTTCTTTTCTCAGGAGAATAAAGACTGTCATGTCTATTGAGCCCATAGGCGACAAATATCTTAGGAGAACAAATGGCTTTGACAGTCAGTGTTTAATTCCAATACTGGAAGACAGTGGAGTCATCATAGTCCTGTCGGATGCTGGAGACATTCTTTGGCTCCTGTGAAGGGCAGTGCTACAAAGCACCACCACCACCGTCATCATAGCATCTACACAGTGCTTTAAGATGTTCCAGCAGCCTTCAAATCATCCTCACGACAACACCGGGAGATCTGTTCTGCTGTTAGCCCCATTTCACAGTGGAGGAGACTGAGGCAGGCAGTGGTTAATTGATTTCCCTAGGATACCTAAATTAAATCAGAAGTCACTTCATTTTTCTGAACAACCTCGTTATCTATGAAAAGCAGATGATACAGTAATATTCAGTACATAGTATGCTTTATAAACCTTAAAGCAGTATGTGCCTATGAGCTCTTAGCATCGTTATTAGCATTATCATGCTAACAGAAGTAAAGAATTGAGGGAGACAGTATGACCTGGTTGATAGAACAGTGAGTTTGGAGTCAGAAAGGCCTCAAATCAGATCCTTCCTCAGACACTTAGAAGCTGTCTGATCCTGAGTAAGCCACTTAACCTGTCTGTAAGATGGGGTGCCCTAATAGCCCCTACCTCCCAGGGTTGTGGCCAGGATACAAGGAGATAATCTGCCCTCTGTCCTCCCCCAGTGATAACAGGTACCCTCGAGGGTTGTTGTGAGGTTGGACTGTGATCATTTATGCAAAGCATTTTGAAAACCTTAAAATTCTGTAGAGGTGTTGTTAGTATCTGTGTGAAAGAAAAGGCATTCCCAATAAAACTGAATAAAGCTGTCTTAGGGGTCGACTTAAGAACTAGACTGATCTCTGTGCCATTTGAGGCAACGAGGTGACTCAGTAGATAAAGGAAGACCATTCCGTTAGAACCCACCTCGGACCTCTGTCTTCCTGACTTCAGCTTAATACCATTCATCTTCCTGTTATTTAGAGTACTGGAAAATTTCTGACGTAGAGAGATAATTTTTGTTAACTCCCATCGATCAGTTATTAAGAGCCTATTGTGTGCTGGGCATGGTGCCAAACACTAGGGATATAAAGATGGACCTAATGTTATATTGGTTGAAACAGTATGTATGAAGTGGAGGTAAGCAGGGAATGTGTTAAGTTAAGTTTGAGTTTTTGACTGTGCACCCAGCCCAGTTTTAACAATACTACCTGTAAAACATGATTATTATGCTACAAAACTCACTCCTAAAAGCAGCCCTTTGAAGTAAACATTGCAAATCTGGTATATCATCTCCCATTTCACAGGTAGAGAAACTGAGGCTTAGGCAAGGAAAATGCTTTTTTCAGAGTCATAAAGCTATTAAGGAGCCAAGTCAGAATTCCAGCCCATTGCCTCTTCAAGCAAATGTGGTGTACAATAGAGTTTGTGTTCCAGGTGTGGGGTTATTATTATTATTTTGTTAAAGGGTCCAAGAATTATCTAACCACTGCTTTTTCTTACAGTTGTAGATTTTTGTAGTGTCTTTCATTTTGGTGAAATGAAACGTCTCCCTCGCCCAGGTGGGAAGAATATTTTAGAAAAGGAAACTAGCATCTGGGGGTAGGGAGGGAGAGAGTATCTTTGAGTGATATGATGCCTGCTGGACCCCTGGTTCTGGGGGTGGCTGCTGCCCATCCGTGGTCTGTTAGTGGTCTCTGAGAATGGAGATGTTGCTACAGTCACATTTGCAAAAGTGGAGATTCAGAGTGAGTCATTAAGTTGGAAAAGTTGGATCTAGAGGGCTCATTTGCCAACTTCGTTGTCAGCACATATCATGGAGATATGTGAGATATCTCTCGCCTTCTGTGTTACTTGTGTGTGCACATAGACACACACCACATACTGTAAGACTTTACAGATTCCCTAGAAAACATAATTCACCCTGGCTCCCAATCATTTACTCAGTGTCAGAATACAAAAAGGTAAACAGAACGTGGCATGATTTTTCAGGGTTTTTTTGGACTATGAATGAATGAAAGATCCTCGCTATACTTCAGCCATGATCCCTGGTGAGAGAGAGAGAGAGAGAGAGAGAGAGACAGAGACAGAGACAGAGAAAGAGAGAGAGAGAGAGAGAGAGTGTGTGTGTGTGTGTGTGAGACAGAGACAGCACTTGGCATGCAATCAGGAAGACCCACGTTCATGTCCTTTCTTACTAGCTTTCTGTCTAGTCACTCAACATTTTTGTTAGCTAGGATTTATAAAATGCTTTAAGGTTTGCACAAGGCAGAATTTGAACTCAGATCTTCCTGACTTAAGTCATGCATTCTAGCAGCCTAGCAGTTGCAGCTTTGAACTTGTGTTTCATGTAAAATGGGGGTTTCATTGTCAAGTTACTCACAATATTTTGAGGATTAAACAAGATAATGTCTGAAAATTTTGCAAACCTTGAATCAATTGGTCAGTCAGCAGGCAGTTACTAATTACCGGCACTAAGGATCAGAATGCCAAAAACGAAGCAGTTCCATCCATTAGGGAACTGACTTTTAAAAGAAGACAGCATGCACAAATCTAGATATTATACAAGACCCATGTAAAGCCAGTATTAGGAAACCTGGGGGAGGAAGCCTCACAGAGAAGCTTCCAAGAGATGGAGATGAAGAGGGAGAACATGGCAGTTGTAGGTCGTAGGCTGTGTAACATATATCAGCTACTATTAGCCAACCTGTAGTGGGTGAATAACCATCTTTATTCCAGCAACTGCCCCTAGAAGAGAAATTCTTTTTCACCTCTCCCTTGTAATTATACTACCTTCTATGAGTCTTACATGTTTAAAGTCTTAGAAGATAGTATTTCCTTATCATATAGTATTTCTAATTAAATGATGGCTAGTAACCGGCAATTTATTTAAATGAATGCAATCATATTTTTATATGTGACTTCCTGGTTGAGTGCCTACATCCCATAAAATCCTAGACCTATTTTTGTGGTTTCCATGGAAGTAGGATGATTGCTTTTTTGCGTGTGGATAATAGCTAGTGGACTATTTTAGTTAAATTATAGTGTGTATAAAGTTGAGAAATATTCACTCATAACAGCATAGACTTTTATGGATCACTATGTGTAGACAAATATATATATATATATGTTTAATTGATATACTTTATTTGAACACATTGGTTACTTCCCAACATTTCCTCCTTCCTCCTGCCCTCCTCAAATTAATTAAGGAACACTAGCCCCTCCTACTGTTGTAATTGGCAGCACATGTCACTTAGCACATTGTTGTTTATGGTTCGTTAGCAGAATGGGAGGATGTGTCCTTGCACGTAATAATTTGGAGATGGGGAGGGAGATGACTCCAGACCTGCCTTGGGCAAACCCCCCTGCCAGAAATATAGATCAAGGATTCTTAGCAGTGTCGGAAAACCTATAGCCCTGCTTCTCAGAATCAGGTGTTTAAATGCATAAAATAAAATACCAAAAAATCCTAAAGATAACCAGTTGGGTTGAAATATAGTTATCAAAATATTGAAAAAACAGGCATAAGTTCAAGCTCTCTCTTTATAGACATATGCTTGTAGCTTTTTAATTTTATTTTTAAATTTTGCCTGTTTAAAGAAATAGAAGTTTTGTAGAAAGAAGAAGAGTCTGTTTGTTTACATGTGCTTGCTTCACTCTAATCCCATATCCTTCTGACTCCGCCGGCCGCCATCTTTCTCTTGTTGGGATTCCTTCATCACTTGTGCTTAGCCCCGAGTGACTTCTCAGCAGAGCTCCTGGGAAATGCTCTCCTCAGCCTGTCCTCCTCTCTTGGCCCCCTCTTCTCCCTCCCGCCACTCCTCTAAATAGCTTGAAAAATCCCGGCCTGACTGATGGCAACTTTCCCACACAGTCTCTCAAAGGTGTTTACTGGGACTGTCAGCCTGACTTCAAAAACCCCTTCCTGTTCCCAGTTGGGCTGGGCTCCTCCTTGTTTATAGTGGCTGTTTACCGTCGGTAACCAGCTCATCACTTTATTTTTCACACACATACAAAAAGAAGAGAGGAGCCAGCAAGCCTTCTCTTTTTAGAAGGAGGGGAATAAACGGTTCCTCTCAGTCTTGCTCCTAGGTGAAGCCGACTCAGCATTTTAGACACTTACAGGTTTTAGCCACTTGCCTGCCTGGCCGGCTCATCCTAGACAGTGAAAAGAAGAAGAAAAAAGAACTGTGCAGGCCTTCGTTGAGAAACCAACTTCCAGCTTGTTTCCTTGGCCATATATTAAAGAGCCCTGGGCCAGCTCTCAAGTTTTGAGATAATGAGCCTCTTTTTTAAAAAGTAAGCAAGCAAACAGAAAAGTCTTATTGACGGCTTATTTTTATGTTACATTCATTTCTAAATATATCCCTCCCTAGAGGGCCTTTTTCTTTCTTCCTTCCTTCCTTCCTTCCTCCCTTCCTTCTTTCTTTCTTTCTTTCTTCCTTCCTTCCTTCCCTCCCTTCTTTGTTTCTTTCTTCCTTCCTTCCCTCCCTTCTTTGTTCTTCCTTCCTTCCTTCTTTCTGTCTTTCTGTCTTCCTTCCTTCTTTCTTTCTTTCTTCCTTCCTTCTTTCCTTCCTTCCTTTCTTCCCTTTTCCTTTTTCTCTTCCTTCCTTCCTTCCTTCCTTCCTTCCTTCCTTCCTTTCTTCCTTCCTTCCTTCCTTCCTTTCTTCCTTCCCTTTTCCTTCTTTTTCTTTCTTCCTTCCTTCCCTCCTTCCCTCCTTCTTTCTTTCTTTCTTTCTTTCTTTCTTTCTTTCTTTCCTTCTGTTCTTTCCTTTCCTCCATTCCTCCTGTCCCCTCCTCTCCTCTTCCTTCCCAAGCACAATATGAATTTGGTTTTTAAAGATAGTTTAAGTATTTTCCCCTTCCCACATAGTTGCTATGATATCACAGAATCATAGGACCTTTGGTTTATTGCTGAGGGAGACCTTGGAGATCACCTAGTTCTATCCCTGTATTTCATAGATGAGGAAACTGTGGCCCACCAAGGGGATGGGATTTAGCCCAGGTCACACAGATAGTGAAATGATAACCAACAGCTGCCATTCCAACCTGAGTCCTCTGATTCCCAATTCACTGCCTTTTTCCCTAGAAAGGAGGCAGTGCTATCTCAGGCATCTCCATCCCATCTCTGCTTTTTATCTCTGACTCTATGAACTACAAAGCCCAGGTTATACAATGCAGTGGGACCGTTCTTTGGGATCCCTTTAAAATAGAATTAAGTCCTTGGTTCAGTGGTGAGGGCACTTTCAGTGGCCGTGTTCCCTGCTAATCTCGAACCATCTTTTGTGAGCTTCTAAAAGGAATCTGCCCATGGTTTAGGCCCCAGTGATGCTGTGAGTGACAGGTCCCACCTGAGTCTATTGAATGACATTGGATGGAGATGCCATAAACTCGATGAGCTTTTTATTATTTGTTTTAATGCTGCCTTCAGTCTGGTAATGATTTGGAATGCACCTTATTTTAAATAGAAGAAATCATCTGAAACCAAGTTGGTGAAGAATAGGGAGCTGGACAGCTGGTCATTCAATCCCATTTTGTCATTCACTTAAGAATTTCAGAGCTGTTTTTCAAACTAATCACTGTGGAGTCGTGTGTGATTTTCACATTGTAAAAATGAGGCAACTAAGAATTGACATTCCTGTTAAAAAAAAAACAACACTGATAGCAGCTGAGATTTCAATACCTTTCTCTCTTCCCAGATCTCTAGTTTCCTCTTTTTTAATAATCTTATCCATCCATTCATCCATTCCATCCATTTCATCAATGCTGAGATTCTGCAAGGGGATGGTAGAGGGATAATAATTCGATAATGCAAGGTACCAACCCTAATTTATGTCTAGTAAAAGGTGTTAGTGACAAGTACAGAAATCAGGAGGCTCAGGTTCACATCCCAACACTGATGTGTGACCTTGAGTGACTCCCTTACCTGTCCTGGGCACCATGTTAACTCATCTGTAAAATGAAGGAGTTATGCTCAAGTCTCTTGGAGCTCTTTCTTCATGACTCCTCTGGTAACTATAACACACAGTTGATTTCTTCAGTAAAACACCTGCTGTGTGCTCACACTTTGCCTGTGACAAAAATCCAGCCATTTTTCAGATTAGTATATGCAAGAGATGCTGGGTGAGTTCTGAGGGAATGGCTTGTTGCCTGGACCACAAAGTGCAGAGTTGGAAGGATTGTAGAGTCAGATTGATGATGGGAAAGGGTGTTTCAGATTATATAGACCATCTCCACTCCCACCCCCCACCCCCCAGGAACACACACTTTATAAATAAGAAAGCTGAGGGCCTAGAGAGTCCTTGACTTTACCAAAGTCATATGGAGAGTTAATAGTCTGCATGTTGAACCCAGAAACTCTTACCCCAAAGCCAGAACCTTTCCCACTGAGTTACGCTTCAACTCTAGCAATCATTTTTACTCAGCCCATCCCTGATCAGTGTCCCCTTGCCAGTACATCCAAGTGTTCATCCAACCTTTGCTGGAAAAATCTCAGTGAAGGGGAACCCACCATGTCCTGAGGCAGCCTGTTCAACTTTCTGGTAACTCTAGTGGTCCAAAGGATGTTCTCTGCAGCATCCCCATGTGTTCCCTAGTTCCATCCTTGGGATGGATCTCTTTTCTACATGGTGGCCTTTCTGATATTAGGCTCAGGCTTCAGGCTCTTTCTCTTACATCACAGAACCTTCTCTTGACAGAAATACACAGAATAGATGGAGCTTCTTATTTTTTGAGTGCTTATATGGTTTTCCCCTCTCCTCAAAAAACAGAAACTGCAGATTTTTGAAAAAAAATTCTGTATTGACATATTTCATGTGAAGAAGCAACTTTCACATATACTGGTCACATGCAATTTATCCTCCTTTGTTCTTCTTGCTTTTAAATTTCATCAAGCCTTCCTTGTATGATTTAAAGAGCTTCAGTCTCCCCCTCCCACCTTTTCTTGGGGGGAGCTTTTTCATTTCTTGGGGGATGGGTGGTTGGGCACAGGTGTCCCTCGACATTGGGACTTGCCCATAAAGCAAACAACAAGAGACAAAAGGTCCAGGAGAACCCAAGAAAGGAAGTCACCCCTTCCAGCCAGCTGGTGCCAAATTGTGGCCAGTTATCTTTCCCTCTGTTTGCCAGCGGGGCCCTGCGCATCCTGGAATAAGCCCTTTTCCTTCGTTAATCTTTATTAAACAATCATGAGCTCTGTCGCAATTAGCTTTGAATGGAAAGTTGACAGACTTACGTCCTGTTGGGGGTGGAGTGTTTTGATATATGGGTGTCTGTGTTTTCTGAATAATGAGTGAGTTATTCTTCATTTAAAGGAAAACAAAACTGGGCAACAGAAGAGTCAGTGTTCTGCGTTTGATGTCAGATGACCTAGAGATTCTGCCCCTTACTACCTGTGTGACTGTGCAGAGGATGTCAATTCTTTGCTGACTCTGTTTCCTCATCTGTAAAATGAGTTAATCTACATTACTTCCAAGGGCCCCTCTTAGTCTGTCTGCCTCATTCTCTGTACTCCGAAGAAGGTATGAAATGAAGCTATAAATGTAAAATGTCAGGGTCAGTCTCTGATGACCTCGACCATCCCATTTGGTGGGAAAACCAAAATATTTACAATCCTCCTTTTTGACTTTACCTGGACTAACAGATTGTCAGTAAGAACCTGGAGTAGAGACTGTCAGACTTTTGTTGTTTTGAGGAGAGAGAGTGATGATGTCTCACAAATATACTTGGAGTTTGGACATCCAGAACATCTGGGTCAGAGCCCCGTATGGCTTCAGAGGCCCGAACAGTAGTCTAGCCATGTGATTTCCAGCATATACCTGAAAAAAGAACTAAATTCTTTTCAAGTATGGGGTTGCATGGGTTGAGCTGGATTGCTGTTTGGTTTTTTTCTTAAATTGCTTCTTGGTCCACAGTCAACACATGGTAATTTAGCGCTGATCTGTGGGCCAGGTACCATTCCAAGAACCAAAGATACAAAACAGAAGCAAAAACAATCCTTTGCTTCAAGCAGTTTACATTCTGACAGGGTGGGGATGGGGTGTAGAGCATCTATAAATCAGAATACAAAAGATAAAAACATAGGAGAGCTGGGAGGCCCAGGAAAGACCTTCTGGAGGAATTGGTGCTTTAGCTGAGTCTTAAATTAGGAAGCCAGAAATGCTTCAAACATATTATCAAGGCTTAAGTGGGATGAGAGGATGTCTCCCTTTGATAATGAATAAGATGGTTTCAGAGAACCAGCTGTTTTTTGTAGTATTTGTTGTGGGGGTGTGAGGTTCCCCCAAGATACTCACTACCATGATAGGAGTATATTTGATGAGGATAGAATAAAGTTTGTCAAGTGTATATTTGATAACAGAGCCTTCAAATTAACTGTACCCTGAAGCCGTTTCAGAAATCAACTAATAACCATTTACACTCCCCTCTTCACCCCCACTGAGCCAAAAGAAAAAGGAAATCCTCATAGTAAGTATTTATAATCAAGCAAAACAAATTCACACACTGATTGTGTCCAGAAATGTGTCTCATTCTCTCATGTCTCTCCCAAGTCTTCTCCTCTCCAGGTAAACCATCCCCATTTCCTTCAGCTGGTCCTGACAGATCCAGAACCTCTGGGTGATACATAGCTTCAGATGGCTTCAGAGGCCCTTCATCATCCTGGTTGCCTTTCTGTGGGCATTCACATTTCATCCCACTATTCTCCTGCCTATAAAGTCAGCTCCTCAGTCCCCTTACCTTCAGGCTAAACACATTGAACTCCCAGTTTCCAAGCTTCCAGAGAACATTCCACACCTTGAATATCCAGCCTAAATTCTTCACATCCTGCTCTAAGCCCATCATGTTCTCAGACTGTTGAATTGATACTCTTTTCTCCTTTTAGCAAATGCATCAGTCACTTTCAGCTTTTAGTCATCCCTTCTGCTGTACTCCATACAGCTTGCCCAGCTTAGGTTCTCAATGCATATTTTCCCTGATAGTTTTATAGTGAGTCTTCATTGGTGGGAAACAAGGGTGTCCTCCAGATGAAATAGAATGCTTCTATTCTCCAAGAATTTCTGGTGCCCTTGTCTAATTAACTCATTCTCCTCTTTGCCACTAATTGGCCATACTCTACAAATTCCAACATCAGTGTCCATTTCTTCAATATGGTGGCAATAGTTCCCCTGCCTCTGGGAACTCCCAAATGCATGAAATCCTGGCTCCAGTCACTAACCCCGCTTCTGTGGTTTCTGAGCTGTTTTCCCACCATTATCTTGTTTGAGCTGCAAAAGCAACTGGGTGTGTTGTTTTTTCTCATCCCCAGTTTATGGTGACTTGCCCAGGGTCTGGGGATCTGAACACATAACTGAAGCAGGACTGATGTCTGACTCTTCTAGTCTCCAAGTCTAGCTCTCCAGCTACTCTGCCAAGCCGTGGTGATGGGATGCAGAGCCATCTCCAGGTCTATTGAATCCTAGTCCTAGAATTTTTACTGTCACATCATTTTACTCCCTTACTTGACAGTCAGTTTTTATCTTCTAAGAGAGACGGCACAGGCCTCCAAGAAATCAGGTCCAAAGGTGACCTTTAGCACTGGTCCTGGGAGAAGTCTTGGTGGTTCCTCTTGCTCAGATAGGGCTGCTGTGCCTGCTAGTGATGGTTCCCATTATCCAGAACTGAAAAAAATGTTGTTTGTGGGAACATTTTAAAAAAAGACATTCTTTGAAATTTTCTACGATAGCATCAGGGAAACACACCTAACCAATATCCTAGCTTAGTACTTTGCCAATCTCTCTTTCCCTTCTATTCCTCTCAGGGCAGATCTCTGGTCAACTGCCTCTGCTGGACTGCCTTAGAGTGTGTCTTCATACTCGGGGTGGACAAATTCCTTCGAGTCATGACTTGGCCATCCTGGGCATGTGGCTAGCCCTTCCCACTCTTTTTCATATACAGCCCATTAGGCACAAATACATGTGTAGAAGCCCATTAGTAGGATCATGTAAGTGTCATAGTCATAGACCTTGAATTAGAGGGGACCTCCGATTCCTTCCAGTCTAACCTTCACATTGTACAGCAGAGAAAACTGAGTCCAGCGGCCTGCCCAAGGTCATCCAGACAGTAAGAAGCAGGGATGGGATTTGAACTTAGCACAGTGCCTTGCCCATAGTAGGCACAGAATAGCATTCTAAATGGCTGAGTGACTGTACCAGGCTACATTCACAAAAGGTCCCCAGAGTTAATGTGTAAACTAGGATGCAGAGATTCCCAACATTTTCCAGTAGAAGAATCTCATCCATCCCTCTATCCATCCATCCATCTGTCCATCTATCTGTATCTGTCTGTCTATCTATCTATCTATCTATCTATCTATCTATCTATCCATCTGTCTGTCTTTCTATCACACATCCCTGAGGCCCCTCCATAGTCATGGTACCGTTGGCACCTGTTAATTGTGTATACTCTTAATTCAGTCCCACAAACTTTTATCATTTCCTTGTGACCTTGGGTAAGTCATATACTTTCCCTGGGGCTCCCTTTCTTCATCTGTAAAAGGAGGTTCTTAGATTCAGCAGCCTGCCTTCACCGGGTTCAATCTTCTGATGCCATCTTTGGCACCTACAAGTTTCCAGGGTACTATAATATGTAAATACACCAAGGAAATGGTCCCTGCCTTCGAGGGCTTACATTTGACCAGAGGGATACGCAAATAAATATAAGGAAACCTCAGGCCTGAGAGAGCACAGCCCTGGGTGAGTCTGGGTAGACTTCATGGAGGAGGAGTCCAGGAGCTGAGCCTTGAATGAAGGAAAGTATTCTGAGACAAAAAGACTTGAAGTGTCTTGTTTCAGTGACCAGTGCTGGGAGATGGGGCAGCGAGTCTGAGGAAACGCTAGCAGGCCACTGGGGCTGAAATGTTGAGTTCCTAAGGGATATGTTGGGAATTCAAGTGAGAATGGTAACTGGAAGCCAGGGAGTAACGGTGCCTTAAATTCCAGGCTGAAGAGTTTGCATTTTATTCTTGATTTAAAATGTGTGTGTGTGTGTGTGTGTGTGTGTGTGTGTGTGTGTGCGCGTGCGCGCGCGTGTGTGTTAAAGCTCCTATGCATTCAGTCTTGCTTTTAAGTGAATAGATTTTTTATTCATCTCACTATAGACACATTTGATTCATAGGAATGAATCTGTATAGAAGGTATTACTTATTCATTCTGCAAAAGCAAAAGGCACCTTTGCTTATTGATGGTGCCGAGTCTTTAAAGGAGATGGCGGAGCCCGGCTTGCTGAACTCACGAGCTCATGGAATCACTGACTACTCATAAGCACTTTATATCCCTTTGTGTTTGTATTCTCTGCCCTAGAATGAATGCCTTGGCTCCCAGTGTCATTGAAGGTTGGGACCAATGTCATTGAAGGGTGGGACCAGGGAACGCCATGAAAAATTTAGCTACCTGATTCAGGCTACATCACGTATTCCCTCAACAGTACACGTGTGCATCGTTCTGTGTCTAGGAAATGTGTGTGACTTAGAGGGTAGAGTTTTGGAGTCAAAAGACCCAGATTCAAATCCTATTGCTATCATTGGCCAGCTGCATGACCTTAAGGTAGTGACTTAACATTTTTCATTCTGAAACAAATCTCTCAGGCATAACCTGGGGGTCTGTGAAATTTTGATGTATATGTATAGGTACATGTATGTATGTAACATAGAGAATCTTATACATATGTGTGCATCTAAAGAATGTGTATATGAATAGAGAGTTTGTACATATGTAGAGATAGGTCATTGTATTTCTAATCCTTTGATTTCCTTTGTAATCTATTGTATTTTATTTTATGCATTTAAAAACTTGATCTTGAGAAGGCATCCACAGGCTTCACCAGGCGGCCAAAGGAGGGGGTCTGGGACCTTCAGAAGGTGCCAACTCCTGGTCTGCAGGCTTCATGTTATACATCATAGGGTCATAGACTTTTTGTTGGAAGGAACCTCCAAGACCATCTCCTCCAACACTCATGCTCGTGCTCTCTCTCCCTCTCTCTCTCCCTCTCTCCCTCTTTCTTTCTCCTCTCTCTCTCTCTCCCCCTTTTTCCCTCTCTGTCTCTCCATCTCCCCCCACCACTCTCCCCCCTCATTTTATATAACAGGAAGCTGGGGTCCAGCATGTCTTCACACGAGACCTTCCGTCCCACAGCTCTGAGGCTGTTCATTGTTTGTCCCCCCTGGGTTTAGAATTAATTCTCTTGTATATATCTTGTTTCCATTTTCTTTTCCACCTGAAATTGTGAGCTTAGTGGCACATAGTGGGTGTCTAAGAAATGAAAGCTAGTTGACTTGATTTAACTGAAGCTGAAAATGTTGACTTATGCAGTAAGCTGTCTTGGGTCAGAAATTTGAGTTCTGGTCTTCCTGATGCCAAGCTCAGCGCTCGTGGCCTTGCTCCCAGTGGATGCCACCAGTAGTACCTGCCTCAAAGGTCTGCTGTGAACCTTGGATGACAAGACACCTAAAGTGCTTTGCCAGTGTTTAAATGCCATAAGTGGTGTCCCTATTATATTGACTCACAGCCTAAACTACAGTTTGGTCCTTTACAGGATACATTTGCTTGGACCAAGCTCTTGCCTCAGTTTCCTCAGCTGTCAAGAACGAGGGTTATGGTTGATGCTATTTGCCAGGGCCTCTTCCAGTTCTGACACCCTGTGATTGTTCAGTGGTTTTTGGGATGACCACAACGGGTTGTTTACCCTAAAAAAGTTCCATAGAGTCTAGGCAAACAGTGTTTGAACTGCAGGCCTGGGAGACGGCAGACCACAACCAGCTTCTTTGTACCCCAACTTTGTTTCTGCAGGCCCCAGTCCTTGTCCCCTGGCAGACTCCCAAGGGGGACCCCTGGGACTTCTGTGAACTTCTGGTCTCGGCTGCCAATTTGGACCCTCAGGACTCTCAGGTTTAAGTGGTTGCCCCTCTCATTCCATCAGGAATGACTTCTGGCCTCCATGGCTTCC
Organism: Pseudochirops cupreus; assembly: GCA_028627135.1. Taxonomy (NCBI): domain Eukaryota; kingdom Metazoa; phylum Chordata; class Mammalia; order Diprotodontia; family Pseudocheiridae; genus Pseudochirops; species Pseudochirops cupreus. Next base: position 27,688,927 of record CM053580.1, read on the forward strand.
TGGCTCTGATACTGGGCTTGCTGTGAAACCGCGGATGGAGAAGAAGCCGTCTGACTGGTCTCGGCCTCAGTGTCCCCCATCTGTGAAATGGGGATAATGATACAGCATCTATTGCCTCCCTCCCCCAGGTGTCAAAACAAATGTGTCCCACAAGGACCGAACTATGCATTTTGTGATGATCAAATAAAGTCACCTATGTAACACTCTTAGCAAACCTTAAGGAATTTTATCAGTGATAATTATTGTTATGGCAGACAGCTTGGCACAGGGGCAGATCAGGTCAGAACCAAATGAGAAAACACGTAGAGTGTTCTGCAAACCTTGTGACACTGTCTTTGTTGTTGTTGTTTTAGTCATGTCTGAATCATCCCGACCCCGTTTGGGGCTTTTTTGGCAGAGATCCTGGAGTGGTCTGCTGCTTCCTTCTCCAGCATATTTTACAGATGAGGAAACCGAGGCAGACAAGGTTAGGTGACTTGCCCAGGGTCACACAGTATCCAAGATCAGGTGAGCCTTCCTGGTGCCAGGCTCAGTGCTCTATCCACCGTGCTACATAGCCCCCCATAGGACACTGTATAAATGTTGGCTGCTACCACCACTGCTATTATTGCCAACAAGGATTTGTCAAACGCCTGCCATGTTCCAGGCACTGTTCTAAGCACAGAGAAAATTAAAATATACACACATTTTTAAAACACTGAATTATGTCTAACCCTAATTCACTCCTTCCCAGTACTAATGTCCTCTGTCTCTCCCCTCTCTAATGCTCCCCATTCCCTTCTTGTTTCCAGATAGAGTAACTTTTCCTCTAGTGGAACCCCATGGGCTTTGGAGTTAGGGGACATGAATTCAAATTCCACCCCGTGTGTGTGTGTGTGTGTGTGTGTGTGTGTGTGTGTGTGTGTGTGTGTGTGTGTGTATGTATGTTGACCTCAGTCTAGTCACTTATCTTCCCAGGCCCCTGGTTCCTCATCTGTAAAATGGGGCTGGGCTTCGTGGCCCTCAAAGTCCCATGTAGCTTTACATATATGATCTGATGGAGAGATTCAGTGCCTGGAGGGGAGGAAGGCTGGTGGTCCTAGACCTTCCGTAGGTGGCCAGAGTGTCACAGAAAGGCCTGGTGTGGACAGAGTTGGCTGTTATCCCGACTTGCTTTGGAGAAATGTTTCCCAAAGCAGCTGCCGAGCCACTGTACAGGCTTGTAAGGCAGCCGATGTCAGAGAGACCTTGGATCAGCTTTCTGAGAAAGAACAGGTCATCTGAGTGGGAGCCGCCTCCCACCAACTTTCCAAGATTTCCTAGAAGCTGGACTATGACAACATTGTTGTTGGCTTTCCGGTGGGTTGGGGGACTCGTTGGGAAGAGAGCTGGCCTCCCCTTCCTTTTATCTTTTCTTTACCTTTTTTTTTTCTTTTAAATAGGCAAAGTTCACATACCTTGAGAAATGAGGAATTCCATTCCCAAGGTGGCCCAGGGGGGAGGAGGGAGGCAAGGAGACAAAGGAGAGAATGAGGCTGTAGAGGGGTCTCTCTCACACACACACACATACACACACACACACACACACACACACACACCCCACTCCCCACCCCTCCACCCCCCTTGGAGAACAACTGAACAAA
>CM053580.1:27690648-27728279 GCA_028627135.1 Pseudochirops cupreus
TTTTCAATTCAAAAGATTTGGGGGCAACTAATTATTGGCAGTGTGACTTATTTTCAAGGATAGCTTAAAAGATACTTTTTGTTTGGGAGGCACACTTTGTTTCTAGTTAACTCTCTAGGTATGAGTTCATTTTAGGCAAGTAAAGTAAGTATGTGGCAGGAAGTCCTGAGTTCAAATCCTGTCTCAGACACTTCCTTGATGTGGGATTCTTAACCTCTCTTGGCTTTAATTTTCTCACTTGTAAAATGGGAATGAGAGCACCTCCCCACAGGGCTGTTGGGAGGATTGAAGGAGGTCATATTTGCCTGGCCCCGTAGTGCTAGTAAAGGCTTCTTCCCACATCTCTAGTAAATGTAGTCCAGCCTGTGCCCAGAGACTGCCAGGGAGAGGTTTTCATGTCATTTCTCTTCTCTGATGGAGGATTGTTTAAATTTTGTGAACTCCTGGGACCCTCTGGCAGCTGGGCAGGCACACTGGAATGGGGGGCGGCTAGGACCAGAACCCCTCGCAGAGGCCAGCTGACATTCAGAAGTTTGCCATGAACTTGTGTGTGTTCCGTTTTGCCTGTGCTTAGATCCCTGCTCTCCAAGAAGGGAACAATAAAGCTGTGTGTCATGGGAGCCTGGCACGAGGGAGTCAGTTAGCCAAAGTGGGCTTTGAAGATGTGGGAAGCTCATTTAGGAATTTGCATAATTCAGTAGCCAGGTTTTTCTATGTTATTGTTGGTTTTTTTTTTTTTTTAAAGACAGGCTTTTGACCTGCAGAACTTGCTTTTCCTTGTGTCTTGTTTAAGTTGTAGAAGATATTTGTGATTTTTAAATTCACAGCCACACACTTTTTGCCAATGAGATTTTTCTATCAGAATCTCTTTCTTGGTATTATAGTGCCTAGGTGGTGGGGTGAGGAAGGAACCCTCCCAAATTCCCCTCCAAACAATTAGAAAACCGCCTCAGGGTTGATCTAGGAACAGGGAAGCAGCTTATCAGCCCAGCAGGAAAATGTCTGTCTCACTGGGATGGGAAGAAAACCAGGTACAAGAGCAACAGCAGCAGCAGCTACAGCCAGCCTCACAGCAGGGGGCCTACAGCAAGGCTCCAAGCCTGGGGCAATTAAAAGAAAAGCAGAAAACTGGGCCGAAAGGTTGTTGGTTTGTTTGTTTTTTGCAACAAGTATCTCTGATAAAGACCTCATTTTTTCAAATATGTAGAGAACCGAGTCAAATTTGTAAAAATATACAAGTCATTCCCCAATTGATAAATGGTCAAAGGTTATGAACAGGCAGTTTTCAGACAAATCAAAGTTATCCAGTCGTATGAAAAAATGCTCCAAATCACTATTGATCAGAGAAATGCAGATTAAAACAACTCTCAGGTACCATGTCACATTTATCAGAGTGGCTAATGTGACGAAAAGGAAAATGTTGGATATTGGAGGGGATATGAGAAAACTGAGACACTGATGCATTGTTGGTGGAGTTGTGAACTTATCCAACCATTCTGGAGAGCAATTTGGAACTATGCCCAAAAGGCCATAAAACTGTGCATACCCTTTGACCCAGCAATACCACTTTTAGGTTTGTATTCCAAAGAGATCATAAAAATGGGAAAGGGGCCCACATGTGCAAAAATATTTATAGCAGCTCTTTTTGTGGTGGCTAAGAACTGGAAATCAGAGGGATGCTCATCAGGTGAGGAATGGCTAAACAAGCTGTAGTATATGATTGTGATGGAATACTACTGGGCTGTAAGAAATGACAAGTCAGGATGACTTCAGAAAATCCTGGAAAGACTTACATGAACTGATGCAGAGTGAAGTGAGCAGAACCAGGAGAACATTGTACACAGTGACAGCTGCAGTGTATGATGATCAACTGTGTTGGACTTAGCTCTTCTCAGCAATACAGTGATCTAAAACAATCCCAAAGAATTTATGATGAGCACACTGTCTGCCTCCAGAAAAAGAACTGGTCTTGTTTGAATACAGACTGAAGAAGGCTGTTTTTGCTTTCTTCCTTTTTTCCCTTTTATTTGAGTCTTATACAAAATGACTAATATGGAAATATTTTACATAATTACACATGCATATCTTATATCTGATTTCTTTCCATTTCAAGGAGTAGGGTGGAGAGGGAGGGAGGGAGGGATAGAAATTGGAACTCAAAACTTTAAAATGTTTAAAAATTGAAAACAAAATTTTTAGAAAATTCATAGAAATTACTCCATCCCTCCCCCCCCCAAAAATTGTATATGTGTTATTTTGTGTGTGTGTGTGTGTGTGTGTGTGTGTGTGTGTGTGTGTGTTGATGTGTCCTTTAAACTCCCTGGATCTCTGTTTCTCATAAAATGAAAATGTTTTACTGGAGTAAATAGTCTCCACAAGCCTTTCTACCTCAATCTAGAACCTTTGGTCCTGTGATTTCTCATATCAGTACTGTTTTGGGAGTCTACATTTATGTACTTTTGTGGTTTCTGGCTTATCTCACCTTAGCCAGTCTCTCCCTGTCTCTGTCTCTCCCTCCCACTCTTGCTCTTTCTGCCCCTCTCCTAATCTTCCTCTCCTTTGCTCACTTTCTTTCTCTCTCTCCGTCTCCCCTTCTCCTGTCCTTCTTCTCTCCCTCCATCTCTCCCCTCTCCATTCCACTCAGTCTCCCTCTCCATCTCCGTCCCTCCCTCCTCCTCTCTCTCTACCTCCCTTTCTCTCTCTCTCATCATTAGTTCAGCAATCAGCGCTTCATGACCCTTTTCTACGAGAGCAGAAAGATGAACTTTCTCTTGGCAGAGATCAGCTGGTGACTGTCCTAGACCCTGTACGTCCCACATCTGCTAAGCCAGGACCTAGGACACCCAGGCAGTTCCTGCCATTCTGAGCCTGGGCTCTGGGGCCTCGTTGCTGGTCGAGACTGAGTGACCTTGTGTCACATTCCAGGCAGGTCCTGGACACCATGAAGGAGTCTCTCCTTTTGATAACTGCCAGATTTCCATCAGCGTCTTCTGAGACCCAGGCCATTAGTTAGGCAGGGTCTTTTGTGAAATCCACCTATTGATTTGGGAGCTCTGGGAGCTGGCAGTGGGGAGGGCTGGAGGCTGGGCATGAAATTCCTCTCATTCCAGCATTACTAATAGGATTCTCTCTGGCTTCTGTTTTAAACTAATGAATGGGGAAAGAAAAGGTGGAACTCTTTTATATCTGAGAGGAGACCTCCCTGCTCCCCGGAGGGACCTGTTCTGCTTTGGGAACACTCCCTCTATATTAGGCAAGGTTATTTTGAAGACTGTTAATGACAACTGGAGTGGGGGGGAGGGTGAGAAAAGTGTGTTAAAACCATTTGGCTGCTCTTGAAATCAGGAAGGGGGAAAAAAAAACATTTTCTACTTGCAAATCATTTACTTGTCCCACGTTCTTCAAATCCTATTCCACAAATGACTTTAGCAGTTTTGAGGGTCACACCGGAGGTTAAGAGCCTGCTTGCGTGGTGTCTGTTTTGGTGATTAAAAAGCAGTCCTTTATGGAAGTGATTGCATTTCTGCTCACCGTATCTACCAGGGGAAATCTTTGATTTCATCCTGTCAGAAAATTGTGCCCTTCTTTTTAAGTGATTGACAGAGAGTAGTTGGTCTGAAAGGGCTCCCCGAGTCTAGCTAAGTGGGGATTGCTAATTACTCCCCCCTTTACCTACTATTCCTCAATATAATAAATCATAACATATTCCTTTGATCTGCCTCAGGAGCTTGTGAGACTTTGGAGAACCTTGTTGCGGTGGGAGTAATACTGCATATGGCATCTTAAGTCTTGGATTTGAATATTGCTTTTGGTGTTCATCTTGAGCACATCAGTTCATTACTTGGAGATGTATTTAGTACAGAACCATGCATGTCCGTGAGAGCTCCATCAGGTCTTCAGATTTGCTTTTGTCTTCGTAACCCCAGTATTGGTGATGGATTCATTGAGCCTCAGTTTTCAAGTCTGTAAAACTGGTGATATTGCCACTGTCTACCTAGGAGGGCCATTCTGAGGAGGGTGTTTTGTACACTGAATGTGTAGCCCTCTATAAAGATGAGTTCTTACAGATACCATGGAAAGTTGGTTGTCTGGAAAGTTATAACTTGGAACAGGATTTCTCCAAGAGTTCTCAGTATTGGTTTTTGCAGTAATTGGGCAAACTCTGTTGCCTCATTTCCTGTATCCTCCCCTTTGATGACATAGCTGGCATGTGCTTAGAGGGAAAGGTGAATTATCTTGATGTAGCAATGCATTGTCGAGTGTGTCCATAGCTTTCTTTTGCCAATGAGAGAGTTTCATTCCCCACGCATACCTTCCGGTCCCATTACTGTTGGCAGCCACCAAAGGATTTTCCCTCCCAATAATGGGATGCAAGAGGGAAAAAGAAAAATCAGATAAACAGCAGATGCAGTGCTGAGCCAAGAGGGTAAAGGAAGAACTGGAAAGTCCCAGGGGCTCTGATTGGCATGTGGAAGGTCACTTGCTCAATAGGAAATGGGTAGAATAAACCTAGATTGCCATTTCCACATTCATGCACCATGGGCTGCATGGTCATGAACATGCATTTCCATCCGAGAGACTTATTGCTGAAGAGCACTCAGTAGCTGTTGGTCTGATTGTTGGGAATAAAGTCGACCCGTTCCTTGGACAATTGGCTGCTGTGAGTGATAGTTCATTTGACCCTGTTGGTATGACCTGCCTAGTTAGGTCGTATATATAGACAATAAGTCTCTCATTCTCAGGGAGCCAGTGGACCATTGACTAAAGGAGATCTCCACCTAACCATGCTCTGCCTTCTCATCTCATGTGGTTCTTGTCCTTATTCTAATATCAGTCCTCCATGGAAATCTGCTGTAATGCAGAGAAGCCCTTCCATTGATTATTTTATGGATTATTGATTATCCTCATTTTTGTTGTGTGGTCAAGCTGTCTTCTTTCCCATTAATTCCTATCTATGATGATATGTTTTCAAGGCATCATTAGCCATAGGAGCTTGTAGTTGCCGTCCTTCTGAGCTACCATGTTTGGTTGTTGTTCAGTCACGTACAACTTTTTGTGATCCCATTTAGAGTTTTTTGGGCAAAGATATTGGAGTGCTGTTTCTTTTTCCAGCTCATTTTACAGACGAGGAAACTGAGGAAAACAGGGTTAAGTGACTTGCCCAGTGTCACATTGCTGACAAGTGTCTGAGACAGAATTTCAACCAAGCGAGGTCTTCCTGACTCCAAGCCTGGTGCTCTAGCCACCCTCCATTTTTAGATCTTCGCAAACCAACAAAATCAGAGACTCATCCCAGATGGTTTTAAGTCCATCTTTCATCTCAAAATGACTATTTCTACACTGGCATTTTTAAATGAAAGGTGGATTCAGAACCAGCTGGGATGAGTCTGATTTTATTGGTGGGGGAAGTTCACAGCCTCTCCAGGGCTGGTTACCCAGTGCCTTCTCTGCCCAAGGGGCTGGAGGCCTTCTTTTGGTTCCCAGGTTTTCTCTATGTCCAGTGTACCAGGGGGAACTGGCACAGTTACCATCACTCTTTCTGTATGGCCATACATAGGATTTTGCAGTCACATATGTCTTTCTACATGCCTTTCTCATGTCACCTCAAATCACGTTTTATATTAATTTGTATTAGTTTGAAATGGTGAAAAGAATTCCAAAACAGGTAGCAAAGCCATCTATTGTTGCTGTGGGATTATCTAAAAGTATTTCCGATTTGAATGCAAGCTCCGTTTCTCATGGCCTGTTCTTTAAATGACTTACATATCCTATTCCCTAATTAAAATGCCAGATGATCCAAACCCAGGGAGTTGCCTTTCGGGTTAATTCCATTTCAAGTTAATGAATTTCATTGAATTTTACTGTACAAGATACTCAAGACTGTTGATTTGGCTAAAGTCAAGTTTCTAGAAGAGAAAGTAAAATCACATCCAAGTTGGTTTATTTTTCTAGAAAAGTGCTACTCATTTAAAGATCCCCTTCCCTTCTTGCCCTTGGAGAAACTCTGTCTATCTAGAGAATAGAACACAGAAAATCCAACCACATTGTTTCAAAGTCTGTATCAGACCTGAGACTGAAGGAATTTTGAAGCTGGATCAGATGGTCATTGATCTTCACTTTTTCTGCAAAGGGGAAAGACTGGAGAATTCAATGGATTCTCTGATTTTGAAACCAAGGACAAGAAGGATGGCTGAGAAGGCCTCACAGGGAGGAGTGCATTGATGTAAATAAACAAGAACAGTTGGCAGTCAGATGTCCGTTGGGACAATCCATAGAAAACCATGCACCGATTAGTTTGAAAATCAGATGCTTTTGGGAGTGACGATATTCATACCTTCTTTTTCTTTTTTTTCTAGGACCTGCTGAAGTTCCCATGATGTCACCCAATGGATCCATTCCCCCCATCCATGTGCCCCCAGGATACATATCCCAGGTAAATTCATCATCCATCTGACCCAGTCTTTTTTCATCCCATAGTCTTAGATCAGTGGTTCTCAACCTATGGGTCGCAACTCCTTTGGGGGTCACAGGGGTTGCCTAAGACCATCAGAAAACACATATTTCCAATGTTCTTAGGAACCGAGATACTGCTTCTCTATCCGTCTTCAGGCAAGTCCACCCACATGTGGATACGCCCACATATGAGTATTAAAGGGTCATGACATTAGGAAGGTTGAGAACCACTGGTCTTAGACTATACGGAGCCCATCAGTGGTTTGGAATTTTGTGATCACGGTAGAAATAGAAGCGGCCATAGAGAACCTTATTTTACAGGCAAGGGACCTGAGGCCAAAGGGTTTAAGTGTCTTGCCCTGGCTCTCACACATAGTGGGTGGCATGGGCAGGATTTTAGCCAAGTTCCTTGGACCCCAAGCCCAGTGTCCTTTACACTGGACTTCTCATCAGGGTCAGCAGACATGCTGGGTTGAGCATGAACTACACTCGTGCCTTAGTGGTGGTGATGGAGTTGTCTCCTCTCCTTCTCTTCTCCCCCTGTCCGCATCTTAGCATCTTCATCAATCAGTCAGTTGACAAGCTTTTATTAAGTGCTTGGTCTGTACCAAGCCCTGGCCTCATGGTTCAGAATACAAAGGAAAGCAGACATTCCCTCCACTCAGGGTGCTCCTATCTGGATGGGGAAAGCAACCTACAGAAATTGGTAGATGGACAGTTGTAAGTATTAAGAGAAAGCAGGGATCATAAGCCAGTGGAAAGAACAATGCCAGAGCATTTCTCAGGTGATCCTGATATGAGGTGGTCATGCTAATCACAGTGGGGGCTTCGTGAAGGATGACTGGAGTGGGGAGAAGCGTGAGGCCAGTAGACCCCCTAGGAAGTTAATGTGGCCCTCCAGTCCAGAAGTGCTGGGGGCCTTGACCTAGGGCCGTAACTGTATTAATGGAGAGCATAGAAGGTACGTGAGATATTATAGAGAAACAGATGTCAAGATCTGACAATTATTGGTCATGTAGTGTGAATGAGAAAGAAGGATTCAGATCAGGGGCATCCAGCACAAGGTTCTCAATAGACACCTTGTGATGAGGAGAGAGTCCAGGACTGGATCAGTAGATCCGGCAGTCACCTACTGCGGGGGTCATTGACCTCATAAGAGGTGATGAGATTCAGATAAGAAAAGGGAGAAGAGCCCAAGATAGGACCAGTGTGGTCTGGAGGTACCCACAATTAGTGGATGGGATACAGTTAAAAGAGACTGATGAATGGTCAGAAAGGTCAGAGGAGGAGCTCCAAATGGTAATAGAGTCCAGGAGAGAGTCTCTGGGAGGAAACGTTATCAATGGCATCAGATTTTGCAGAGAAGTCTGGAATGCCAGCCACACATGGTCCTCCTTGGGCACCCCCTTTATTTCAGTGTTTCCTTTTCTCATAGCATTAAGAACTTGACCAGGGTCTTAATACCAGGGCTAATTGGTCATTTAAACAGGTTTCTTTTTTCTTTGTGAATTGCCCATGTCTCTGCCCAGTGATTCTCCAGATTGGCAGTGACACAGTGGCATAAGTTCAGATTCACTGCCCCCTTGACCTCTCTCTGGTCAGCTCTCTGTCCCCTTCTTGCTATCTTCCCACTTATGCACAAGTATGGGTAGGGATACACAGACAGACAGACAGACACACACCCATACACACACCTCCACCCCAAACTTTTCCTGCATAAGTTTAATTTTGAGTGTGGACTTAAGTTTTGGGGGCAGAGTAGGAAGATATTCTGTAGAATTTCTGAGGCTGGAGAGACTGGGTTCCCTCCTAGTCAGTCAGCAAGCGTCTGTTAAATATGCCAAAAAGTGCTAACTATACAAAAACAAGGCAAAGCCAGTCCTTCCCTCCAGGAGGATGAAATCTCATAGAAGTGGCAACTTGTAAACCACAGTGTGCCAACACAGTGTAGATAAATAAGAGACCATCTACCCGGGGAAGCCCTGGTGAGAGATGGTTGTATTGGCATTAGAGGTAAGCTGGAAGGAACCCTCCAAGGCTATCTAATTCATTCCTCCCCTTCTCTCCTTTAACAGATTAGGAAACTGAGGCCCACCCACAGAGAATAACTCAGTTCTTTGGGATTAAACAGGCAGTCAGTGGCAGAGTCAGGATTAGAACCCACGTCTCCTCTGCCTCTTTCCTCTGTGCCACCGTGCCCCATTGGGGTGGACCCAATGATCTGCTTGTCTCCATGGCAGCAGTATGGAGTCTTTAAGTGGATCTCACAGCCACCAGGTTGACATGTAACCACCAAAGCGCCATCGTGGTTGCTCAGCCCGTTTTGGGCTTCCTTCTCTGCCCCTCTCCATTACAGCTCAGAATATTTGTTCAAGAGCTCTGGGGATACCTGACTCTGTCAGTCACCACTGTACGATTCAGAGTTTTCAATAGCACTGGTTAATCTAATTTAAAGGTCTCCTTTGGGAAGGGAGATTAAGAAAAGCTGCAGGACTCTTGGTGAGAAGCAATGATTTTTCTCTTGTTTGTGCACCAAGATAGGATTGGAATCTTCACACCGTGTCTGTGACCTTGGGAATTTCGGTGATGACGTTGAGCCTCAGTGCAGCATCTGTGGTATTAGAGGCTTTGCTAGAAGGTCTCTGAGACCAGGATGCTATGTGTCATCCTGGACGGGTCACTAGGTGTCTTTCCTATCAGACTCTAGAATAAACTACCAGATATTTTCTATGGGCACACATTTCAGTATTGGTAGTATTACTTGGTAATTTAGGAGTATGGGAAAAAACTCGCAGTCAACACTGAGGAAAATTCACTGAGAGAGAAACCAGATATAATTTTAGTGTTTCTAGAAATTTCAAAATCCCTTCTAAACTGTGACAGGTGGTCAGAGAAGAGAGAGTTGATAACAAGGGGTGAAAGGTTTCTTTGTAGAAAGTACAAAGGAAGTCAAGTCCTTAAGGACATTGTGCCTGGGGCCTGTTAAAATGGACTAGTGAGCAACACTCTCCCAGTCTTAGAGAATTCTGAAAATTGCCTCTGTTTTCTGTTTGCTGTGTTGTTAAGAACAAAATAGTCTGCATTAGAGAGTTGCTGAGTTTTTGGGCAGCAATCAAAGGAGATTTCTAATTCTCTAAAATTAAATATGTTTATTTCTTCACTGTGTTAGGCCAACTATAATCACAGAAATCTTCCCTCCTCTGATGTAAGCTGCTCTAAGACTTATCTCTTATTTTCTCCTTTTTCTGCACAGCCCAATTATTGGCACGTCCGCCTGCTTTGGCATTTAAGTAAATTGTTTATTTAAGTCATCATGAGCAAGTAACATGGAAAAGCACAAAAGCGGTGGGAGTGGGCATTTCCAACAGGGATATTAAGTGATAGAGACATAGATGGAGGGCCAGAGTTTGTGTCAGGAAAGCCTACGTTTGGATCCAGCCTGTCACCCTTATTAGCTCTGTATTAGGGGGTCAGTCACTTAGGTAATTCTGAGTGATTTAGGAAAATCATTAGGGGAGGTGGGGAGAGAGGCCAGTCAGAAAGCTGATGATGGACCGGAATGGTGGCAGCGTCAGAGAGAGATGGGAATGCATAAGGAAGAGGAATCACAAGACTATTCAATGGATCTATATGTGGGGTGAGAGACTGGAAAAGAGGGTGATGGCAGTTTGCAAGACTGGATGGCTGGGGAGATGTGGGTACTCTTGACAGTCAGGGAGAAGGAGGGGTCTTAGGGAAAAGGCCAGTTCTGTTTTGGATGTACTGAGTTTGAGATGCTCAAAAGATAATTAGTGTGGAATGGCTGGAGCTTAGGAAAGAGGTTAGGTCTGGGTGCAAAATGGGGACTCATCCAAAGAAGAAAATTAATTGACTCCATGGTAGCTGATGAGATAGTATAGAGGAGGTGTTTTGTTTTTTTTCCTTTGTCATGGTGAAACCCTTTGCCAGTCTGGCGAAACCTATGATATTGTAAAATAAATAAAATAAAATTCAGAGGAGACCAATGATCTCGAAATACAGATATCAAAATAGTAAGAAGGGACAAGTTAATGAACATGTTAAGAAATCAAAAGAGATAAGAGAAAGATGGTCTAGGACGGATAGGAGGGACGCCTGTGCTTCTTGGAGTGACTGGGGTGAAGAGTGAGCTCAGGGGACAGGAGTAGGCAGACAGTCAGAAGACTAAACAGGTAGAAAACTGGGAGAGAGAAGAGAAGATTGTGATGGACAGTCTCAAAGAGGGTCAGACGGGAGGAGGATTGAGAAGAGGACATTAGACTCAACAGTTAAACCTTTGTTAACTTTGGAGAGCGCTGAATAAGTTGAATGATGAGGCTGAGAATCAGGTTATACAGTTTAGAAATGAGAACAGAGGAAAGTCAGAGCATCAGATTTAGATACTTTATGGATGTCAAACACTCAACCTTTTAGCCTGCGTGCAACCCACAACACTCCCGAATCTGGCCTGAACCATGAATTAATATGTAATTGGGAAATATTTAATAAAATACGTAAAATGCAATAACATAGAGACAATATTAATAAATGGTTTTCTAAGTCCACAGGTGGCCTCCTAGGATCATATGTATGGTTCAGTGGCCCTCATTTCAATATGACTTGGACACCATGGCTTTCCAGGTCCTTCACACTATATAGTAACAGTCACTTGGGGATAGATCACGTTGATTTTAATCAGTTAACTGAAAAGAGCTGATCACTTAGACCTCCACAGCACATGTTGTCTGCTTTAAAAAATGAAAGTTTGATCCAGGTTGTGAAACTTTCAATACAGTCTGGGTTTAAGTTCTGGTTCCTTTCTTCCCAAGCTGTTAGTCAGTCAATGAACACTTATTAGCACATGCTAAGTGCAGGGGATGCAAAGAGACAAAAAACAATCCTTGCTCTCAAGAAGATCCCAGCCTCGTAGGGGGAGACCATACATAAACTGCTCTTTCCCAGCAAGATACAGACAGGATAATTTGGAGTTGATCAGCGAAAGCAGGCATGTGGATTAAGAGATCTCTTTGTGGCTGTGAGAGTAACCCTGATTGGAGTGACTGTAATCCCATAGCGCCTTGTTTTCTCCTCAGCAGTCTGGGCATGTGATATTACTGGTCATTATTGGCTTTCCAAGGGAGAGAACATTTTGTAAACCTTTAAGCTTCATATTAATATCAATTGTTATTATTAAATTAGACACTGTTTGGATCTTGAGCAACATAAGATATTTCTTCTCTGTCTTCATGTCTTTGTCCGTATCTGTCTGTCTCTGTCTGTCTTTCTCTCACACGCATTCCATCTTCTGTAAAAGGCCTTTCCTAGACCCCTCTGTCCCCCCAGATGCCAAGGCCTTCTCTGAAATGAACCCTCGTGTACTTAGCATGTATTTTGCACATACTCTTCTGTAAAGTGAGCTGGAGAGGTAAAGGCAAACCACTCTAGTATCTTTGCCAAGAAAATCCCAGTGGGTCACAAAGAGTTGGCCACGACCAAGATGAATCAACAACAAGAAGTTATCTGCACATTGTCTTCTCCATTGGAAAATGAGTTCTTTGAGGACAGAGGCTGTTTCTGCCTGGTTTTTGTCTCCCCAGTGCTTATCAGAGTGCATGATGCATAGTATATGATGAGCAAATGGTTTTTGACCCACTCAAAAAGACCCCTCCTCCTGTGTGTGTACACACACACACACACACACACACACACACACACACACACGATTTAATCAGTGGAAGGTACTCCCTCTACCAGTGCCACTTAGCATCTCCTCAGTAACTTTTTGTCCTGTGACCCTGGTGGGATATGAGACCTCCCAAGCTGCAGGACATTCATGCAGCCAGTCAGTTGGAAGGCACTTGTACCAAGGGTCTTTCAGCCTCCAAAGCCATTGTCCTGACCAGTATAACAAGCTACCTCTCAATTTCCACCTACATACAAAACCAACAAATTATGCTAGCCAAGAATATAATGATAACTGTATTGAGAAGACAGTATACAAAGTGATGAACTGTTACATCAGAAATACCTGTTCTTGAGACTTTGCCAGAGAGAATCAATCAGTTAGAAGGCTTTCCAAGAGATGAAGAGAAGCTTCATGTACTTCCATTATTTCTTGGGTCTGTCCTCCCATCACAGGCAGAGCAAGGATGCAGAATCATAGACTATAGAATTCTATAGTTGGAAGAGAGCTCAGAAACCATTTAGATCTTAACAATTTCTTTTGAAAATCCAAGTGTTGATAGTCAACTGAAAACTCCCCATGAGACAACCCAGTGGGTGAAGAATGAAATGTGTGGTGGACATGAAACCACTTTTTCAGTGGACAGTTATCAATGGAGATGAGGGAAGTGAGCTGCTATAGACAAGTGAGTAAAATGGAAGTGTTTTGGGTACCATATTGGAAAAGAGAGAAGGTGACTAGAAGGCATTCCTTAAAATCATTTAGAGTCATTTTATCCAAACAGCCTATTCTCCAGAAATAAGAACAGGGCATCTTATTCCTCTGTCAAAACATGGAAGACACTTAGTCCGAAGAAGACAAAGGAAAACCTTATGAGTCAACAGATAGACCCCCCCCCCCCTTTTAAGGAAGTGTTGAGAAGAAGTTACCAGATTTGAGATGTTGTACATTTTCACCATTGCACAGATATTCCTTCTTTCCCTCCTTCCTTCCTCCCTTCCTCCCTTCCATCCTCCCTTCCTTCCTCCCTCTCTCCCTCCATTTCTCCCTTCCTTCCTTCCTTCCTTCTCTTTCTCTCCCCCCCTTCCTCCCTCCCTGTTCCTCTGCTCAAAGACCTCTATTGTGGGGGTGCCAACTCCACTTGAGACAGCCCTTCTGGATAGCTCTAATTTTCAGAAAGTCTTTGCTTTCCCCAAACCTTAAATCTTCCTGTCTGAAACGTCTACCCTTTGTTCCTAGTCGTGGCCTCTGGGGCCAAGCAAAACAAGTCTGATCCCTTTTCCACATGTGGGCCTTCAAATACTTGAAGATCGTTATTATGTCTCTTCATGGTCTCCTTTTCTCCAGTCTAAATATTCCCACTTCCCTCCACTGATGCTCCTGTGGCACGGCCTCAAGGCCCTCCACCAGCCTCATTGCCTTTCCTTTCTTAGGTGGCCATAAGAAAATTCTTGACCACCCATGATACTGCCTGGATTTAAGAAGACAAGAATGGAATTTTCTTTACACAGAGAAAGCTTAAGTCAAACTGTGAACTAATCAAGAGAGTTATGGGTAGCGATTGGCTCTTTACCTAGTTGTTTTAATCAGGACTTAAAAGACAGGCTTCACATGTGTATGGTTGGAATGGAGAGTAGAATGTACATGAGTCTTTTCAGCCCCTTCTGAATGTCATTATTCTTGGTAGTAGTGACTGCTCTTCTGGATGTAATAATACCGTCTTTATTCATAATTAATATCATAAATAGCATTAAATCAGTGTCAGTATTAGTTATATTAAATGATACCATCAGTATGCTAATCGTGTATACCCAGTACATGATATGTACTTACGTTAATACAGTATTGATACCAATAATGTTGTTAAGTAATATCAGTAATGAAAATTTCTGTTATTCATAGCATGCATACAGCACTTTCAGGTTTCCAAAGCTTTTTACACATGATGTTTCATTTGGTCTTCAGTAACTCTGTGAGATAGTTTTTATTATCTACATTTTACAAATTGAGGGGGAGAGAGAGAGAGAGAGAGAGAGAGAGAGAGAGAGAGAGAGAGAGAGAGAGAATTGCCCTGGACCACATAGCTAGCAAGTATCTGAAGGAGAGTTTGAACTTAGGTCTTCCTGACTACCAAGTCCAAGCTCCATCCATCATGGCACCTGGTTTCCACATTCCTGTGTTAGCTCATGGAAGCTTGTGTGGGGTACTGGAATGAGTGATGAATCTTCACATGTGACCTTGAGTAAATCACTTAAATTTTCACTTGTAGTTTCCTCATCATCTCCAGAGTGAGAAGTTTGGCCTTGATGGCCTCTGAAGTCCCTTCCATCTTACGTAATTATATGCATCCAGCTGGAATGAATGGGGGATAGAGAGAGGAACATCTCCTAAGTGCTTACTTTGAGCAGGGTGTTCTGTGCTAAGTACTGGAGATAGAACGAAAAAAGAAAAGGAACTTTGCAGATCACCAACAAAGACAAACATTTTTTGACCAGGGCCTTCTGTGGGCAGGGGACAGTGTGACCATTTGGAAAATACAGGAAGATTGGTGAGGATGTCATTGTTAGAGCTGGGAAGGAATAGACCAATGGATCCTGTTTGCTTTTTGGGTTTGGATCCCTATGTATCCCTTTGCACTTTTAATCCAACATATGCAGAAGCAGAGGTTATGTCCATAACTTTCCAGCACCCTCTTCCTGAGGCATCCTTGTTGTCATTGTCGGGTAGGAGGGAGAGTTTTACTCCCATTTCTCATAAACTAAGGCTAGTCTCTGTCTCAGGTTTCCTGTAGATCTGTAGAAATGTTTTCCCTGTTTCAGCTAATGATTTATATTTAAGATGTCCTTAAGCAGATGCTCAGAATTACATTTTTCCATTATAGCGTAGTCTTTGGCAATGGTTTTTTCTGCAGTTAGAGGAAAAACTATATGTTGAGCCCAAAGTGAGAAAAGAAACCTTGGAAAACCATCCAAGTCAAGTTTCTACTGGGTGGGAAACTCTTCTTTTTTCTGGCACGACTTGAGGATGAAGACGGGTTTGAGAGCACGTGGAGAACAAATTAAGCGCCAGTGGCTCATCTCTTGCCTAAAGCATTTGTTTTGCTTATGAATGTCTTATTATTTCTTAAGGACATGAATCCTGTTGAATTATTTTGGTCAAAGAGGGACAAGGACATAGAGGTGGTCAGTGGACCAAAGAAAATGCATTTAAATTTGGATTTGACCCGACCCAAACCCAGAGGGTGAACAAGTCTCTCTGTGGGAGAAAATACTGTGCATGTTGTGCCATGAAAACTTTTTTCACCCTCTCTCCATCTTGTTGCACCATGTCAACTGAATCCCAAGTATTAGCCTTTTTATAACTACAATCTGGAATCAAAGCTGTGGTATTCCATTCCACCTTTGGAAAGGGAATAAGCATTTATTAAATGCCTCCTATGTTCCAGGCACTAGCTAACACATGCTTCACAAATGTTATCTCCTTTAATCCTTGCAACAGCAAGGTAGGTACTCTGATTATCCCCATTGTCTAGTTGAGGAAGCTGAGGCAGGCGGGTTCAGTCACTTGACGAGGGTTTCACAGCTGGGAAGTGTCTGAGATCGGATTTGAACTCAGGTCTTCCTGACACCCCCACCCCAGGCCCCAGGCCCAGCTACTCCACTGGTGAACCATTTTTGGCATCCCGAGGATGAGGAGCTGAGAGAAAGCTGTGGAGGGCTGGCCCTGTGCCCCGTGGGTTCAGCAGAGACTCAGACTTTGTTGAAAGTCAAGAGAAGCTTTCTCTGTGAGTAGTCAGGAAAACATTCCAAGCTGAAAGAGGAGGGAGAAAAAGAATCAAGCCACTGACACAAGACATTTTCTTACTTTAATTGCCATCATCAACCAATGACCATTAGTAAGATTGTTTTCACCGTGGGTGTGGGTGTGTGTGTTTGTCATTATTGAGAGAGGGGTAGCATATTCCATTTAGTGTATTTCCTACTAAAGCCAATAGCTCAACTTCCAGTTAAATTAAAGTCTGATGTTAGATAAACATGCCATGGAACTCGACCATGAGTAGATTTTGGAACAGCTAAAGGACAATGGGCCAGGTTAAGAATTTCACCTCAGAAGAAGCAGGTGTGGCTGGATTGCCTTTTGGGAAAATGTGCAGAGTTCTTTTCTAATGGTCCCAAATTTCACCTTTCAACAAAGTGCCATCTTTTTATTTCTTTTTAAGATTGTTATTTTAAAAATTCTGATCTCAGACACTAAAAGTGGGCATTTTCTTATATACCAGAGAACAGAAAAATAAGGAATATTATAGGAAACTATGAATGTCCATTTCATTATAAATGTGTTGAGTGATTGATTGATAACTTGCCTCTCCCAGTAACAACTTTGAGTGTTCTTGAACCCCACCCCCAAATTATTGCCATTTCCAGGTTCATCGTCAGTCAGATCATAGATTCAGAGGCCAAAGGGTCCTTAGAAGGTGCTGAGTTCCATCCCACCCTTTTTACTGATGAGGAAATTGAAGCCCAAGGGCACAGAGATTTGTTCAAGGTCAAGCAGACATTAAGCAAAGAGACTGCACCCAACTTCTCTGATTCTAAATCCAGCACCGCTTCCACTGTTTCATGCTACCCACTGTTTTTGTTCAGTCATGCGTAACATTTTGTTGACCTGATTTGGAGTTTTCATGGCAAATATACTGAAGTGGTTTGCCATTTCCTTCTCCAGTTTGTTTTGCAGATAAGGAAACTAAGGTAATCAGGCTTAAGTGACTTGCCCAGGGTCACCCAGCTAGTAAGTGTCTGGGGTCAGATTTTGAACTCAGGTCTTCCTGATTCCATGCCTGGCACTCTGTCCACCGTGCCTCGTAGGTGCCCTGCTGTTTAATTTGGCTTTATTGGCTTGCCTTTGTCATGTGTACTTGAGGTTTCTGCATTACCTGGGAGGTTGAGGGGGGGAGGAAATTAGCGACCATTTTCAAGCATTTTAGGGGATATGACATGAGCCATCTTCAGCTTCACAACTCAGCTCCTGACTTCTCTAACAGAGATCAGAAGACAAGAGTCCTAAGCCCACAGCACTCATGGCATTGGGCAGGAGACCAACGTGGGATGTGATGTGGACTTGACCAGTCCTGCGTTCTCTTTATTCTCCAGACTGACTTTCTTTTCCTCATGTGCCCAAAGAAGGTCATTTAGGTATTTGTTGTAGGAGATGGTTGGTAGACTTTGTTGGGTTTCCCACTTTGGCAGAGTCTCATGGAAGATCCAAGCTAGAGGGAGGCTCTGGGCATGTGGTTCATGATGGCAGCCTGCCCGGGAACGAGGTTTGCTGAACCAATCCTAGATAACCCTCTCTTACTGTTACTTCCTCTCAAAGTGATAGTGTAAAAGTTGTTGGAGAGCGTCATTTCTAAGTGGACAATCCTTGTCTTTAAGAGATGAGTAAACTCACTTGAGGTACCCCTCCATATAAACGTTGGGCTGAAAGGAATCTGGACAGCTCATCTGTTCGATCCGCTGACTTTGGGCTGCCCTCTTCTTAATCTTCCGTGGAACAGAGCACATTCCAGTGTCTCCAGTCTACTTCAGGCAGGAAATTCTGATGTCTGGCCTCAATCCCCCACCCCTCTGAAATAAGCCCATTTCCTTATGTCCTAACTTTGGGAAAGCTCAGACAGCTGCCCTCCATCCCTCATGTCCTCTCCCCTAATATGCTTGAAAATCGTCACTGATTTCCTTCTTTGTCTCCCCCCAGCCCCCAAACAGCATAGAAACTGCTCCATGAACCATTTTTCTGAGATTAATTATTTCTATTCACAGTGTCTATCCTGGTCAGGCACATTAAAGACATTTAATAAAAACTCGTTGATTAATACAGAGTTTTGAATGAAAGCCCATTGACGTCAGTATTAGACGAGAAAAATGTTTGAGCAGAAGTGTTTGTCTTAGAGGTTTTATTTGCCCTGGCTTTAGGTTGAAAATTTAAGATTAAAGGTAGATATATTTAAGTGATGATTGTCAAGTCCTGTTGAGTCCTGGCACCGCTGCTTGCTACCAGTATGATCTTGGTCATAAAATGACATACTTTGGGGCCTTAGCTTCCTCGTTTGTAAAATGAGTGGGAGTTGCTCCTTCAGGTCTAGAGTTTCCATCCTATTAGCCCCCCTCACTGTTCCTTCTCCCTCCAAGCCTGTCTGGTACCATGTTCTAAATCTCAGCAGATTGTCAGCTAAGATAGGGAAAGGGTGATAATCGACAATGAAGGCACTTGCCCCGTTTGCCAGTGGCATTTTCACAGGTGAGATATCTAATATTTGAGGATCCCCCCAGCTGATCCTGGGATTTCCCTGGCCCTTCTGCTCCAATAGCCTTCAGACCCAACTCAGCACCCCAGGTCAGCTACTGATCAGTGGTTGTATCTGTCCTGCAACTCTGTGGCCACTTGCTCTGGAGAATGAACAGGAGATTGTGTTCTAGGGTTGAGAGCCGTCATATTGATGTTGCTTCTCCTAATTGTCATAGCCGCGCCATGGGGTTTTGCAGCTACTCCTTAGGAGTCATTATAATAAAAAATGGCATATATATAACACCTCACCCATGGGATCTCATTTGATCATCTCTATGACACGAGTGCTATTATTCTCCCCAGTTCACAGATGAGAAGAGTTGAGGTCCAATCCAGTCCAACCCAATCAATATTTATAAGTGACAAGCACTGTGCTAAGCATTTATATAATTTATTATTAATAAATAAAAAGAAAGACTGTCCTCACCCTCAACAAGTTTACAACACAAAGGGAGAAAAGGTGAGAGAGATCAAGTGATTTAATTGTCTGAGGTGTGATTTGAACTCAGGTCTTCCAGACTCCCAACCCTCAGTCCATCATGCCAACTAGCTGCTGCTTGGGAGGTGACCTCTTGGCAGCTGTTGACACTGCCTTCCCCTGCCCTTGAAGTAATCCATATATGAAAACTTAGTGTGCTGTTTCTGAAATAATTGGTGAAAAACGATAAGCGTTTCAGTCATTAGAGAATCCTTATGATACAATGTAATCATACTGTGCTTAAGAAATGATGAGTGCAGAGAAGCCTTGAAAGTTTTCTATGAACTGATGCAAAGCAAATACAGCAGAGCCAGGAGAACAATATATACTGACTGCAACAATGGACATTGAACGGAATACGACCCCCAAACAATCTAAATGGAATCTTGTAAAATGGGAGAGACCAAGCTTAGCCCCAAAAAAGGGATAGTGAAGCCCCATCCCTGGTCTCATTTGTGGAGATGTAGAGGAAGTACATTCATAGGCAGGAATCATAATGCCAGGTTGCTTTTTTAGTGCATTGATTGATTTGGCTTTTTTTTTTATCATCATCATTTTCTTTTCGTTTTGTTTTAAATTGCTTTTTTATAAAGAATAACTTTCTTAGGGTGGGGAGGGACAGGGACATGAGTTGAAATCTAGGCAATGTAAACAGAAAAATTATCAATGCAAATTTTTTTTAAAGGACCCATGTAGAAATATTTAAGTTACAACCACTTGCACTGTTAGTGGGTATTCTCATAAAAATCAAGCCAGAACTTTAACATTTTCTGTCAAAAGCTGCCATAAAACTTTTAGCATTAAATTAAGTACAACAAATTCCTTGAGTAAGTTGCAAAATTACAAATTGGGACCAAGTTCCACCAACATAGAGCTTTGAACTTCAGTTTTTTCACCTGCAGATTAAGAACATTGGTTCAGGGGTGGCTAGGTGGACCTGAGTTCAAATCCAGACTCATACACTTAAAACACTTACTAGCTGTGTTGACCTTTGACAAGTCACTTAACCCCAATTGTCCTACCTTCCCCCCTCCAAAAAGCAAAAAAAAAAATGTTTTTTAAAAAGAACATTGGTGAAGATCTATACTTCTTTCCAGCCATAAGATTACATTGGAAGGATAATCCCAAGGATCTTTGGCTGTGGTCGCTGAAAGTCAAGACCATATAGAAACAGAGTCAGTGATTCAGCCAGGGATTGCAAAGAAGAGGATGGCCCAAAGTCAGTGGATCACACAGATGAGCTGTCCAGATTCCTCTTACCCCAACATTCTTTTTCCATGGACTGTTTCCAACTGCAAAGCCCTCCCCATAGGATCATCCCTCCGTCAACAGATGTTCAGCATGTCCTCTGTGCCAAGAACTGCCCTAGGCGCTAGGGATACCAGAACAAAGAATGGATCTGTTCTGATGCCTTTTGTTTGTATAGAACAGAATGGGTCCTGAGAGACTGGTTTTATTTCTCAATTGATTGATTGATATTGGTTGACCTCAAGTCCTCACTTCACACATTAGGTAGCCAAAGCTTCAGAAACTCATAAGTGACAAATCATAAATATCAGAAGGAGAATTTGAACTAAGATCCTCAGACTGTGCCCCCATCATTCCTTCTGACCCCATTATACCTAATACGTCCCTCAGCAAGTCATTTTTTCCTCTTTCTAGGCCTCGGTTTCCTCATCGGTAAAGAGACCCCACCCCCACCCCCACCCCCCACCCCGCTCTAAATCTGTGATGTTCTAAACTACTCTCAAGTTACCCCTCTATCAGTGACAGTCATGTGTGGCCCCTTCCCCTCAGGC
Organism: Pseudochirops cupreus; assembly: GCA_028627135.1. NCBI lineage: Eukaryota > Metazoa > Chordata > Mammalia > Diprotodontia > Pseudocheiridae > Pseudochirops > Pseudochirops cupreus. The sequence goes on from CM053580.1 coordinate 27,711,401, forward strand.
AGGCTCCCAGTCCACCAGACATGTGGGTTGAAGAGGTATTTTTCAGCCTCTTCACTGGCACAGCCATTTCTCCTGGTATTAATATTTCCTGTGACATCAACCCTATTTGATGTTTCCAAAGTACCACAGGTTGGTCCCCACATCTTTGATGAGCCTTCTGATCTGTCTCTGCCATGGATTATGTAACAGCAGCAGCAACACCTGCATAAAGGGAATCTCCATCTTCCTCCTCCTTGCCCCCTTGACTCAATTTATGTAACCCTTCAAAGTCATTAAAAGCTCTCTTCTTTCTCCTTCTCAATGATCATGTTCTGCTCTGGGTTCTAGAAAGAGACAGTCTAAAAATACCAGGAAACATATGTTTTGATGCCCAGACGAATGAAAGTCATATTTTTATTCTAAAATTAGAAATCATTCTTGTCTAGGTGATTCTAAGATGTCTTTTAAGCCTTTGCTTAATTAAATTTTGAAGATGAAAAGGTTTTTTTTCTTTGCTGATGAAAGTAGTAACACTAGAAGTGCCTGTCACTTTAGAGTCTGATCTAGGCAAAAAGATAAGTAAAGGTGGCATCTCATTACAAAATCATGCTCAGATAATATTTCTCTTAAGCTCAAACCAAGGGAGACTTCCCTGCTTGTCTCTTGATCCTCATGGTTCCCCCCCCCCCCCGGGGCTATATATCTAGGGCTGGAGTGGACTATTCTCTCAGAGGGGCTGGAAAGAGGACTTTGCAGGAATTAAAAGGAAACCCTAATTGGAGAGGTAGTTTTCCCTCTTCTTTGATAAACTATTGTGTGGGTATCCAAATACACATACACACACATTTGGATGTGTTCATTTAAGTTATTTGATATATAATCTTTCCCCAGTTAAAAACAATTTTGACATTCATTTTTTACATTTTTCAGTTCCAAATTCTCCTCCTTCCCTATCCCTCTCAATGAGAATGCGGATAGTTTGAGATACGTTATACTTGTGCAGAACGCAAAATATGTTTCCATAGTAGACATGTTGTGAAAGAAAACACAGACCAGAAAAAAGTAAAAGAAAGTTTAAAAAAAAAAGGATGCTTTGATCTGCATTCAGATTCCATCAGTTTTTATCTTTGGAGGTGGATGTCGTTTTTCATCATGAGTCCTTCAGAGTGGTCATAGATGCTGAAAACAGCTAGAGTCATTCACAGTTTATCATTGTATAATATTGTTGCTACTGTGTATAATGCTCTCCTGGTTCTGCTCATTTCACTTTGCATCAGTTCATGTAAGTCTTTCCATGTTTTCCTGAGAGCATCATACTTGTCATTTCTTATTCCGTTCAACCATTCCCCAATTGATGGGCATCCCCTCAATTTCAGTGAATTTTTGTACATCTTTATCCATGTGGCCAATTTTGCTTTTCAAGGAGATCTTCTCTTTAGTGGATTTTTATGCCTCTTTAACCTTTGGGCCTATTCTATTTTTTTTTTAAGTATTAATTTTCTTCAGTATTTTTTGTGCCTCCTTTAACAAACTGTTGACTCTTTTTTTATGATTTTCTTGCATCAGTTTCTTTTTCAATTTTCCCTCTATTTCTCTTATTTGATTTTCTGAAATGTAGAGTAAATCTTAGAGTATAGATTGGAAGTGAGTATTTGCAAAGTGCCTGGCTAGTTCTAAGAGTGGAAGCTGCAAGAATGAATGGACCATCTAGGGAGAGAAGATAGAGAGATGGAAGGAGGACCAAGCACAGAAACCATTGAACCTGGAGGAGAAAGAATTGTCCCAGAATGAGAGATAGTAGGGCCATAAAGCCCCAGGGTATCCCATAAGCCAAGAAACAAGGGAGCTAATTTCAGAAATGGGACAGTCAGGAAAATGAGACATGACAAATACGTGTTGACTTGATAAATGGCATTTGCATGTGGTCCTGAGGCATTTATTGCTGACCTTTCCTAGTGCACCAGATTGCAGCGGCTTAAAAAGAAATAAGTGGGTGGTGAGAAGACTGTATTGATGGGACCATCATTCTCTGCCAAGATTTTCAGCTTTCTCTGTTATTGCTGTGACCCTGCTCATCTTCTGGTTATTAGTTTGTCTTTTAACAGTGATGTAATAGGGCAATCTAATCAGACTCAGGAATCCCTATGTTTTCATTCTGCCTCAAACTTTGACTAACTGTGTGATCCTGGACAGTCTCTTCATCTGTAAAATGGAGATGCTAGTTATGCCTGCCTCACAAAGCTGGCTAGGATCAAATGAGGCAATCCTTCAACATGCTTTACAAACCACAAAGTCCTATTTAAATAAATATTAGCTATCTTTACTACTATTCTAATAGTAGAGTTTGTAGTGAGTATACACTTAAATTTTTTTATGTGGAAAGAAAAGATAAGGGATGATCTCAAATCGTGTGCATCTTCAGAGTGTTTGCTAATGTATTTTTCCCTTTTCATTCCTCTGTAGGTGATCGAAGACAACACAGGGGTCCGCCGAGTGGTGGTCACACCCCAGTCTCCTGAGTGTTACCCCCCAAGCTACCCCTCGGCCATCTCTCCCACCCATCACTTACCTCCGTACCTGGCACATCACCCTCACTTTATCCACAACTCACACACAGCTTTCTATCCACCCGTCACAGGACCTGGAGATATGCCACCCGGGTTTTTCCCACAGCCCCATCTTCCCCCCACACTTTATGGAGAGCAAGGTGAGTGGGGCAGTGCTGATGTCCTTGGCCATTTTCAGTTCATCTCATTTCAGCAAACATTTCTCAGGCACCCACTGTATGTGAGTCAGCTAGATTGTATAGTGGATAGAGCAGTGGGCCCGAAGTCAGGAAGACCTGAGTTCAAATTTGGCCTGGGACACAAACTAAGCTGTGTGACCCCGGGCAATTCGGCAATTGGCCCAAAACACTGCATATCTCTGTTTTCTTAGCTGTACAATGAAGATAACAGCCCTTCCCTCCCACGGTTGTTGTGATGACCAAATGAGATATTTATTTAACTTGTATTAGCTAAGTAGGTTTAGCATGTGTAACATTAATGTAGTGCTTGGCACGTTATAAGTACTTAATAAATGCAGATTCTTTTCTGCATCTGTGCCTTGCAAAACACAGACCTAGGAATCTAAGAGTTAGAGATTGAAATTGCAAACAGCCCCTGCTCTCAGGGGTCTTACAGTCTTCTTCCTTGAGGCAGCATGCAAACCGATAAGCTCTGTGCCTTCTACCCAGTGGGTACTTCAAAAATGCTTACCTTGAGTTAGAATAAGTTCAGTGAGGTCATTCGAGGAGGGAGAAAGCCCTGGTCACTGGGAGAGGCTTCCAGGGTTATTTCTGTGAACTCTTCATCCTTTGCTGCAGAAATCATACCACTATACGGAATGTCCAGCTACATCACAAGAGAAGACCAGTACAGTAAGCCCCAGCACAAAAAACTGAAGGATCGCCAGACCGACCGCCAGAATCGTCTCAACAGCCCCCCTTCCTCTCTCTACAAAAGCCACCTAAACAACTGCACAGCTGTCTACAATGGCTACGGCAAAGGCCACAATGCTGGGAGCAGTGGTGGCGGAGGAGGCGGTGGTGGGGGACCCGGCATCAAGAAGGCCGAGAGGCGAGCAAGAAGTAGCCCCAAGTCCAATGAATCTGACTCCCAAGGTAAATCCACAAGTTCCTTGTTTTTAAGAATAAAAGTTTCTTTTCTGTGTATATTGTTTTCACAAGATAGACAGACAAGCAAGCAGACAGATAGATAGATAGATAGATAGATAGATAGATAGATAGAGATAGATGGATGGATGGATAGATAGATAGATAGATAGATAGATAGATAGATAGATAGATAGATGTGATGATAAGACAGATGGATATGATAGAGAGATCAGTAGATTTGTACAAAGAGAGGATGGGCAGCATGGTGTATTTTAAAAAGAACTAGCCTCTGAGGCAGAACTTTGAGGTTCAAATCCTGCCCTTATAATACAGTGACTGGGCGATCTTGAGCAAATAAATGAACATCTTAGCGTCTCAGTCCACTTTATGAGATGTCTGTTGTAAACAAGGTACTGATACTACAGTGGTACCTATTCGCTAGACCCATGTCTACACCAACATCTATGCCTACATCTTCATTGATGTCTATATGTATCTCTACCTATCTCTGTATCTTTATATCAGTGTCTGTGTAAGCCAGTGGTTCTCAACCTGTGGGTTGCGACCCCTTTGGGGGTCAAATGACCCTGTCACTGGGGTTGCCTAAGACCGTCGGAAAACACATATTTCCGATGGTCTTAGGAACCGAAACACCGCTCCTCCATGCATCTCCAGGTGGGTCCACCCACATGCAGACACAGCCACATACGAGTATTAAAGGGTCGTGGCATTAGGAAGGTTGAGAACCATTGGTGAATGCATATCTTTATCTGTGTTGTACTATTTATGCCCAGATAGATGCAAAGAAATAGATACATAGCTATGAATAGGTGAATAGTGAATCTCATAGTGAATAAAGGACTCGCCTCAAGTTGAAGTCCCACCTTAGAGACCCCCAAGCTTGTGTCAGCCTGGAGGTGACTTCCTCAGGCTCTCAGCTGACCGATTGGGAAGGGAATGTGAAATAACATTGATATAAAAACAAAAGGTATCCATCTTTTTTTGAGATGGTTTGCGGACTAAGTTGTCCCTTTGGATTGGTAGAGGGCAGTTTCACACCAGGAGTTGCCCCTCCTGAAATCTGTAGGTCCAGATGAAAAAAAAGTATATATGTCTGCTTTTGATGTACATGTGTAAATAGTGGTTTCTGTTGTGCCCACCCTGCCTCCCGCTGCTGCCACTACCACACACACAGTCACGTATACACACAAACTTTGACTAAAAGCCATCATCTCATATGGAAAAATGCCCAGTCACTCTGCTCTGAATTTCTGTTGTGAATTGGCTTGCTTGCTCCAACATGTTTCTTAGCATGGGAACAATATTTTAGTGCCTTGTTTCCATTTCATACTTCATAGTGGGCTACATCTTTTTTTTTTTTATCGCATAACCTGTATAATTCTCTGCCCCCTGTGATCTCTCTAAGTTAAAATGTCAGAGACGGTTTTTACCTCGACATACTCTCTCCTCTTGTGATCCAGGAGCAGAGGTGGATGAGTTCCAGGCCAAAGCAATTAGTGTTCAGCAGAAATTGGGGTGCTGTGGATGATTCCAAATAATTACACTTCATCAGAGCAGATGCCATTCCTTTCAGACAGTTCAGGGGGGAGAACTAACCTAGAAAAATGGAAATTTATTTATAGTTCATTTCAAACGTAATGCATTGCTTAATTCCATCTTTGAAGGCCAGAGTAGCTCCTCTCATAAGGGAGACATGATTCTTCGAAAAAGCCTTTACAGATAACTTGTTTGATCCTCTCAGAAACACGGCGAGGTAGGTTCCTATGTTAGCCCTCTTTTAGAAATGACGCAGACAGAGGGGAAGTGATTTCCTCTGGTCATAGGTCTGGTAATTATCTAGTACAAGATTCTAGCTCAGTGTTTGCTCATTCCAGTCTTCTGTCCACCACACCTCCCAACTGCCTAGGAGTGCTGTTGACGAAAGCTCACCCACATGACGAGTGTATTGTAGACAAGACACTGTTCAGGCTTCGTTTGGACTAAATGGATTCTGCTTCCTCATTGACCCCCTGAGCGAGGGGGCCAGTGAGAGATGGGGGAGACTTTCTGGCACAGGGTGCATTGAAGCTTGTCAGTTAAGCTCTCTCTTATCATGGACAGAAATCCCTTCTGCTTGGAAGTCCTAATGAACCCAAAGCACCCATTCCCGTGATTTCTAAGGCCTGATTATGGTATGGAACAAAAATGGTCTTTCTAAGCCCAAATTCACGGGAGTTTTGTGGGGTTTTTTGCATCAGACACTGTCCTATTTCCTGTAACTACCCAACCCCACCTGAACATAACCATTTGTGAGCTCGCTGTAAGCAAGATCCTGGATGATAAGCCTTCCAGGGCAATCTTCAGGTAGATGGGAATGTTTTTAAGGAGGCATCATTTTTAGACCAAATCAAGCAGGAAAGCCGAACTTTGTCAAAAGCCAACTTTAAAATTAATTTCCTAGAGAGTGCAACTATTTTTATACAATGGGAAATTTACTTTAAAATTAGCATCCTGGGGACATTCCTATTTTTACAACCAGAGGACACACAGACTGAATAGGGAGGATGTTCTCCCTCCCCATCATCCCTGAGGATTTCAGTCTTTGAAGAAAGCCAGAATGGCATCTTTGGAACCTGAGAAGCCTACAATTAATATAGAGATGAGAGTTAAGAATAGCAAAGTAAACTGCATCTCCTCCAAGGCCCTCCCGCCCCTGAAGCTTGGAATCCTGAGAGCTACGGTCAGATTCCCAGGAGTGGATGAAACTCAAGTTCAGCCAATATTGATGAAGCATCATGAGACCCAGAATGTATTAACACTGAGAAAGTTGTCCTCAGAGCTGGGGTGACCCTGGGAGAATCATTTAGCTCTCATTACTCTCGGAAGCTTTCTAAGACTATACTTTGCAGAGAGGATGCAGACTTTCCTTAGTAGAGGGAGTGTCCTCACCTGGGAGTCCCCTCAAGTCAAGAGCAGGGCACTGCATTGAGTGCTAAGGCTAAAATAAAAGGCAGTGAACCATCTTGAAAGAGCTCTTCATTTAATGGTAGAGACAACACGCAGACTGTATACACATAAATCAGATAGAGATAATCCCAGGGCTAGGTGCTAGCATTAGGTAGCAGTGAGGTTTCAGCTTTTGTTCCCATCCCTAGACAGGCATCTTACGTGACCAGCAGTTTTCATTGGGGGGAGTACAGGGAATGGGGAAGGGGCAGGGCTGGGGCTTGGTACTAATTCCCACCAAATTGTGCTAGCTATGTTTTTGTAGGAGTTGACTTGTCCAGTGAGGATTCCATTTCCAGTACCTTGGTGTTTTATTATTTGACACTCTTGCCTGCCTTGGAATGGCTAGCTGCCGCATTTCCACCCTTGAACACCTGCGCGCCGTCCTTGGGGCTGACAGCCTTCTCTGGCAGTCTTCTGAAAGGTCAAGGGCCTGAAATGTAAATCCACTTGGCTTAGAGTTGATAAAAGTGGAGGTCAACTGGCCTCTAGTTATCTCCCAGCGCTCCTCGGCCTGGCTGGAGACGGCAGGGTTTGGAAAAGGCCACGTCACCCTAATAGTGGTGCCAGAAGGATTCTCATGCTGCTCAGGTGAGAACAGTAAGTCCCAGTAGACTTGGGGGACAGTAAACAGAAGCCCAGAATTTCAGAGATTATCTAGTCCAACCATTTCTGTGATTTGCTTCGTAACCTTTCAGTGAAGTATATTCCTCACACCCAGCATAGCACCTTGAGTATAGTAGGTCCTGAATAAATGATTGTTGGATTCTACTGAGTGGAGGTCATACTCTTTTGTTGAACGCCCTGTCCTGGAGGCTGATTGACAATTCAAGGGCAAAGAATACAGCAGTCTCTAGTCTCATGGAGCCGACGTTTGAATGAAGGTCTCCACAAGCTACGTGGAAGATCTGTATGGTAGGAGGTGAATTAATGCATATATTTAATTATGAAATATGAAAATCAATAAATGCCTGTGTATACACATATACCTACAACATATTTCAGCCCAAGAAGGTGTCAAGATTGGTACCGTCTTGCCTCCTTTCTTCAGGGTAAGACATGTCAACTTAGACTAGGGGTGAGGTGATGCAGCAAAAGAAAGTTTCAAGGAAAGACATGTGGGAAATTTGAGGAGATTCTGGCTAGAAAGGAGGGCCAAGGGGATCTGAGGAGAAGTGGTTTTTGGGTGGGGCCTGAGCAGAGGAAGGATGGCATGAGCCAGAGGGACAGTGAAGTGATGCTGGAGGACAGAATCCATGTAGTATTGTTGACCATAAGAAGAGGAAGGGGATGAAATAAGCCTGGAAATAAGATCTTCCTTAGATCTTCTTTCTAGAGTTCCAAGTGCCATTGGGTGCTCTCACTCTATAGAAGGATCAGAGAAGGTTCACGTGCCTTGTAAGTATCTGAGGCATTGAAGCTGGTCCTCAGCTCCAGCCCTCTGACCACCACACTTACCTAAATAAGCACAGCTCTCATCACTACATGTCATCATTAATTTCCTCATCTGTGCATTGAGGCAGTTGGACTCACGGCCTCTTCTTTTCCTGTTCTTAATAATCAGTGACCTTGCAATAAGGTAGGTATTTAATAAAGGTCTATTGAAATGAAGAATTCTTTTTCAGTAATAGCTGGGTAATTCCCTGACAGTTTACCATCACTAAGTCAGGTTATGAAAGGGTTCAAATCCTGCCCCTGACTCACGTTAGCTTTTATATAAATAATGGGCAAGTCGTTCTCTCACATGACAAATTACAGATTCTCACTTGTGGCGGGAGTTTGAACAGTGGAAGCCCCCCAGACTGATGAAATTGCAGGTATGGATAAAAGAATGCACCCACAGAGTGGTTGGAATTCCTCCCTTTATCTGTACATTCCTTGCAGTGGAGGTGGTGGGGAGGGGGTCACCTTGGTCTTCTCATGCTGCTCAGATCCAAATTCCTCTGCTTCAGCTCACTGTCAGGGTCGACCTGCTCCCAGAGAACCTTCCCTTCTGGGACCTGTTGGTTTCCCACATTGCTGTCCTCCCTCCTGTGTGTGCAGACCCTGGGAAAGTCAGGCCTGGGCCCACCTGGGCCTTCTTGACACTGGGGCCCTTTGTTTCCTGTGATGGCGGTGGATGTTAATAGGGATTGGAATGTCAGGGTTGGACACAAAGCCTCTCTATGGGCGTATTTCCTCGTGCCAGCCTGCTGTAACAGATAACTTCAGCATTTTTTTTTTGCTCTTTAAATTAGGAAATCAAACCGAGCTTTTCAATATCTCTCAAAAGGTACTGCCTTCCTTTTGTCCATTCTATTAACTATTGACTACCTTCTTCATCTTACTGAAGACCTGGGCAGTGTGCTGGATGTAGGCCAGTGCCCCAGTCAAGGTATCCACCTGCTCGAGAGGAAAGAAGACTTTCTTTTATCCACTTTAGGAGTTCTTAATCTTTTTTCTTTTTGGTGGGGTTAGTCCTAGGCCCTACCAACTGGCTGGCAAAGCCTATGGACTCCTCGGAATAATGTTTTTAAAAATATTTTTAAATGAATGAGATTACAAAGGAAACCAATTATAAAAATAAAGCTATTAAAATAATTGATAGACCCCCAAGTTAAGAACCCTGGGCCTCTATTGAACATCTGAAAACTGAATATTCCCAGATTGGTGTTTGCACAATTGTGTTACAGCAACCCTTGACCTCAAGACTGATTTTCTTTGATCTAAAAATCAGGCCTTCCCTTCACTCAGTTGTGAGCAAAAATATAACCAAAATGTCAGGGAAAGTTTTTTAAAAAACAAGAAAATGATTAAAAGTGAGCTCAGGGCTCTGAATTTCCCCTCTCCATGCCACATATGGTCTAAAAAAGTGAAAACTATGTGAATAGGTCAGACATTTTTTAGACAGAAGAAGAACGTGAGTCCCTAGATCAGAATGGACAAAGAATTCTTTTTGGTCAGAAGACTGGACAGATAATTAGCATCCTTTCTTTCTTAACTTGGGCCGCCATCTTTATCCCCAGATCCCATGGGCTTAAGAGTGACTTTGGAGATGGATTTGAGTTGAGTCCATAGAAAAGATACAAGAGAGGAATAGCCAATAGAAAATAAGGGGACTTGGGCAAAGGAGAGGCTGAACCACAGTTTGGGAAGAACCAGACACAGGAAATGGGTGGGGGACAGGGATTCCATTGCCCCAGTTCCAGTTGTCCTTGTGTTCCCACTAGATGAACATTTTCCAAAGGGAAAATCTTCTCTAACAGGGCAGGGGGGAAATAAAAGACTTATTAGTTATAGTCTTGTGGTCAGTGGGCCTCATACAGGGTTCTGAAATTTAAATAAATCTCCATTTCATTAAATCTCCCCTTCTTTTCCTTTTTGCATTTTTCATCACCCTTGCAGGCTGCACTCTATTCAGCCCCCTCAAACAGTACGTGTAGAAACAGTTTGAACAAATGGATAAAAAGAAAGTTCAGACAGATTTCACATTATATACTATTTCATGTGAAAACAGTATTGGTATTTCAAGGCTTTCCAAGTTATCCTTGATAATTGCTCAACTGCCCTTTACAGCTGTTGTAGTATTTCATTAAAATTTGAACGTAATAAAAGTCCCTCGTGCCATTTCCATGGAAGTCTGTGGAAGAAATCCTTTATTTTTTTCATTCTCTAACGAGGCCGCATTTGGCCATGCTAATTTACAACATCATGTTGATTGTCCAGGTACTCTTAGAGATTGGACCCAGCTTTAAAATACAATTGTTAGTCATTTTTTTCACCTGTGCTTAAAAGGTATTATATGTACATGGTTTAGAGCAGTGGTTCTCAACCTTCCTAATGCCGCAACCCTTTAATACAGTTCCTCATGTTGTGGTGACCCCCAACCATAAAATTATTTTCATTCCTACTTCATAACTGTAATTTTGCTACTGTTATGAGTTGTAATGTAAATATCTGATATGCAGGATGTATTTAAATTGAACATAACCCACAGGTTGAGAACTGCTGGTTTAGAGGATAATAGGACCCACTGTACCCTGCCCTGGTCAGAACACATTTGGAATTTTGGACTGTTCTGTGTGCCACATCTTAGGACGGCCATTAATGAGCCGGAAAGTGTCAAGAGGAAGCTCCCAAGATGGCGAAGGGCCTTGAGTCTTTACCAGACAAGCATCACTTAAAGGGACTATGGGTGTTTAAGACGTGAAGCTGCCTTCAAGTAAAAAGCAGACGTTGTGCTTGGGCCCCTGAGAGTAGAATGAGCAACAATGAGAAGGGTAGATAAAGAATCTTCCCTGTGACACATTTGTGACCCTAAACTACCCACTTAACCCCTGTGCCTTATATCCTCATCTAAAATGATACTCCTTTTGATTCCTTCTGACTCTGAAACTATTATCTTAAAAGTAGCCAGTGTAGCAAATTTGAGCTTGATCTAAGGAAAGACTTTGTAACAAATAGAGCTGATCCAAAGTGCTTCTAGAGGTAATGCATTTGGAACAGAGACTAGAAGACCATCATTGGCTCTGCAATGAGACTGGACCGCATCGCTTATGAGGGCCCTCTCAACTCTGGGATTCTGTGAAAATCAAAGCATGTAGCAGTGTGAATTCCTTGAAATAATCCCCTTTCCCATCAGAACGAGATAGATGTTCCCCAAACAAGCCAGACCCCCAACGATCTACAAATAAAGAAAGCCGTCCACTTTCTGTTGCTTGTTTCAGAGCACACGCCGGCCTGTCTCTGACCTCATACTTGTCTTTACCAACACTTCTAACAGCACGAGTTATGAAGTGGAACAGAATAGTCCTCAAAACAAAGAGAGATGGACGAGCCCAGCCATGTTTCAGGTTCACTCAGTTCCTTAAAAACTATTTCAGGGTTTTGCCAAGCACAGTTTTTATTAATATTTAGTCTCTGGAGGAGATTTATCTCATGGAATGTCTCTTCAGATTATTCCATAAGGCAACAACCTCTCCCTCTCTCTCCCTGCCACTCTCTCTCTCTTTCTCTCTCTCTCTCTCTCTCCACCCCCCCTCCCAATCCTCTCTGCCCCTCTCCCTTTCCAGTGCTAAAAATCATGGACTGTTTAAATTCAAGACAGCATCTCCTTCATAGGACTCCATCTGTCAAGGAGACAGCAGTGAGGGTGAACAAACCAGCATCCTAGTGTTATTTTGCTGGTCACCCCATATTCTGTGGACAGTGACTTCAGTACTCAAGAATAAGACTTAGCTGAAAAATATATTTATGTATCACCAGAGATTTTGGTTCCTCCATGGAATTAAGCAAAGTGACTTAACCCCAATCTGGATATTCAACCAGTGGATCCAAGACTTCCCTCCTAATATAACTGAGCAGTCAGTGGATTACTAATCCATAATAGAAAGATGGTCTTGTGTGTGTGTGTGTGTGTGTGTGTGTGTGTGTGTGTGTGTGTATAAGCACATGATAGCTGTGGTTTGACAGTGGGAACTAGGAATCATTTCCTAGAAGTGGTCATGAACACCCGTCTGTGGCTAACATCTGGTTTTAGTGTAAGGAGTGGACATGGAGGCAGGCGGTATGGGAAGCATTTCTGACAGCCATGCCCAACATAGACTTCCTGGGGTGATACCAGGCAAGGTATGTTAGGAGGACACCATTCTAGGCCTGGTTCTGAATGTGGCTGCACCAATGGCCTTGGGAAGGTCTCCTCCCTCCATGTGCCTCAGTAAAGAGCCTTCAGCTCTCAGTAAGATGAGATAGACTAAGGTCCCTTACAGCATCCTATGATTTACCTTCTTTCTTCATTACTCTTCTCCTCCCATGCCTGTTTTTACACTTATTCTTACTTCTTTAGACAGACTGCTTGATTTTTGTTGGCCTTAATGTCCTAGCTGTATAACGGGGACCATAATAGTGCCTGCCTCTCAGGGTTTTTGTGAGGATCAAATGTCACATTATTTGTAAAGTACTTGGCACGGTGCCTGATGTATAGTAGGCACTTAATAAATGCACATTTTCTTTCCTCATAGGGCAGAAGGATTCATAAACCTTGTCTCCAAGGAAGTCACCTTCTGACGGCAGAGAGAACTCTGCACTTTCAAGTTATGCGGTGTCAGTGAGATCTCAGTGCTCTGTCTTACTCCCATTCCCTAATTTTCTCTTTGTTCCAGACAGTCAACAAGCGTTTATTCATTAGTTACTGTCATCTAGGCACTGTGCCAAGAGTTGGGTATACAAAGAAAGCCCCCCCCCCCCCAAATTTAAAACAAGCAGTAGCAACAATAGAAAAAATTCCATATTTTCAGGAGACTCACATTATAGTCAAGGTGTGGACATTCTACCATGGCTTACCATGTAGCGGATCACCATGTGCATTAGATGGACCAAGGGTCTTAGAATCGGAACAACTAGCTGCACATCCTTCCTCTCTAGGTGAGACCTAGAGCCACCTCCATGAGCTCTGCTTTCTGAATATGGAAAGAGGAAGAAGTGACCTCTTCTTTTGGAGGGGAAAGCACTATTTCAACGTGAGCTGTTCTTTGGAAATGGTCTTTTCTAAAGAGATGGAAGAGGCCAAAGCTTGAGAATGTGAAATGAAAGTAAGAGTAAATAAACAGATAGGAGTGTACCTACAGAAAGAGAAGGCTTAGATGAAACCATGAAGATATCAAGGTAAATAGGTATGTATCTATACATAGATGGGGAGGTAGGTAATTTCCTGGAGTCAAAAATATTCCTCTTTTTACTATATAAAGGCATAAAATTACCCCTAAATCTTTGGAAAGAATGGTAAAGCAAAATAGCCATATTTAATGTTGTGCAAAAGTTTAGCATTTAAAGAGTGAATTCATCCACTTTATAAAGGCTAGTTATAATAATTATGAAAAATTGAATGTAATCCTGTCATTCGCCCTCTTTCATACCACCTTCATTTCCAAATATATCTCTCTACTCCTCCTATCCAATGAGTCATCCCTTATAACAAAGAATAAGAAAGAAAGGAGGTGGAAAAAATCAGCGGTGTTTGGCTGATCATTCTTTTGGCAGTTTTTCTGTTCTCAAAAAATGTACCGCAGAGGCTAAGTGGGCTAATGGAGGGAGGTGGTTTGACATCCTTTGTAAGTACAACTGTGTTTGACCAGCTCTGGTGAAGCATTGGGTGAAGACGGCAGGATTCCAAGCCAAAGCCATGGGACTATTTGTGGATCTCACGGGTCCTGTAACCTAACCCAGGTCCTATACTAGAGATAATTGGTCATTAGTTGTACAATTCAGATCTTAGACTCTGCTCCCTCCCAATGGATGAGGAGCCAGGAGAGTTCAGATCTCAGCTCTGTGACTTGCCCCGTGGGTGATCTGGGAAGAGACCCACTCTCTGGGTCTGTTTCCTCATTTGTCTTTATATCTAGAGGGTTCCCTCTAGGATCCCTTTCAACTCCAGATTTATCATTCTGTGACCTGTCCTGCTCACCTCCCTTGTTCTTTTGAAGCTCAGATGAAATGATGCGTGTAAAGTCCTTTGCAAACCTTAAAACCATAAATGGCAGTAGTTATTGGTCTTACGTTACTCACCAAGGAGTAAAACCATTAGTGAAGCCACAGTAAATAAAAGCTATCTTAGATGACTTGCTCTCCTATGTGCCTGTGGATTAATGAGGGTAGATGAGGCACCTGTGTAGGTGTGAACCATCCCCAGTCAATGGGAATTCCTAGGCAGGCATTACACAACTAAAAATTCATCTCTAAGGCTTGTTCTTTCTTGTTCCTAGAAATTCTGTTTTTCACAATAAATTAAAGGCCTCTGTGAATGAGGATTTGTGGCAGATACTCTTACCTGGAATTTTTTTTAAAGTTCTGCTCAGTTACAGAAGGTTTTAGGGATTGTCAGGATTCTCGGCCCTGACTACAATCTCTGCCCCCTCCCAGACTTTCCCCCCATCAGACGGATCAAGGTGCCTGTGGTCTGTCTGTCTGTCTGTCCCATTGCCGGCTACAGATGTTCTCTTGACATTTTCTAAGTCACTTCAATGCATGGCATGGAAAGTGGAGAAATAAAAGAGATAAAATTGGCATATTTGAGTTAATTTTCTATGGCCTAATAGCCACATTTTAAAATAGTAAACAACAGTGTTCTGCACAGTTACTATTTAGCCCAGAGCTGAAAGCTACATGAAAGTTCTTGTGATGGTCGTATCCAAACAGCTGTCAGTCATAATCATTTACTAAGCACCTACTGTGTGCTAGGCATTCTGCTAAGTGCTAGGGAAAGAAAGAAAAACAGTAAGCGGTCCCTACTCTCTTGGAGCTCCCTGTCTAATGGGGAAGATCACCTATGGACATGCCATGGACTGAATAAAATGGAGAGGGAAGGGCGTAGCATTAAATGCAATTGGGAAAGACTTTCTGTAGAAGGTGGACTTTGTGCTGAGACCCAGAGGAAGCCAGGAAAGCCAGTGGGCAGATAAAATAAATACCCCAGGTTTTAAAAAGTGACTTTTAGTTCTGTCTCTAAGGCTCTGATGCATGTAAGAGGACAAATGAGATTTTTTTTTAACGATCTCACTTTTTTAAAAAGCCATTTTTAGCTCTAATTCTTTGAAGAACACGGTTCCTTATTTTCACTCCCTTCGTCATCTGTCTATATAATTGTGGCTGTAAATAGCAAGAGGGAAATTTTGATGCTCCCGGCGCTTGACACAGGTAGCAGTTGCAGTACAACAGGGGTCCTTAGGTGTCCATGCGCTCGTTTTTAAAATAGCGCAATAAGTGAATTTCAATACAATTGGTTTCTTTTATAATCCTATGTATTTTATCTAGGTATGTGGTCCATAGGTTTCAGTGGACTCCCAAAGAGTCTAGCACTCTCTCTGTCTCTCTCTCCTTCTCTCTCTGTCTCTCTTTCTGTCTCTCCGTCTCTCTTTCTCTCTCTCTCTCTCTCCCTCCCTCTCTCTCTCTCTCTCTGTCTCTCCCTCTCTCTCTCTGTCTCTCTTTCTGTCTCTCCGTCTCTCTTTCTCTCTCTCTCCCTCCTTCTCTTTCTGTCTCTCTCTCTCTCTGTCTCTCTGTCTCTCTCTTTCTCTCTGTCTCTCTGTCTCTCCCTCTCTCTCTCTCTGTCTCTCTTTCTGTCTCTCCGTCTCTCTCTCTCTCTCCCTCTCTGTCTCTCTCTCTCTCTCACATACACACACACGGTTAAGAAGCAAAGGAAGAGGGTAGAACGCCCAACAGCAGCAGCCATGGAATGGAGAAGATGGCGGGCAGCTGTGCCCATATGGTATTGCACACTCCGTCCTTGTCAAAATCCTCAGACTCTTCCCTCCATAACAATTCCCATTTCCTGTCTTGTTTCCTGATGTACTAACTTCTCTCCTAGTTTGGTACAGTGGAAATACCACTGTCTCTTGAGTCAGAGGATGTGGTTTCAAATCCTACCTCTTGATAGTCCCTTGGTGGTCACCTTGGGCAAATGACTGCAGCTCTCATTTCCCCTGCAGGAAAATGAGGGGGGTTGACCAGGTGACCTCTCATGCCCGTTTTAGTTCCCGGTCTGTGATTCCCCCATATTCTCTCTGTAAGCATCAAACTTGACTTCTCATGAAGGCCAGTACTCCCCTCCCATACACCTCTCCAGTACAGGACCCCGAATCCTGGGGGTTAGACTAGGCAACTTTCAGGGTCCCTTCCAGCTCTGAAAATCTCTCCCCTAAACCACTAGAGTAGCCCATACTGCTTCCCACTCAGCTGAATTCTTCTTAAACACTTCTTGTAGTATTTTTACATCATAAATTACCGAGTTAATTTGGGGTGGAATGGGGAGGTTTAATTTCATTCCTTGCCTCAGTTGGTTACCGCACGGTGAACTTGCTAACTGTGATCACATAAGAGGAAGGGCCAGTGTCAGCGTTCATGCAGAAGGCTCGTCTTGCTAGTGTACCTCCTTAGATGGACTGCCAAGGACATTGAACCACCAGTCATTCAGTCTGGGAAAGAACTGAGACCCTTCTGGTCCCTCTCCGCCACTGGCTAATGCCTTCCTCTCTCAGGTCGACATCCATCCACTCCGTGCATCTTGTACATGTCTAGTTATTTACTTGCTTTTTCTGTATTAGAATGTAAGCTACTTGAGGCCAGGGACATTTTCTTTCTTTATTTCTATCCCCAGTGCTTAGCACAATGCCTTTGCATAGAGTAACTACTTGATAAAGGTTTTCTTCCTTCTTCTGTTCCTTCCTCCTGTTCTCCCATCCTTCCTTCCTCCCTTCCTTCCTTCGTTCC
>CM053580.1:27728379-27741927 GCA_028627135.1 Pseudochirops cupreus
CCCCCCCCCCCCATCTCTCTCCTTCCCTCCATCTCTTCCTTCCTTTCTGAAGCCATTTGCCAGTCTCCTGGACCACTTCCCCTCCCTCTGAGTCACAATTCTTCAGCCTCTGTCACCAAGCACTCCCTCACCTGCTGTGTCATGCACAATTGATTTTTCAATAGGTTGGAATTAATTTCATCCTAAGTGCTGAATAGTGGCACCATAGTCCTGTCTTCCAGTAACTTACTCCCAGAAAAAAAAAATTACCAGAAGCTTCAGCTTCTCGTTATGGCGTCCACATAAATTACATTTGCATCCCATACGCTGGACCAGTTGTGGCAGGTCTTAATGCTGAAAGCTCTAATAATACCACTGCCCCTAATCTGCTGAAAACAACAGTGAATTAGCTTTGGCTTTTAGACTATGTAGGAATGAGTATTTTTCCACATTAGTATTAGTGAGTCTATTGAAGGGATCAGTGTAGTCAGGAGAGAGACAAATATGAAAAATTATTGGCTTTCCCCAGATCCTCCATCAGTAAGAATGCACCCAGTGCCTAGTTCATACTATTGAAGCCACAGAGTCGTGAGTTCACTTCTCCCTTACACATACTGACTGTGTGAGCCTGGTTACATCATTTAATCTTTCTCTTTCTAGACCATTGGTATCAAACTCAGAAGGAAATGGGGGCTACAAAATGGTGCCTCGGTATCCCTCCAGGCCACATGTTTGACTTCATTTTAAATTATAATGTTGCTTCTGTTTTATTGTCTTTCCACTGATTTGGTTCACGGCTTCCCAGTTCCCTCTTGTGGACCTCATGGGGCCGTGGGCCTTGCGTTTGACACTTACATGCTCTGGGCCATTCTCTAAGACTATAAATAGTGGAAAAGGTACTAACCTGCATAGACATGGAAGATTTCCTCATTGGGAAGTTCCCTATACCGAGGAAGTCACAGATCCTGGCCCTGACCCTCATCCTTTTTCCACATGTTGATCTGTTGATTCAGTCCCCTCCAGAGATTTCATTAATTGGCCAAGCAACATTCATGAAGCATCCTGTGTCCTTAGTATACCGTAATGAGCTCTAGACCCATTCTATAGGGGGACACAGCTTATATATGGATAAGGATGCATTCATTTCATATATTTTTTTATGGAATCATAGTTTTAGAGCTGGAAGAAATCTTGGAGGCCATCTGGTCCAATTCCTTCCTCATTTTACAGCTGAGGAGCTGAGAGACCCAGAGAGGTCAAGTCACTTGCCTAGGGTTGCACAGGAATAAGTTGTAGGACTAGGGTTCAAGTCTCAGTCCTTTAACTCCATTATCTGCCCATCTCCAATGTACACCACCCGCCGTCATAGACTTAAGGGGAAGAGACCTTAGAGGCTGCCTCATCCAGCCCCATCATCTCTTGAAGGCCAGTGATGAAAGACTTAGGAGAACTTGGGAGGGGGGAATGGGCCCCAATTGCTCATTGAGTGTTAGTAATTCAGCATGTCCACCTGTCTAGTTTGTCCTCTGACCCTCTGTGCTTTGGGAGAGGGCCAACACAGAGGCATCCCCAGGGCATCCTCCAGAACGTGAGGATGGCTTCCCCCAGACTGGCTCTCTTGAAAATCAACGCCTGCCAGTGAATTCTCTTTATCCAGCTTTTTACTAGAGACCAATGTCCAAGAAAATCGACCCTGGCAGCAAACACCAAATGAAGGGTGGATGAGCCCTAGATTCTCACGTGTCATGTAACATGACATTGTTAAAAGGGATTAGGGAGCAGACTTGGGAAACAGATGGGTTGCTGGCAACCCGAGAGCCCTAAATGGTGCAGGGTCCACCTGCCTCTTCATTAGCTTGTTTCATTTTCCTCTCCTGGAATATCATCTCCTGTGCTGCGCCCATTCCTTTAGTGGTCGCGCACCCTGGGTCTGTAGTTACAAAGACCTGTGTTCAGATTCACTGCCACAACCCTGGGAGGTAGGTACATGATGAACCTGATAACTGTAATGAGAACAACATTTACATAGCATCTGCTGTGAGCTAGGCACTTGGCTAAATGCCTTACAGTTTATCATCTCACTGAATTTTCAGGGGTTATTATCCCCATTTGGAGGGGGGGGTGTTTCAGAGGACTGGCACCTCTGCCATGAGGGGTGCCAAGCCCTTTTCAGGGCTTCTCGTGCACCTTTGGTGTTCACCTGCCGCCCAGCTCTCACCTGTGACTCCAAGAAGCTGTGGCTTGCACGGTGACCACAGCCTGGTCAAACCACCTTGGCAGACGGGCTAAACCAGGTTGAGGTTAACCAGTGGGCCTCAGACCTGTTGGTGATTTAAGTTGATGTCTACCCCAAGCATGTGAAGACTTCCCTTGGCAGAATGGGTGGATGAGAACAGCTTGTCCCAACAGCCACAAAGGCAGCTGTGGAGCACTTAGAGCTTGGTCAGATGCCGAGGACACCGAGGTCACACGCTGGATCCCAGGCCCTCACCAGTGGTCTTGGTTTTTGTCTGGCCATTGGACTTTGATGACTTGGGAAGAGAGAGAGTGAGGCTGACAGCTTTGTGCAACCCGGTCTCATTTCAATCCAATTCATGCACAGGCCAAGTCATCACCTGTGATATCATTGGTGCTTTTCAGAAATGAAGACAAGCAGCAATGTCCCCACTTTACTGATAAGGAAATGAAGGCAAGGCACAGTGACTTGTCCAGGGACTCACAGTTGTTAGGAGCCAATGGACCTATTTAGAGAGGAACCTTTTTTAATTCCCGGGCGGGGAGGGGGGATGTGTTTCCATAGACTCTTCTCTTATTTATGGAGAGAGTCACCCAAAGCTTAGCTCAAGGATCACCTCCTCCAGGGGGACTTTCCTGATTCTGCATCGCACACATTCCCCCAACCCACTCGTGCCATCCCCTCTGAGCTCACCTTCCTTTGATGTTTAATCTTGTGTGTTGTCTCCCCCAGGAGAGGCAGGGGGTGATCTTTGCTTTTTTCTTTGTGTCTGGAGAATTCCCCCTGCCTTGGTAGCACCGTGCTCAGCATACAGTGAGCAGTTCATAGATGCTTATTCATTGACTGACTGACTGATGGTAGGTTTAGAGCAAGAAGGCGCTCCAAAGACCATTGGATCTAACCCTCTCATTTTACAGATGAGGAGACTGAGGCTTAGAAGTAGGACTCACCCAGAGGGAGACAGCAGGGAAGTTAGATTGTGAGCCCCTTGAGGGCAGGGGCTGTCTTTGGCCTCCCTTGGCATCCCCAGCATTTGGCACTATCTTTGGCATTTAGTAAATGCTTAATGAACTCTTATTGACTGGTCCACTGACTTGAGTATCTGAGACAAGATAGCAACGCCACCATGTTCATCATGAACAAAATAATACTGAGACAACACTTTTTAAAATTTCTCTGTGGTCAGAGGACAAAGTGAAATCATCTGAAGGGGTCGTTTCTCCTCGCCGACTTAGCTGTGTGGCCTGACATTTTTACTGAAGTTTAGCAGTCTGACAGCTTTCATTACCAGACTGGCCCCTTGCATTGACCCCATGCACAGTGAAGCAGCTTGGGCCGTCCATCTGGGGACTCAGGCCAGTGTTCTCGGGATTAGTTACTTTGTTTTTCAGGTGGTGCTGGACCTTGGACAGCTGTGGCCAAGGCTCCAACATAGCCTGTATTCTTCAGGAACAACAGCAGGTCTTTCCACCGAAGCCACAGTCAGCTGCAAAAATATTTGACCATGTGGTTTGGAAGCAACTGCTACAGAATACATAGCGTTCCAGCTTCCAAACATCCTGAATTGTATATTCATGGATGTGGAAGGGGGCTGGCCAGAGAGATGGGGGATGACAGACGGCCGACAAAGCTTCGAAAATCGAATGGCCTTCCATCAACCTCCTTGGTGTGGCCCTGGAATTGTATGGACTAGACTGTCTGGCCAGCTCTCAGTTTAACACTGAATGACTTTTTCTCTGGCTTTCTCAAGTGAACTTGCTGGTTTTGGATGTTTTATTCATTTTTCTGTTTTGTTTCCTGAATAATTATTTATTATTTATTTTATATAATTAATAATTTATTTTTAATAATTATTTATTATACAGAACAATTATTTCTAATATAATAAGTATACATAATATAAACATATTAATATAATGTAACATAAATATAGGATCATAAATTGAGGGTTGGAGGGAAGTCATCTTTTCTAACCCCCATCTATAAAATGAGGTATTTGGCATAGGTGACCTGAGATGAGAGAGAAGGAAAGAAGAAAAGAAAAGAGAAGGGAAAGGAGGGAAGGAGAAGGAAAGAGAGAAAGAAATTGGGGAAGGAAGCAAGGGAAAGAGAGGGTAGAGGTTCTTCTGGGTAGATCAGCAGCTAGGGAGAAAGAGAAGTCTGTGATGTCCAGGAATAGTAGCCGACAGACCAGAGATTCAGATCTGGTTTTTTGACTCCAGAGTGTCCATTGTAGCATCCTGTCTCTCTGTCAGTCAAATATTCCAGTTATTGCTTTCTACTGAGACCCCCATAGGTCTTAGGGAAGCCTTTTCTTCTCTGCTCTTAATCCCTGCTGTGGTTTATAAAAAAAAAGTGACACTTGACAGTTAAATTTGGCCAAAACTCGTGAATCTTCCTGCTTTTCATGCTTGGCAAGACTACTTTTTAAACTGAGTCGTGTTTTGATTTTGCTAATTTGAGGAGTGGGCTATAAGCCTGGTTGTTGCTGTTATTCATTCAGTTGTATCCAAATCTTGATGACCACATGGACTGTAGCATACCAGTACTCTCCATGGTATTTTTTTGGCAAAGATAATGTAGTGGTTTGTCATTTTCTTCTCTAGTTCATTTTACAGATGATGAAACTGAAGCAGACAGGGTTATATGACTTGCCCAAGGTCACACAACTAGCAAGCCTCTGAGGCCTGCTACCCAGGCCTTCCTGACTTCTAGCACTTTATCCACTGAGCCACTTAGCTGCCAGTAAGCATTGAGTTGGGGATAATTGCCATCTCTCAATCATGATATAGTTTATATTTTAGGTTATATTAACAAAAGTAAATGGAATCATACTGAAATAATTCTTTTCCTTTACCCTTTACTAGTATGCAGTAATTCCTTTGGAAAATTGAATTGACTAAGACTACTAAATCATTTCATTGTAATGGAATTTTGTTGTAGTGGACATAGTGCCTGAAAAATTCATGTTCTGTTCCTTTAGTGCTTTGGGACTGGAATTTCATCCCTGTTTTATCCTCTTATAGCAAAAGAGTAAATTTAAAGGAATATTTTAATAGGAATAGAAAAGGGACAGAAGATTGTTGTCAGAAAGTCTTCAGAAGAGTTGTGTAGCTGTGAGAAAGTCTATAACCAGTATTCTTTCCTCATTCTGCCTCCTGGATCCTTTTGACTTTTTCTGTTCTTTCATGGGTGGTTTAAGGAGAGTTTAATGGGATGGTTGAAGCTGAAAGGGAGGAGGAAAGTGGAAGGATAATTACTACTTGATTAAAATAATTCTCGTGTTTGATTCTGAAGTTAAGCAGAACTGATCATCGTGGGCTGAGCACTGAGGAAAGGGTTGAAGGTAGTGGAGTCCTTAACCATTTTGTGTTCCATGGACTCCTTTGGCAGAGTGGCGAAGCCTTCACAGAAGGCTCAGCTTTCTCCGGAGATCCCTTCTTAACATAATGGTTTAAAAACATTTCTTTTAAATTAATAATTGATTGCAGTGCTAAATTTCAGTTGGAAAGTAGTGAAAAATACAGTTATCTTTTTTTTTTTTTTGGCCATCCAGGTTCATAAACTTGTGACTCCTCTAAAATCTCTCCAGAATTTGGGGTCTGCTTAGAGTGTGCGACCACAATAGCAGATAGAGAAAGTTTATGAGTTTCGAGTAATATAAACTCTTCCCAACCTCTGCTTCCTCTTTACCCCCACCCCTCCACACACCCCAAGTTTGGGCCGAGAAGGACATTGTGAAAATAACCCATAGGGCGCAACCAAGTCCTCTTTATGAAATTGGAAATGATAGAAAACACTTATTAGGTACAATCATTCCATGGCCTGCACTTCTAAAGGTACAGTGATTTGTCTTCGGCCCTTATTATCAAAAATAAGTTCAACATGTAGCTGACTGACAAATTATCTTCGGTCCTAAGTGCTCTGTTTGGCAGGTCCCTGGCGTCAGAGCCAAGAAGGCCTCTCTTCATGGGGGATGACGTCCCTGATTGGAGCTTGGTTGTAAACTAACACTCTGCCTTGCCTTTTTATTGTAATTCACTTGATGGCTTTCTTGAGTTCCTTGCCAAGAAGTTTGTTAGTTTGGGCCTCAGAAATGTTTAAATTCTCACCAAATTTAGGTTTCCCTTGGGGTTCATTAAGAATGTACAAACTGATAATTTTCCTGGGTAGTTAAGAAGATTTCCATGGTGGTGGGCTCATGCTCCCATCAACAACGTCGATGAAAACATCGGTGGTAAGGCCCCTTGCCTGCCACCCGAACTCCCACTTCTCATCCCTGTATCAGGAAGAATCAGTTCCCTCTCCCCTTTTTGGCTCTTTATCAAAAGAGCAGTGGCCTGCTGGAAGAATCAGCTTTGGGCTGCTTGCTACCTTTCTATAGCTCTTACCAACAAGAGACCGGGACATTGAATGGATAGAATGCTGGGCATGGAGTGGCCAGAAGTCCTTAGCTTGAAATTGAGATCTCTTCTTTGGTGAAATGATGGTGATAGTGATGATGGTGCTGGTGGGGGCAGTGATGATCATGTGGACATATGTGCATTTGCATATATCGGTATAGATAAGAATATATAGATAAGAGAGAGAGAGAGACAGAGGAGAGGGGGCAGAGAGAGGGGGAGAGAGAGAGAGAGAGAGAGAGAGAGAAAGAGAAAGAGAGAAAGAGAGAGAGAGAACACTTTGATAGGTACATAGGAGGGGGAGGAGAGGACTTTGGTAGATACTGAGAAGTAGTAGTAGTAGCAGCAGCAACAACCATTCATACAGCATTGTCTATGAGCCAGGCATTATACTAAGTGCTTTGCAGTTTTTATCGCTTGATTCTCACAGCAGCCCTGGGAGGTAGGTGCTAGTATAATCCCCATTTTACAGACGAAGACACTGAAGTTCATGGACCTGCCCATGATCCCGTGGTTAGTAACCATCAGTTCATCTCCTTGACTCCAGACTCAGAACCTGTTTTGTTTACACTGCACTGTTTCAGTGATCATGATAAAAACCAGGGTTCTGAGTCTCAGTTTCCCCATCTGTAAGTGGGGATAATGTATGTGTCGTCTGCATGAGTTATGGGTTTGCTGTGAGGTGGGAAATGCTTTGTAAATCATAAAGTGCCATGTAAATGTGTTATTGTGATTATTTTTGTTCCCTCTTATTCTGTTTTCACTTGGCTTCTCTGACGCACCCTCTTTTCCCTCTTCTCCATCTTTACTGGCCCATGGGCTTAGGTTGGTGCTTTTTTGATTATTTGTGGTTATTTGGTCATTTCAGTCACATCCAACTCTCCACGACCCCATTTGGGGTTTTCTTAGCAAAGATCCTGGAGTGGCTTGCCATTCCCTTCTCCAGCTTATTTACAGAGGAGAAAACTGAGGCAGATAAGGTTAAATGACCCTTGCCCAGGGTCACCCACCTCGGAAGTGTCTGAGGCTGGATTTGAACTTGTGACAATGAATCTTCCTGATTCTAGGCCCAGATGCAGGTGGGCATTGATAGGGAAGTTTCTTCCCTGGAAATTCCCTGTAACAATGAAATCACAGGTCTACTCCACAATAAAAAAAGAAAAGACCGAAACTCATACCATATGCTCCTTGTAGGTCTGGACTTTAGTGACCCCTCGAGCACTACAGGGCAGTCATACTCTCAGTTTGGCTGGCACAAGTCAAGTGCAAAGTCAATTACTCGGTAAATGAGCTTAGAATCCCAGTCAGAATCCATGTCCTAAAACATGGCAGAGTGTTCCCCATACCCATTCTGTATGTAAATATAGTTGGACAACATGGTCCTTTCCTGAGAAACTACATTTGTAGGTTTGTTGATTCAGATCTGGAAGAGAGCTTTGAAGTCACCAAGCTCAGGCTTCTCATTTTACTGATGAGGAAACTGAGTCACAGAGCACTTCCAGGACTTGCACAAGTCATAGCTGGCAACATCAGAGTTTGAACTAAAGGACCCAGACTCCTTCAACTCTGCCATACCAAAATGTATGCTAAATGTATTTTTTTTTCCCCTCTAGCTTTCATGTTTCAAAAAATGAAGACAGTTTATTTGGGCAACAGAGATACCAGCTGCCGTGGCTTATGAGATTCCTTCATTTTGCTCAGGAAATTGCTTAATTTAAGTTCCATATAATTTAATTTCACAGCAGGAATAGAATGAGACAGACAGACTGGGCATGCACCTTTCCCATAGAGAGCTTCCTTTGAAAACAACCCCGGGCTCCTTTCAGGCGAGCTTTGGTCTGTTCGGACGTCCGTGTTACTGTGATTGAGCGAGCCAGTCTAGCAGAGCAGAAGGGGCCCCTCGTCCCCACCAAACAGGTCCCTGCCTAAGAACAAGAGGACTTCACCCAAAACAGGCCTGTTGGACAAACTCTCTGTGTCCCCGTTTCCAGATGAATCTTTGTTTCTATCAATTTCTTAACTCCATGCACTTGGCAAGCAGACCTATTTCTCCATCGTGGTTTGGGACAGATGGTGCTGAGTTTTTGTGATCATAAACCAAAAAAAAAAAGAAAAAAGAAAATGTTTCTTGGGAAACTGGAGAAAATAGGAGGGAAAATCCTGATGAAGCTAAGAGGAAATTATTGACTCAGAGCAAAACCAAACGTTTCCTATGGTCTTACTCACTTAAACTTTTTTTTGAGGGTCATAGAGCCTGTGATTTCACCTACATAAGGAGCTTCCTCATTGTTTTCAAGAGTTTCCTGGGACCTCAAGAGTTTAAGTGGCTTGCCAGGGTCTCAGAGGTAGGATGTGAGACCACCCAGGACAGCTCTGCATCCCCTGGTCCATTCTGTGCCTTCAGACTTGATGGCAATTCATGAGGATTACTTTGGGCATCTACATATTCAGAATGCACCACGAGATTCGTGGATTTGATTGCTGCTGGGTATGGGTTTTTTTCCCCCCGCTTTAAAAATGGTACCCCCATGAAAATTATGTGCGCTGCCACCCCTACCCTCCCTGCCCTTTATAGTAACTTATTTGCAGAGAAAGCTTGTCAGGTTTTGTCTAAATACATGCGATGTGACCTAGTAATTTTCCTTCTTGAAATGGTTGGGGTACCCCTATTGACCATGTGTCAAGCAATGTGGACACAAGTTCTTTGATGGTGGGGCTAATTTTAACTGGTCATTGGTAAGTGGGTCAGCTGGAAACTGTGCTGAGACTTTTGAGATATCATGTATGTGTATGTATTGTGGAAGGGAGGGAAGAAAAAAAGATGAAAGAGGGAAGGAAGAAAGAAAGAAAAGGAAGTCAGGTTGACTTTATTAAGTGATTTCTCTATCATTGTTCTAAGTGCTTGACACATTATCTCATGTGATCTTCACAATGTTGATAAATAGACATTATTATCCACATTGTTATAGTTGAGGAAGCTGGAAATTAAGTGACTTGTTGAGGGTCATACAACTTAAACATATCTGAGGATGGGTTGGAACTAGGGTCTTCCTGACTCTGGGCCCAGCACTGAATATGTATATAATACATTCGTATTAAATACAGTTGGTGCGTGCATGCGTGTGTGTACGTGTGTGTGTGTGTGTGTGTGTGTGTGTGTGTGTGTGTGTGATATACAAATACAGGTACATATTTATGGTTAGTTCACAGTTGTTGCTCCCAGACCCTTTTCAAATGAGATAATAATGGTAGAGTTCTCCAGCACAATTAAACATTGGCCATTACCATCACCATCTTCATCATCATCTGGTTGTATCCTCCTTCTCCACACTGATTCACTTCTCCCATCTGCCTTTACAAGATTGTGGGGAGGGAAGTACTTCACACACCCGGAAACCTTACAGAAATGTGAGCCATCATCCTTACTCTCGACTGTAAAACGTTGGCCATGATGGACCAACCTTCAAAATCAGGACCTTATAGGAGGCTTTCTAGAACCACAACGCAGAAAGTTGAGCGTAATCTTTCATTACCTTTGTAAAGCTTGATATCCTGTGTTTAAGTGTCTGCCTGGCTCTTACACACCCAGGGAGGGTAGCGGTTTTTGGTCGGTAATCACGGAGTAGAAGTTTCCCCCAAAATATACACACTATATCTGGCCCACATTAGGGCTGAGCTAGCTGGTAAAACAGCCCAGACATACAGATGGCAGAAGAGGGCTCAGGCCTTTCTTGTCTGCCAAGCAAGCATGTCTACCTTCTACTTCACCGATTTCTGTGGGTTTGCTATCCCAGTTTAATTGGCTGTTCTTAAGGGTAAAAAAAAAATACCCTTGTCATCCCTTGCCCAGTCGTATACATATACATATCTCCTTTTGTGGAGTCAACAGAAAAGTTTCTGAATTAGAGTAAGAGCAGAGCTTTGGTCCAGACTTCCCAAGACCTCCATTTGTATTAAAGGTCTAGATATAGCCCTTGTGTCATGTTTTGTTCTTTAGGGTTTTCCCTGTCTCCTCCCTTTTCCCTACAAATGAGTTGTTATAAATGCCCACAGTACAACTTCTCTCAGACACGTTCCCAGGAAAGGAGAAGATGGACCCTCTGCCGTGTTCTAGCCAGAGTTATAAAGGGGCATGAGAAGACCAAGCCCATCCTGCTGGCTTACACACACAGGTGGCACCTTGTATACAGGCCTAGGTTCCACCTGTCCATGTCCATTTCCCTTTTCTTGCTTTTTTGAAGGCTTCAGAATCTTAGCTACCTGATCTCCTTTTAGTGAAAAGACCTACCCCAATTCTCTATGTGATCAGTCCAGAGCTTCCATACATTACCTTTAAATAAATTACCTTTCCTGCACTTCTGTGGAATATTATTTAGTTTGAAATATTGAGTCTTTTATCGCTCACTTTTTAAATCAATTTTTAAAAAATTCCTTTAAAAAATGAATAGTCTTTCCCTGCCAGCCACCTCCCATGGGAGGGGAGGGGAGAACAAAAAGACCCTTGTAAGAAATATACAAAACAAATTCCTGTATTGGTCATGTTTTAAAAAGAAATGGCTCGGTCCACACCCTATGTCCCTCACCTCTCTCTCATTAAGATAAGACTGGAAAAAGAGCAGTTCTACCTCGGTAGAAATATTTTCCCCACTAGAGTTTCCTGTGTTACAAAAAAAAAAAATCTCCCATTTAAGTTTAAAAAAAAGGTGAGACGCCATTGTCACATAAGTTGCTACTACTGAAATGTTGGCCTTCACACTTTAAGCTTCAGTGTCCCAGGTGTAACAGGGATGTTTGCATTTGGGACATTTCCGCCATCAAATTTCCTTGGGCAGATTTCTTTGGGCTCTGACATTAAACATCCTATTCGATGCCTTAATCATAGTGTGGAGGGGACACTCAGTAATTAGAGACTATGCCAGCGATAAGCAGGCTTGTGCAAGCCCTCTGGGGTCAGCCTGGTAGCAGACTGTGTGTCTCTCCTCCAAGGGACCCCCCTCACTGAAGCTGCCATCAGTCAAGGGTCAGCTTCCATGGGACGAGGTTTTTCAGTACAGAAAACTGGAGACTTGCAAGAAAATTGTCTTCTTGGGGCATTGGATTATTGTAAAAACTCAAAGCTGTCTGCCAGAATGGCTGTCTAGATGATACTGATGGAGGGAGGACCCATGCTGATGAAACCATCAGTCTTCCAGAATATTGATTGCAAAAACCATTAACTATTGATACCTGTTATTTAGTAGACATCATTAGTTGGTAATCAGTTGTGCTTTCTTGTGAAATATTTGATTCATTTCTCTAACTACTACTTTTCTAGGCCTCAGTTTCCCTATCCACAAAATAAAAGGGTTGGTCTAAAGCAATGGTTCTCAACCTTCCTAATGCTGCGAGACTCGTATGTGGGCGGACCCACCTGGAGATGGATAGAAGAGCCGTATCTCAGTTGGAATATGTGTTTTCCGATGGTCTTAGGTGACCCCTGTGAAAGGGTCATTCGACCCCCAAAGGGGGTTGTGACCCACAGGTTGAGAACCACTGGTCTAAAGGTCTTCTCAAGTTCCTTCCAATTCTAGATCTGTGGTCCTTTCTGTGGACCCCCTGACCTCTAAGCTGTCTTCCAGTCTGTGATTCTCTGTCCCTTTCTAAAGGCTGTCCTCCCACCAGCTGCTGGTTCCTGCCCCTCTCAGGCTGTCTTGTACCTTTTGGGGAACATGTTTCTTATATCCCTATAACTGTACATACCATCTCCCTAATAGAATGTATTAGAATGCCAGCCTCTTGGCGACAAAGACAGCTCGATTTTTGTATTTGCTTGGTCAGCATTTGAGCACATGGAGCTTGGCACAGAGTAGACACTTAATGAATGCCTATTGATCAGTTGAATAGTTTTGTCGTGGTACCTTTTCTGCAGCATTGCATCATGGAGAGACCATTGACCTCCAAGCCAAGAAGGCCTGGATTCAGATCCATCCTTTGACCCCTGGGGCCAGTCCCTTAAGCCTTTCCAGGTCCTGAACAGCTTCCTAGACTGTCACTTACAAAATTGTAGGGATAAAGGGAGTTTTTACTGTTAGCTCCCTATACCGACCAGATCCCAGCTCCATCCCCTGCCCATAACCCAGGGCCTTTTGGTATCTCTGTTTCATTTTCTTTTGTATCTCCGTTTGCAAAGGAGTATTTTGTTGTTTTACTGATTTTTGTGTTGACCTGACTTGAGATTTCTCTCCATTCCCTCTTGTCTTATTTTTGCCTGCCTTGGTGTCTTGCAAAGTGCTCAGGCGTGTGTGGCTTGATGCAGTGATCCTTCAGAAGTACAGCCAGCCCATCTCCTCCCTTGCAAACCTTAATAAAGCATATGATGTTATGACTAGCCTCTCTAAATGTAAAAGCTGTTCCTGAGGAGGAGACCCAAGGTTCACAAGAGAAGCCCAGGCTGATGTCTTCCCCTCAGAACGAAGGGGCTGACGAAGCACTAGATATGGTTTCTGGGCAGCCACCAAGGCTCCAGTAGGACAACGTCTTCTTCTGCAAAGGAAAAAACGTGTCAGTGAGCTGCCTTTGCAGGGGAGCGATTTTCATGAGTTGAGGGATTGCTGTTGCTTCAACTCTTCTAGGAGCAGACGTGGAAAACTTCACTGGTATTATCTCATGATGCTTTTTTCTTTTTTTCTGTGTGAGGTGGCAAGGGGTTGGGGAGAGAAGCATGGTCTAGTGAAAGGGACTTTACTTAGGGAATGAGAGGAAGCAGGTTCCAATACACCTCTGAGTCTGTGTGACATCAAGCAGTTTCCTCAGACTGTCCACTGTAAACCAAGGTGTTCTAAATGGCCTCGCGGCGTCCTTCTGGTTCTAGAGTTGCCATCCCATAACTCTCTGTGATTGAGTGCCATATTTATTCCAGCCTTGTTTGTTAAAGATGGATTGTCTCCTCTG
>CM053580.1:27742427-27810543 GCA_028627135.1 Pseudochirops cupreus
CTACTTCTACTACTGTTACTACTAATACTACTATTACTACTTCTATGGCTATTACTACTACTACTTCTACTACTATTACTGTTTCTACTCCTTCTGCTTTTCCTACTACTTCTTCTACTACTATTACTACTTCTCTTGCTACTTCTACTGCTACTACTACTTCTGTTGCTACTTCTACTACTACTACTACTTCTACTATTACTACTACTACTACTACTATCATTATCATTATTTCTCTTCTTCCTTTGAAAACAGCTCTCAAGCTTGTATTGCCTCATCTCTTTCCTCATTTTCACTGCCAGACTTTTTAAGCATGGTGTCTGGAGTCCTTCAGAGCCCAGCTTTGTCCCTGTCATTCCACTAACCAGCCAGTCAGCATTTATTAAGTGCCTGCTAGCTATACAGAGATGAAAATAAAATTGTCTTTGCCCTTTGGGGATTTGCCATCTTCTGTAAGCACTTCTTGAATGTCACCAGCAGCTGCTTTGTGCCCTTTTCAGGCTTTCATCCCTCTTGCTCATGACCCTTGGTCGTCTAGCCTGGAGAGGGGTGAAAATATATGTTACTCTCTTGCTTCATTCTCTCACAGAGGTTTGATCAGTTAGCCAGCATTCATTAAGTGTCTGCCATGTAGCAGGCATTGTGCCAGGCTGTGGGCATATAAAGATCATTGATCTCTTGGTACAGTACCTGAATTCTAATAAAAACATGTTGAACTGAATTGATTTGAGTCAAATTGCAGAACCTCCCACCACTTTCTATCACTGAGTGACAGAGGGCCTGGGCAAGTTACTCTTCATAGCTGGGTTTCTTTCTTCATCCATACAACGAGAAGATTGGACTGAGATGTTCCTTCCAGCTCCAGTTCTGTCTCCTAAGGCTGACATCTTACTAAATAAAACTTAGTGTGAAACTCTTCAACATATGTAGACCAGCTAGATGTGTTTCCAAGTTAACACGTCCCACATCCCTTCACCCAGAACTCCTGTCCTTGTGCGGAGTTGGCCTTGTCATAGACAAGATATGTTTCTTGGGATTTTCATTCCCTAATGGAAAAATGTTTCCAAGAGTTCTCTTGTTAGATAACACTGAGTTGTGATGGCTTCTGGTTGGGACGCCATTGTGAAAACCTGAAGGATTTGGGAGTGGGTGCCATCTACTGGTACTAACTTACTTTTCTTCTCTTTCTCTCTTTTTTTTTCCCCATAGAATATGACTCGGAAGCAAAAAGGGTTCAAGACATTCTTTCAGGAATTGAGAAACCACAGGTATGTCTTTGGGATTTCTCAGCATCAGTGACAGTCTCATAAATATTTCAAGTTGTATTCTCTTCTTCCACCAGATGGTAGTTAAGAGGAAGGGCCGTGAACCTTTGCAGGTTCCTCATAAAATATGAAATCGCCTTTGGTTATTAATAGAGCATGAAGAATCCTGAACAGGAGACTACTGTGTTGTCATAGTGTACTCAGACCTCTTTATTTAGATGTTCTGAGCGCAAAGGGATAGTCTTCCCGCCTTCCAAGCACCTCAGGATTTCCTTTTTCAGATCCCTAGCCCAGACTGGTCTTGTGTTTTCTTTTGGAAAATTGCTCCTTACCCATATAAATAGCAACTTAATCTAAACTGGTGCTCTAATTATTTTGACTGGTTAATTCTATACTAACATTTGGATGTTATCAGGGGAGAAATTATGTCCAGAATATTTGGTCCACCTGGAGTAAACAAAAATCAGCACAGTAGGAGATTCTGTGGTTTAAATATTTAGGTTTCTAACCTGTAGTTGCTCCAAAATCCAAGTTTTAAAAGCCAAAATGTTGACTCAGGCTTTCACCTAAGACTGGGCACATCAGAGCCAGAGGAAATCTTTCTGGCTCAATATGAAAATACGGGTTCCTCCTTTCTTTGTTTTATAAAGGCTGACCCATTTTTCAAATCCCCTGCAAGACTTGGGACATCTCATCAAGGGCAATGGTTATCACATTTTATCTTGTTAGATGTGTGCCCCAAATCTGCTGGTGGATGATAGAAATTTCCCACTAATTTAATTTTCAGAGAAGTTTGGAGCTTTGTCCAAAAAGCAACTATGTGTGTATACAGGCTTATATTTATGAACATCTGTGTGTATGTGTATAAATGTGTAAAGGATGGTTCCTTTCTAGATCTGTGATCTCTGCTCTGAATTTGTCTGTCCACCTCTCCCCTCTTCTCTATCCACCCATTTCTCTGTCCACCATATGTGTACATAGACACATATGTGTACATGTACACGTACATTATGTGTGTATGTGTGTGTGTGTGTGTGTATAGAGAGAGAGAGATATATGAGAGAGATGCATGCATGCATATACAGACACACACACTTCCATCCCAACTGTATTTCACTTGGGCAGTGCATACTTTTTTTCCTTCCAGAAGAAATGATAATACATGAAACACTTCAACCTGGAAACATAGTTAGTACAGCCCTTGCCTTGAATATGTCAGAAGTCATGTCTCCATCTCCTCAGCCTCCCATGATGCTTCCTTTTGAACCAATCACTTAGCTTTTTAAAATTCTTGCTGATATCTTTTGTGATTGTATTACTATGATTTCCCTATAGCGTGCTCTGTCTCCTCGCTCTCCTGAAGACCTGTCACTTATGACAAAGAAATAAAAGCAAAAGGGGAAAAAAACCCGTTCAACAAAAATAGCCATCATATCACCCAAGTCCAGCGTCGTAGGTACCCATAGTGCCCCACTTCTTCATAGGAGGAATGCGTACGGTTCTGTATTATGAAGAGGAACTTTTTAAGCTCAGTGGCTTTTGGGAATCAGTGGAAGAGCCTTATGATCTTTAGCCTGAGGAATAGATATATGAGGAAAGAGGTGTAAAATAACTATTTTCAGACATTTGAAGATCCGTTCTATGCAAGAAGAGACTAGTCTATTTCTGCTTCACCTTAGAAGACAGAACAAGATTCATTGGATGAATTAGTCAAAGAATTAG
The DNA here is from genome assembly GCA_028627135.1 of Pseudochirops cupreus. Lineage (NCBI taxonomy): Eukaryota > Metazoa > Chordata > Mammalia > Diprotodontia > Pseudocheiridae > Pseudochirops > Pseudochirops cupreus. Next base: position 27,745,415 of record CM053580.1, read on the forward strand.
ATTTAGGCTCATCGTAAGGGAAAACTTCCTAATAATTACAGCAGTCTTTAGGGGAAATAGGTAAGTAGTTCCCCACCCCCAGCCGCCAGGTCTTCCCCCAAACCCACACTGAGGTCCTAAGCAGTGTTATGGCCCCTCCAGTGTATCGCTTAAGTAATACAGAATGGCCAGGAAACTGAGTAGAAACAAAGTGACACCGTGATTCAGCCACAGAAAGAGCCATAGGACTAGCGCCACAGATGGGAAGAAGGATTCCAGGTGTCCTTCCCCAAGTAAAGAAACCACCAAGATGGTGGCCCCTGCAGTAGAGAAGCAAAGGATGGATGGAGTCTCTTCTTCTGGTTAAAAGAAGAACCTTGATGCACTTAGCTCCTCTTTTCTAGATGCCATTAATAACACTATAACCTGTAACTCTTTGAATATAAAAGGTATGTGTTTTATTTTTAAATTATGACTTCATGCTGGATGTAGAACAACATGGAAGGAGCTCCTTGAGGGCAGGGGATGTGTATCTCTTTCTTTGCACCCTTTGCCACACAGCATAGTGCTGACATAAAGTAAGTGCTTATTGAGTCATTCATGGACTGAATTCTTGTTTTCTTACTGAGTAGTAGGAAGTATTGGCATCTGTGTAGTTGGAGTGAGGCAGGAGGATTCATTTGGTGGAAAGAACACCAGATTTGGTGACTCAGCCCAAGTTTGAACGCCACTTCCATGGTTAGGCCTTGCGACTCCCAAAAGTCCCTTGGCCTCAGTTTCTTCTTCTAGAAAATGAGGCTTGGACTAGATCTTTCCATCTTTAATGATCCCAGTTTAACCTGCCCAAATTCACCCTGGAGGTGCTGTTTCATCAGTTAGACAAAGATATAAACAAATTATTTGAAATTACCTACAGTGTATAGGACATGGAAATTGTGCAAAAGTAAGTCAGTGATTTGGAATTTAAAACCATAGCTGTAGTACAGAAATAACATTACAAAATAATCTTTAAAAGTTTACAAGAGGTATATGTTTCTTTAAAAAAAAAAAAACCTCCTGCAAATTACTTTAACTCTCTTTGGTAGCAAAGCTGGAAATATTCTCACTACTACTAATGAGTAGTTTACTTTGGTCCTGTAAACAGACAGAACCTGGACTTTGCATTCACTATTGTTCGCACTTGCTAATGAGTAACTCCATCGAACTTCAATCAACAATTGATTGGAAGGGCCCACCCGTGAGCCAACTGGCCTAATATAGGCATCTCTCCCCTGTCAGAAATATTTCCTTGAAAGGTAAACACTGCATAAATGCAAGACCCTTTGATGGTTTTCAGACAATCAGAAATTGGGGAAGGAAGCTGTTTGTGAAATTCCTAGATTCACAAGGACTTCTTTCTTAGAGAATGCTGGCTTGGGTCCTTTATTTTCCCTCTTTATCACACCGTTGTCTTGAGGCACTTTTGAAGCTGGAGGTCAGCCCCCTTTCCATGGGATCTTGAAATGCCTTCATGGACTTCTAAACTACCTCCCTGGGCCACCCATTCTCTTCCTCCTTCCCTCCCTGAAGCCAAGCTAATATGAGTCAGTCTGAGTTTCTCTCCACAGGAAAATGACAGCCCTAATTTGGAGGCTTGCTGGGAACGTGATGGATGTTGTGATTCAGACAAAACCTGAGTACTTGGCCGGACGGCCTCTGGGCCATGTGAGGGGGTGAGAAAGAGTTAGGGAGGAAACAAGAATGAGGAGGAGATTAAGTCAGAAGTAGAGGGAGGAAAGGCAGGCTAAAGATGTGACCGATTAAAAGGAAATGAAATTGTAGCACTTCCTAGTACACAGACTTGCTAAAATTAGGCTAGTTGTTTTCTATAGCAGTTCCTGAGGATATTGTTTTAATAAACAGATGAGAGTGACTGTATGAATGATGAGTAATGGATACTTCATATGATCTCTCATTCATTTTGATACCAACTTCATTTATTAGTATGCCTAACAAACCTATTTTTCATACTGTAGTAGGAGTTTTGGACCTGGGAATCTGAAATTTTTTAGTTTAATATTTTGATAATTTCATTTTTATATAATTGTTTTCTTTTGTAATACCATGTACTTTATTTTATGCATTTAACAATATTATTGTGAGATGGTGTCTGCAGGTTCTAGACCGCCACAGGGATCCATGCCCCTAAAAAGGATGAGCACTCCTGAACTTCAGCCCAACTTCTGTCTAATACCTATTGGCGTACATATTTTCCGAAATTAATGGAGATATATTGACTATTACCTCTTCTAACATGCCTCTGGGTTAGAATTCCACTCTCTGTTAGTTCTTTGATCTTGCGGAAGTCACTTCCCCACCGTTCCACCCCATGCCTCAGTTTCCTCATCTGTAAAATGAGGGGTTTGGAGTAGGTGAACTTTGAGGCCTCACCTGTGATTTTGTGACTACTAGGTAATTACTTTTCTGTCTCTGATCCTCAGCTCCTTTCTGGGTTGGTCCAGATAATCTTTCTGTGAATTCTCTGGATTTTTCTAAGTAAAGCATGTTACTAACTGAAGTTGGAGATGATTATGTCTCTACATGACCAGTGCTTCTATGTTTAATTTCTCTCTTTTGTCATGTAATTTTCTCATAACTGAAAGAAATAATAGGGAAAAGGGATATTGTTACGCACCCCTCTAGGGAAGATGCCAGTATTTTTCCATTGCAGATTAAATTTGTTACTTTCCTTAGTTATCCTGAATTACCTAAAAGGCACAAAGTGGTCCTAGTGGCAGAGTGCCGTGTTTAGGGATTGTTTTTCTTCATAAACCAGGCACCGAAGAACCAGGGGAAAAGAGATGTCCCGGGTTGAATATTTATTACAGTGTGGCACGCTCATTTAGCTAACTTCCCCAAAGAAAAATGGTGCTCAGATAAGCTACAAAGCCAGGCATGCAAATTGATAGGAATCTACGGCTATTTAGCATCTTAAGGGACATGATTTATATTTGCTATTTATTCAGAGACAGAATATCGTTTTAAGTAGCCATTCATGAAATCATTGTTTAATCAGATGAGAAAATATATGCAAAGTGTTCTGCAATCCCTAAGGAACTATACGAATGGTAACTATTGCTTAATGCATACCGTTTTCTCAAATTCTTATAAAGTTGTCATTTCTTTCTCTGATTTCCAGGACCTAATCAATTTACTTAATTTAAAAAAAAAAGTCCTTGCCTTAGCAAAATTCTGCTTAACAAGATTTATAGTATATACAGGCAGTGGATAACAGTATTTGTATCCATTTATTTCAAAACCTTTCGTTCCCTTCTTTCCTTGTAGTTTGATAATGAATTGGTAATTCACCTATACTTAAAAATTCTCTATCATAGAGTAATAAGTACTATTTTTATTATTATTACAGTAGCTAGCATTTATATATCACCTATATTCAGGCACTGTGCTAAATGCTTTACAAATATCTCATTTGATACGACTACCCTAGGAAATAGGTGCTGTTATCCCAATTTACAGTGGAGGAAACTGAGGCAATCAGATTAAGTGACTTACCCAGGGTCACACAGTGTCAGACTGGATTTGAACCACAGGCTTCCTGACTTGAGGCCCAATGCTCTATCCACTGTACTACTTAGTTGCTTGCAAAACTCTGTTCCTTATGCTGAAAGACATGGTAAATTTAAATATAATACAATCCCAGAATTTACAGACTAGTGTGAGAATATAACACATAGATGACAATCCAGGCATAGGATACAACATTAGCAATAGCATGGTAGCAGGAAATTTCCGGTGAATGTTCAAGGCCTGGGGTGTAAAATATGTGGTAGAGAGAAAACGCGTGGAAAATAGCGATGGCTGTAGTTTACAAAGGAGCTTATTAGTTACATATAGAAGTTTGAACTTTCCTTGGTAAGGAACAGAGAACCGTTGAAGGGGTGGGTCTCTGAACAGAGGAGTGAGAGACATAAGCACATTTAGGAAAAAGGGCATCCTTGGGCAGATGTTCTTGTGAAAATTTTAAAAATAAACTAAGTAAACCTTACCTTTTTTTTTCATACTAGAATTTGTCATGTTTCTCTTTTTAAAAATCACAATAAAATTGTGCAAAGAAAGAAAATAATATCTCCTTTGACCCAGAAATTCCACTACCCCAAGCAAGTCACTGACTAAAAAGAGAACTATCCCAAGGAAGTCAGTGATTAAAAAGAGAACTCTCATATACATCAGATATTTATAGCAGCATTTTTTTTAGTGCTAGCAAAGACCGGAAAACAAAGTAGATTCCCATCAATTGTGGAATAGATGACCAAGTTGTGGTTCATAAAAGTAACACTATTTTTATGCTATACATAACAATGAATGTGATAAACACCAAGAAGCAGGAGAAGGTTTATATGAACTGATGCAAAATGAAGGATGCTGCAGTAGGAAGACTATACATACACATTTGCTACAACATCAGAAATGGTAGCAAACAACATCAACAATGTAGCTGAAATTGAATGGTGTCAAATTTTAAAGACCTAACTGGACTCCAAAGAAGGGAGATATGAAGACACCTCCCTCCCTTCATTATACAGCTGGGCAACTATTGGTGTGGAATGCTGCAAATAATATGAGACTTTTTTCAATATGCTGGACTTTGTTTTTTAATTTTTTATATTCTTTGTTATAAGGGATGGCTCTCTGACAGGCTGGGAGAGTGCTATATTGGAAAATGTAAGTGATGCAAAAATCAAAAGATATCCCCCAAAAAATTATTTTAAAAGCTTTACTTAGCCATTCCAGTAAGATTATGATGACCATCATTATATCATGGAGATAGAAAAATAAGTAATTCATTGATTCATTGGACTCATGAATGGGTTCTTTTCATTATTCTTTTGTCAAAGCATTAACAAGCCATGAATTTTCACCAGATATTAGAATGCGTTGCTTTCTTTATCATTTTGTCATCATAGCATTAGAACTTTGGGGAACCTTAGGGAAATTCCACCCCATCAATTAACAGATGAAGAGACTGAGGCTGCAAAACTGAGTACTTTGCCAAATCTCACCCGGATTGTAAGTGGTTGAGCTGAGATTCAAAACCAAGTCATCCAACTCCTAATCCTGGACAACAAATTTTGGGGGAATAGTGGGGTGGAGGAGAAGACACTAGACCTATGATTTCTCTGCTATAAAAATTCCCACAGAAGAATGTAAATGTAAATCAACAACGCTGCAATTCGTTATATTTCCATGGGTCGTTGAGAGAGTTTAGGTGATGGATGTGTCAGAGTCACATGGTGTGTGTTAGAAGCACCATTTGAACCCAGGGATTCCATATTTGAGATTTACTCTGCCCATCATACCAAACATCTTTTTTTAACCAGATTTTAAGTCAGAGAAATATCTAACTGTAGTATATCATTGTTAAATTCATATTGAATTTTAGTTTTATTATAATTGTATGAAAACAGATACAGTTGGGCTACTCCCAGGATATACAGCATATCCACCTTGTATCTCACTATCGTTGGTACAGATGTTTTCTGTTATCAGGCCAGATGCTGAATGATGTACAGTGTGGTTCATGATGCTGTTATGAATTTGGTAAAATATATTTCTTGCCTTTCTTTTTGTAACCCATTTTAATTAAAAATTCTTACCCCTTAGCAAATTAAAACTCACCATCATTTTGGGGCATGTAATAGCATACAATGCTATTATCCTTTGGTATGAGTAAGCAGGGGGTTTGTGTGGAATCACTTTGACCATTTTTATCCTGGTTTTTTCCCTTAGGTTTCTAATGTCCAGGCAAGGACAGTCCTGCTCACATGGTCCCCTCCCACTGGCCTTTCAAGTGGAGATAGACCCCATAACAGCCCGCCCTACCCCTATAGCTATGAAGTGGCCTTATCAGACAAAGGGAGGGATGGAAAGTACAAGATCATTTACAGGTAAGGTTATATGGATTATTTCTTCCCATTCCCTTCCCCAGGAAGGAAAATAAAGTAATCCTAGTAAGACGAATATTTGCCATTCGCCTCTTTAATGAGTAAAATTTATTTTTTAAAGTTTGTTTTAAAATAATAGTAGCATCATGTAGTAATCTTTTCCAAAAGGCAGTCTGGGATAATCAGTAGAACAGTGGAGCCAGAATCAGGAAGACCTTGGTTCAGATCTCACCTCAGACACTTTGCTAACAGTGTTAGCCCAGAAGAGTCATTTAATTCCTCTGTACTTGGTTATTCATCCATAAATTGAGAATGTTGACTTATAAGGTTCCTTCTAACTCCGAACCTGTGATCCTGATGCTAAAAAGCTGACCTCAAAGCCAGAAAGAACTGACTTCAGGTCCCACGTGTGATACATACTCCCTGTGCCACTATGTACATCCTGTCCTCAGATGCAGAGAAAGTGCTGACCCAGGAACTCCCTGTGCCAGTGAAGTCAAAAACCCAGTCACCTCTCCATTCTCATGAATGAAGAGCCAATGGTTTGGGGCTCTTTAGGTGCCAAGGCCCTTCCACTAATTCCTTATCCTCTTTCCCCATTGTCCATCAGCCTGACTCCCTGCCCCATTGTGTAGGAGTCACCACAAGGAGATGGAACACAGGGAAACTTTTCCCCTCCCCATTCTTGCCTTCAAGCTGGAGAGCTTTAGGAGCTGATGGTCTCTGGCCTCACTGTAGCCAAGTGAGAATGAATGACTACTAACCCAAGTCAAGAAACAATTAATGTTCCTTACTGATGCCCGTTAGAGTCTTTAGTGCTGATAAGGGTTTCAGGCACACTGTGAAGTGAATAGGTTTTGGGGCCACCCTGAGAACCCAGCTACTGCCTTCAGTGTTGATTCTCTGGGAGAATGCGTTCCAAGATCAAATCAACTGATTTGGCCGAAACTTTTAGAACATAACTATCCATAATTTGGGGGCTTCATCTTAATTTAAAGGGGTGTTTTCTATTCACAAATTTTACTTTTGAGTTTATTTAAAAACATATTTTCTGTAGGTTTTTTTTAAACTATCGAATAATTATTAGCATCAGAAAGAAAACCCCATGGAAAGTAACTAGAGCTTCCCCACAGAACTGACTGAACACATCCACTTGGAGAACATTAGATGAGTCAAGTAACCTGGGCTCTGACTTGATCTAAATGATTTCATTTCTGATTCAACTCAACAAACATTTATTCAGATCTGCTGTTTTCAAAGCTCAGTGCTAAGATAGGTGCTTGGGTATGACCAGAATGAAGCAGTCCTTGCTCGTAAGGAGTTTACCATCTACTGGAGCCACAAAATGACCACACACATTAGCCGCTGAGTACAAAGGGTGGATGGGGACAGACAGGTGCTGAGCTTAGGATGCTCATTTCAACTTCTGTTGACCTCAGCATCTCTGTCCTCAGATGACAAGCGTGATGACCTTAGCTCCTTATATATAGTTGATGGGTAGCAATAATGTCATCCTCCCGTGGAAGACAGGCCAGCTGCTGGCTTATGGAATATACATTTGGGAAAATTAATCTTCCGTCTTCTGAATATAGAAAGGCAACCCTTAGTGTTTATTCCCTGTCTTATCGAGTCTAATATCACCTTTTCATTCATCTCTTTTTCTCCTTTGGGAACTGAAAATTGGCACTCGTATTGTTTCTGAAGCTGTTTTAAAACTTAATGGATGGTTTTTCTTTTCAGTGGAGAAGAGTTAGAATGTAGCCTAAAAGACCTTAGGCCAGCCACAGATTATCATGTCAGGTGAGTTATGGTACCCAAGTTGTGTTTTATTTGAAAAGCTAAATCTCTTGTGTTGATTCATAGTATGTTTGTTTTCTTTTTCTTCCTCCTCTCTCTCTTTTTTCCTCATCTTCCTTCCTTTCTTCCCTCCTTCCTTCCTTCTTTCCTTCCTTCCTTCCTTCCTTCCTTCCTTCCTTCCTAAGCCAGCATCATGGATCTTTGATTTACCTCTGGCATTCTCTATATTTGATATATGCCCTTAAGATTTCAAGCATGCATCTCCATGCTCCATGACTGACCATGGATTACAGGGACAGGAAATGCACAAACCTTATTAAAAGTAACAGAAACATGAATAAATATAGTAGCAAGTCTTAGCTCTAAATAATTAAATTCCCAGAGAAGGTTGTTTGGGTTTTTTTTTCAGTGTTGTATGACATTCTAAAATCAGAATAATACTGTGTTTAAACATTTTCTCCCCGAATACCTTGACTCACAACATGCCTGATGGAATCTGTGGTCAATTGTTAGCTACAATTACTATTTCTTAACCTGTATAAATTTTTCCATTCAGAACCGAAAGGCAAACGGAGCCTTCTCTAGTTTGGAGAATCATTAAAGACTGTAAGAAAAGCAAGCATGCTTTTCAGTGAGTCAGTAGTACTGCAGATGAAAATCTTGTGTGAGCTAATAAAAATGAAAAAAAAAACCATAATCAATAAGCAATTATCCATTGCCAGACACTGCACCAGTTTTTTGGGATAGAAAGACAAAGTGAAACCAGTCCTTCCCTTGTGAAGCTTACATTCTAATGGGCTTGGCAGCCATTTGTTAAAAGTCATGGAGATGTTACAGGGGAAATGGACTACAGCTGCCCCCAGTCTCAGCATCCATCTCCCACCTCCACATGTTTGTAGAAGCGTCATGCAGAAAATGCTCTCTGTCCTTATTTTTAGCTCTTACCATCCTTATCTCCTGTTAAATCTCAGTCCCCGTGTCAGATCCTCCAGGAATGGTCTCCCTGCATTCACCGGTCATTGGAGTTTTCCCCTTCCAATTACTTCCTGTCTGTATAGCTGCGTCCATGATGTGTCCCTCCGGGAGACTCACTTTCTTTAGGGTTTCGTTCTTGTATTTTAATCCTGAGGCACTAGTAACACACAGCACCTATTACTGGTGTGGGGGTTGTTTTGTTTTCTTAAATAGACAACTCCCTGTTATCTAGAGGGAGTGGAAAACGCCCTCACCCAGTGAAGATGATTGGCCATTGTTCGGGATTAAGCTGGTGAAGGGAGTTCTCCCCCTGACAAAACTGCAAATCCCTGAAATCATAAACCCAGGCTGGCGTTATACTGTTTTTAAGTCTAAGATTGATAAGTTTTTATTGCAAAAGAACTGATTTTCTATTAGATTGTGAACTTTCCAGCTTCTTATTATTGTTAAACTCTACCAATATTAATTAATATTATTATTAATAATAATAAATTGTTGTTAGTAACCTTCATGTTTGATATATATAAAATTTATGATGTGGCTTTTTATTGTTGTTTTACTGCAGTGTTCATTTTGTACTTAGAGGTTTTGTTTCTATGGATGTACTTAGGTCTTAGATCATATTATGTGTCTTAGATGTCCTCCATTCTAACCTCCTGATTTGACTGATGAGGAAACTGAAGCCACCCAGACAGTAATGGGGCAGAGTCTGGATCCAAAGCCTCTGACTCTAAAACCCTTCCTTTTTCTTCTGCATTGTGTTTATAATCTCATTTTTTAAAAATTCCCATCCTTTTCTTTCTCCTTCATAAACCTGTATAGCTAAAGTAAACATTATACCATTAGGGGAGGAACCAGCCGTAATACTCAACCCAGGCTGTACTGGAACATCTCCCGTCCCCCCCAAGCTTTGAGTGTATCTGTCATGGGTGCTCACATAAATGTTTAACAGCTGGCTCTCTGGCAGGCAGAAAATGCACTCAAAGCACACTTTTAAGTTTAATCTATGTTATTAACATTTTCTCTGTCCCTTTATTCAAAAGAACAATAAATCAGTCTTGATTTATAGCATCCCCTAATTTCCAAGGAGTAAATGTTCACACGATAAGATTTAACAATCGACTTTCTCCAACTCATTGGCTCCATCACTCCCCTGTCTTCTAGCCCAGTGGTGTCAAAGTCAAATAGAAACATTCTTGCATTTTGACTTTGAAAACCATAAATTAACATTATCAGTCTTGAATTCTGTTTTTCTTTTTTTCCTTTTGTTAATCATTTCCCAGGTACATTTTTTCCTGGAGTTGCACACCTCTCTTTTCCACTAAAGCAGACTCTTAAAACTTTTGCTCTTCTTTTCTGCGGTCTAGTATATGAGACCCAATTAAGAACATGTTATCACTCACTTTAAAAAGCATCAGAATAATTTTAAATTCCCAGAGAGCCCTGGATTTGGAATTAGCCAATTTGGATACAATTTAATTCCTTGTATTTACAAATGTCCCCAAAAGCTAACACAGTGTCTGGAAGTGCTTGCTGTTTAATTAGTCGGTTCTCCTCCATGTGTGACTTTGGACAAGTTACTTTCCTTGGCCTCAGTTTCCTTCTCTGGAATAGCTGGTCTGCAAGGACCCTCCTAGCTCCGAAATTGTGTAAAATTTTTGATTCTCCACCAGCTTCACAGCAAAGATGTTTCGGGTCTCTGCTTCTTAGTGACAAGCATTGTTCTGATGACTCAGCAGCCACAGGAAAGTTTGGCCCCCATAACTTTCCCCACAATGTGATCTTGCGGATAACATTTCCCACACCAATTATCACGCGATGAAACATCTCCCCAAACCAGCTTTCAGTAAGTGGCTGTCCCTGCCGATCAGGTTACAGATGTGTTCGGGGGCCACATTTCTGAGAATCCTCATGCACCTGCTTCAGCAACATTTTGCCAGGATGGTGAATGTGGAGAATTCTCCAACACACCACTAATTGTGCAACTCGGTTTTGTTTTGTGGAGTTTTTTTTGAGGGATGTTTTTTCTTAAATGTAGTAGCTCTCCCTTCTTCTGGATAGAGGTAAACTGACTGACTTTTAAAAAAAATAATATTTTATTTCTTCCCCAATTTGCATGTAGTAAGAATTGTTAACATTTATTTTTTTAAAAAAACATTTGATTTCCAAGTTCTCTTCTTCCTGGCTATCTGGCATTCACCAACCCAGAGAAGATGTTGCAAACAAATGATTACGTAAAATATAGTGTGTCATAGAACCCCACACTTAGAACCTTAGAGCATGTCTAGTCCAGCACTTTTATTTTACAGACAAAAAACAGAGGCCTTGAGGAGATTAGGTGGCTTAGGATCTTAGCATTAGTGCTGAAAGAGACCTAAGAAGTCATCTAGTCTAACTCCCCCTCATTTTACAGATGAAGAAACTGAGGCCAGAGAAAGTTAAGTGACTTGCCCAAGGTCATCAAGGCCAGCTTCAAACCCCAATTTCTCCTCACTTTGAAACTATCCCTATCCACTGGGCCATATAATGGGTATAAAAACTCTTCAGACTCAGTGTCTATAATGCTTATAACACATATCTACCAGCATTTCTCCAAGAGGTCTTGTTAATAAGAATAGAGCTGGTTTATTGAATTCCATCATTGTGGCCATTGGGTCACAGAATAATTGAAATAGACAAAATGTTTTGATAGATCCCACCTATTTGGGATACCTCATCTTTCATAAGCATTTCACAGATACAACTATGTCCCCAAACCAGAGCAAAATACCCCAGCAGACTTGAAAGCCCAAATATCAGATGCTGGAAACATTTTCAGCTATCCGTTGAATAACTTAGTTTATGCCACTTTGTAACAGGGGTAGAGAAAATGTCAGTGAAACACCAAAGTAGTAGGTGTCCTTGTATATTGTGGCTGGAGAGATTTGACTCCCATGCCCAAAATCTGAGCTGATGCCTTGAATTTGAATGACTAGCCTCTACTGCCTTCCATGTTGGCGTCCTTCATGAGGGTTTGTCTGCGCAGGTTCAGCAGTGGGCTAGGGACATGGATCTGCTCTTGGCAGGAAGTGGGGGTGTTTCTAGGTGAACCTTAACATACAGAATCACTGAGTCTGAGTGGTGGGAAGGCACCTTAGCATCCACGTATGCCAACTCTTCCCTGAATGAAATCTCAACGTTTAGCAGACCCAGCTAGTGGATATCCAGCCTCCAGTCGGGGAAGGCCACTGCCGAAAACTCTGATTCATTTGCGCTCCTCATGAACCCAAATTTGCTCATTTGTAACTTCTGTTTTTTGTCCATGCTTCTGTCCTCTAGGGTTCAACAGAACAGGCCTAATTCCCCCTCCTCAAGGAACCCCTTGAAATACATGACCACAACTCTCCTGGCCTCAGTGGGTCTTTCCTTGACCAAACTCTACAGGTTCTTTGTATTTGGGGGTGGGAGGGTAGTAGCAGCTAGAGGGACCAGGAAGGACTTCTTGTAGAGATGGCACTTGAAAATGTCAGTGGCGGAACTTCTGTTGAGATGATTCTACATCTCACTGATTCTGAATTCAAAGGACATAAAGGGCCAGCAGGAGCAGAGAACATGTCATAGACTGAATAGTGAAAGGAACCCATGGGGAAAGCTCTGGACAAAAACTGAGATAAAAATTAGGATCATTTTTGGTCTTTGCCACAGAATCTACGTGTGTGTGTACATGTATGTATGTATGTATGTTCTTCTTTTCAGGGTATATGCAATGTACAATTCGGTAAAGGGATCGTGCTCAGAACCCGTTAGTTTCACCACTCACAGCTGTGCCCCCGAAAGCCCCTACCCACCCAAGCTGTCACATCGGACCAAAAGTTCACTCACCTTGCAGTGGAAGGTAGGCAGACCAGAGTGCCAATGATTGTCGTAGAACTGATCTAAATATTGAGTTGTGATCGTTACTTGACTCAGTATTCAATTGTTCCTGTTTTTTGATGACTCCCGACAGTCCAGGTGTCTGATTGGGTGCTGTTGGTTGGATTTTTGGTGCAGATGGAGCAGAAATTTAAAAGGGGACACTTTGGAAATAATTTGTGTTTATTTGTTTATTTTAATGGGAGCCAGAAGATACATCTCTGGCTATCACAGGAGGGGTAATTCAGTGATCAGAATCAGAACGTGGGTGCAAGAGTCAGATTAAAACTTAACCTGAGTTCTGCCACGTTCCAGGGAATGGGCAGGCAGATCATTCTGGCTGGCTTTCTTCAAGGGTTCGCCTAACACTGAGGGCATGGACCCATTGGACTATCACATGGTCATCTTGAATTTCATGGTTTTAATTGAGTAAAGATTCCCAGTGACTTCCTGATTTCTTTTTTCTCTGCTTAAGTGGTTGTGATTCTCTTCATTTCACTTGGGGATGAACGTAAGCAATGCTTTTCAAATCCTGCAGAGTATACGCACAAGTCAAAGATCAGATAGCATAATTGACATATAGGAAAAGCATTGGGCAAAAACTGGAATGCAAATGAGGATCATCTTTGAACACAGCCACTGAATCTATATGTATGTGTATGTTTTTTAATATAATTGACTCAATTTTAATTAACTGTGTTAACATTTTCTAAACTCTGATAAAATCTCTTAATTCAGACTAGATGTAGGCCAAGTCCAGTTCCCAAGTAGGAGTACGGAGTAAGGAAAGATAGGAATTCTAGAGTGTCTCAAGGAAATGCATTTTTATGCAGTAACTGCAGGCAGCTATTGTCCCCAGCTTAACATTGAATTATATTCCCAACATTGGTTTTTGCGTGTGCTGATGTGAAACTCAGAAGCATTTCCTCCTTCCCCCACTGGAGACTAGTAGGCATGGTTATTTAGGTCTGATGCCAGCCCTGAAAGGCCATGGTGACCCAGATTTTTCTTACTGTCATTGCTTAGAGGCAAAATTAGTAAATTCTTACGAAAGGCATTGTAAAAGCTAACATAGTGTGTTAGATGGAAGGAACCTCAGTGACCAAATTGTTCAAGCTATTCCTAACCAAGAAGCCCCCTGTGTGGCATCCCCTTCCCCACTGTGACCACTAGTCATCCAGCCTTTGCTTGAAGACCTAGGAGCTTAAAAACAGAAGGACAGCTGAGAAAAGCAATTACTAGTGAGGATTATTTCCCCATTGCATTCCTAGAAGAAGCAGGAAATGTAGCCAGGGGAGTGATGAAGTATTGCTTCTAAGGGTTACCTGTAAAGCACAGGTTTCCCCTGTGATCCTACCTGGGCAGGTAACCGCATGGTATTTATCCAGTAGTATGGATGAAGTCATCATTTTATGGCTGTCTCAGCCAATAAGCCAAAGTTGAAATTGGCTTAGAAACTGAACCATCCTATTTTCTCTCCTGGCTTCCAAGGATAATCCAGGTCAGTGATTACCCAACTTTCTGGACTCACAGCTCCCTGTCATTGTTGACTTGATTTCTTGACATGTAGACATCTCCTAAAAGTGCTGTATGGCCTATATTTATCTCTTGGGGAAAAAATAGAATTAATTTCCAGTTTTATTTTGAGGATCTTACAGTACTTTTGTCAAGATAAGTAAAGACAGCCTGGGGAATTGCACAACAGTCAGGGTTGGTAATCTCAGATTTAGACTCTGCTTGAAACCAACTGGATGAAAATGTGGTCTTGGGTGGTCCATCGCCATCCCAGCAGTTTTAATAATTAAGAAGAGAACAGTCCCTTCACATCGGTGTTTTCCTTTTATTGACTTAGGCCTCAAAAATACATCCCAGGCCTCTTCAGTACTGTTAGAAACAAAAGCAGCTATTTCTGTTTCAACTTTAATTTCTCGATGATGGGCCTCCCAGGCTTTAGGATTTCTCAAGTTACAAGAGATTAGTAGACATGAGGATTCTCCACACAGCTCTTTGGTGGTGAAGGTGACAGTCAGAACCCTCCTCATCCCCCTCCCCACTTGACTTTACTGTGCTTTGCTACTGAGAGAAGAAAACAAGATTCTCAGACTACTGTTTGTCAGTGGGTCAGCTGCATGAATTGACTGCCCATTATATAAAACTCTTAAGGGCAGCATCCAAAAAAAGAAATCAGATGCACAGCTTCCTCCCTCAGGAAGTTTAAAGTGTAGGTGGTTTTGTAAAGAACACGTTCGCTCTAGTGTGATTTATGAATGAGCTTAAAAATGAGTTGCCTAGGGATGTAAGTTCTGTTCAGCAGCATCTGAAAGACAAATTGTAAGGTTTGGTGGCTGGGTTGGTTTGTGACTGACTAGGTTAAGTGTGTTGGGGTTTTGGAGGTCTTGAGAGCACTTGTAATTCATGCAGTAATATGGTAGTCTTGGAAGACATTGAAGAATTAGAGGGAAGGCATTGGGCTAAACCCTCTAGTGGATATGCTGAAAGATCTCTTCAAAGACCTCAGAAGAACAGAAAACAGGAGCAGGCTGCAGTCTACACTGGTGAGGGGAATCACTCCCACCAATAGGATCACAGTCCTATCACAGGTAAATGGAGTGATAGGATGTTTGATGTTAAACTATACTCATTTCCTTTCTTTCCTTTATTTTTTTTAAGGCACCAATTGACAATGGTTCAAAGGTCACCAGCTACCTTTTAGAATGGGATGAGGTAAGCATCTTTTTATCCATCTGTTAAAATACCATTCATTTAAAGAAAAAATTTCATCGACCAAGTGTCGTTTTACTAGCATCAGAGAAATGTTTTGCATAAACAGAAACCACGTGAAAGTTGGAAAAAGTAGTAAGACTCGGTTGTAACTATTGACTATTGAAAAGTAAGGCAGAATCAAGTGGTAGGCATACATCTCTCAATCAAATTAACGTATCTCATTTTTGCTTATGAATCCTACTCAAATAAAAAGTCGACTCCTCTTTCTCATCATTTCTGGCCGTTTTGTTCTATGTCAGTGTAACTATTAATTGGGCATCATCAGTTATTTTTTTAATCTTTCGATGGTGGCCACAGGCCGCCACAGTTAAATTTGAATTTTAAATGGTAAGAAATCATGGTTATGGCTGAAGAAAAATATTTCTTTTCTCTTTCCCCCCCTTGTCAGTTTGATGGAGTCATTTTCCTCAGCGAGTTAAAGCCAATGTGTCATTCTGTACTTTTTTCACCCTTTGGAAAGTCTTTCATACAGCGTTATTCTAGAACTCCTCTGGAATCTCGGTCTTGCATGGAATCCGGACTGGAGTTTATGCTGTTACTTATGGCATGGATGGCGTGTTTTTTGTTTTTACAATCAGTACCCTCTTACTCTGTATTGGTTATTGTCAGGACCTAGTTCCAGTGTGGCATGGTGCTGATTGGCAGAAACTCAGCTTGAAAAACAATTGCTTCAGAAGGCCTTGCTTCTGACACGTGCCATTCGTTTTTAGCAATCTGGGTCATGGCTCTGTTTGGCCATTTCTCGTTGCGCTGTTCTGTTTGCCAGTGATTATATCTCGGTATCAGCGATTTTGCAAACAGCCTGGAGATTTTTGGCACAGGAAATAGCAGGTCTAGGAAAAAGAAGGTCATTCCATTCCTGATGCAAGATAACTAATATCCGTGGATTAAACTTTAGGGAGTAGAAAGATGGAGAAGATTGCAGATTTGGGCCAAAAAGAAATGAATTCATTTTAAAAACTTGTCAGATGTGGAAAACCAAAGGCATTGTTGTTGCTGTTGTTTAACTAACTATAAAATGATCGTTGCCCAGTGGGATTTGCGAGGTAGAATTTGACGTGCAAGAAGACCCTTCACCGCTTTCAGCAGAAGCTTATTTCCCCATCTGGATTACATCTGAACAGACTGGGTTCCAAGAAACCAAAAGACAATGATCTCTTGTTCGTAGGAACTTAGCAATGAGCTTAGGGTGTACAGGCTGTTTAAGAGTCAGGCTTGACCAGGATGCCTTACAAATAAGCCATTATTTTACTTAAGGTGGTCTGATTGAAAAATGAAACCGCCCAGACAGTCCCTGCTGAGAAAACGTTATAGGAGACAGAGAGAGCTGAGAATGCGCTCTGCTGGACTGGGAACAAGTAATCAGTAGCATCTTCCTGTCCCCCAAAGGATGAGTGAAATCCTAGCGAAGGCGAGCTTACAGACGCTTTTCGGTTTTTCAGTTTCTCGCACCAGCTTGGAGGTTTTCTTGCATCCTGAAGTTTCACAGGATCTTGACCTTTCCTGATTTTGAGGGTGGCTCAGTTTTACCGTCAGATCCTTTCATATAAGGCATGCATCTCTCTCTGTGCGTGTGTGCAGACCAGGCATCAATCTATATCTCGTATGTGTTTCCTGTGGCCATTTGGCCTTAGCCTGTGGTTTTATGAGTTGAATAAGGTCATGGTGACCCGTGGAGGCGTGGGATGGGAGACCTACATGGAAAACCCAGGTGTTACAGGAAATGTTGATGGCAACTCAGTCATTAACCTTATTCCATTTCTGTCAATGATAGGAGTGTCTTGGCAGGATGATGGAAAGTAATAAGCAGATCCTGTGTCTCAGTTGAAATGTGTAAACAATGTCTACTGACCAGTTCTGGTCGCCAAGGCCCCAACCCAGGTGGCCTGGAGTCCCATGCTTGGAGCCATCTTGGGTCATTGCTCTTTGAGTTCCTTCTTCTCTTCCGTTCTTTTTTCTTTTCTTCTTCTTTCCTTCTTTTCCTCTTTCCTTTTTTCTTTTTCTCTCCCTTTCCCTCTTTCCCTCTCTCCCTTCTTTATTCATTAGGTCATAAATATAGATTGGGATGAAACCTTATCTGTCATTTAGTCCATAGTTAAGAAATGAACATCAGTAAATTTCCTCACTTGGAGTTCCGTGCGTCAGCAAAGTACCGGGTCTGACCCAGAGCGTGTCCATTCCCTCTCCTTCATGGAGACGTTGTGATGGTACCCAAATGGGATCCCGTATACTTTCCCTTCCAGGGTCGCCTTGTATGGATGGTGAGGATCAAACGAAACACCACATTTTACATGTATGCCAGCTATTAGCTCTTCTCATATATGTAGTCTGAATTTATTTAGTGCTTGACACTCTTCAAAGCACCTTTATTTTTTTGTTTTTAAAGCTCACATGGTACTGGCCCCATTGGCCAAGAATATTGCCATAATTTATTTAGTGTCTAAATGCATTACCATCCTGCAGAATCACTACCATGTGAGAGGTCTCTTTTCCCATTAGATATTCAATGAACTGCCACCTAAAATTTTGCATATTGGGCCACAGCTGGCATGAGTGAGATACTAGAGAGTCCCCCAAAATGGACCTCTTGGCCATCAGTGAGGCTACTCTATGGCCTTTGAATTGCCTTTTTCTTAGGAATATACCACTCGATGTGGGTCTTACCCATGCGCTTTGTGGTGGTGACTCTCATTGTTCCCCAGGCCCTCCTTCCAGGGCTCGGTGGTGCTGTCAGAATTGTTTCCTGTCCTTCAGTGTACTGAGCCAGAAGGTATTTTTCCTGTAATTCCTCAGGGTGAGTAGCGGAGTCGTTAAAGGCAGGATATCATTTTCAGGGCAGCTTCCAACTTGACGGGCTGTGTGCGTCTTCATCACATCTTAATTTCCTTCTGGTCACAAACCCTGTGTTTACATTTCCGTCTCCCTCCCAATGCTAATGAGTGATAGTCTTAGAGAGTACAGGCTGAGAAGGGTTTCAACACAAGCAGCGACTTCTGTCTTTCTTTGGCTAGCTGTGCAGATGTCAGACACCATGCTTATCATCACACAAAAGCAGTATTTGCCATCACTCTTAGCTTATTGGGGGGCTCATGATGAGGAGAATGTCTCAGCTATGAGGAAGTAGCTTTGTGTTTGGTAGTATGGCCGGACCCCAGTTAAAAACCCAACCTTTAGGAATTTGGGCTTTGGGGAAGAATCCAGCATTTCGCCTTTCTGGCCTGGCTGTTCCTGTCCACCTTTGTATGGGCTGATCCCATAGACCTGGAATACTCTTCTTTTTTTTTTTAAATTGATTTATTTGTTTTCTTGTTTACATCATTCATTTCCATGAGATTTTGAGTTGCAAATTTTCTCCCCATCTTTCCCCTACCCACCACCCCAAAGCAGCCGCATCCCCCAATCTGCTCTCTCCTATGTCCTCCCCCTCACCCCTCTGACTTTCCAGTAGGGCAAGATGCATCTCCCTACCACAGTGCCTGTATATCTTAATTCCCAGTTGGATGTAGTTAATAATAATCATAATTATATATAAACATATATTCTTAACATTTGATTATAGAACTTTAAATTCCAGATTCTTTCTGTTCCTCCCTCTTCTCACCTAATTCTTTTAAGGTTCCTTACTCCCCTCAAAACTCAACTTATTAGCTCCTCTGATTAATAACTTAGGGACAGCTATATGGCCTGGTGGGAAGAATGCTGGCCCCTGGAGTTAGGAGGGCCCGAGTTCAAATCTTGTTTCAGACAGTTACTAGCTGTGTGACCCTGGGCAAGTCACTTACCCTATTTGCCTCAGTTTCCTCATCTGTAAAATGAACTGGAGAAGGAAATGACAGACCACTTCAGTATATTTGCCAAGAAAACCCCAGAAGGGGGCCTTGAAGAGTTGGACGTGACTGAAAAACAGCTGAACAACAATTAATAACTCCCCTCCAGTTTTCAAAGTTTATTTTGCATATATTTTGAATTTGTGTATCTGTGAACATTTTGCATTATTCCTTCCTTCCTCCAGTCCCCCAGGGCAGGGACTTTGCCATATATCGTTAGGTCAATGGTGAATGTTTCTTGAGTACCTACTACGTGCTAAGAGCTTGGCCAAGTGCTGCGGATTCATATTGGAAAAAACAAGGCAGTTCTTCCTCCCAAGGACCTCCCGTTCTAATTGGGAGAGACAGCCCATGTGCAAGATGTCAGCTGCGGGGCAGATTTCCTTCCAGTGGCCAGGCAGATGATGGGGCCAGGGTCTCTAGGGAATGCTGTTGGCATAGGAGACATTAGCTGGGTCGATGGCCAGGCCTCCATTTTACTGGGAAGACTTGTAATGGATTATTAGCCCATCCAGGTGGTGTGAACAGCTGTGGTCTCTTTCCCTATGGGCTTGTGACTGTGCCTCAGCCAGCCGCCACGACGGGTCTTGTCATGGACCCACAGGTCCTGTCATGACTTCGTGCCTGCCCCCAAGGCCTCGCCTGCAGCCTGGTCAGTGGTTTCCTTAGGTGTTAATATCAGTCTCTGCCACCACGCCCATCACTTCAGCCCACCCACCATCCATGGAACCAGTCTCTTCTCCCAGGTCCTGCCAATCCAAGCTGATGCCACTGCCCCAAGACCAAGCAAAATGTCTTACATTTCATTCTAGGCCTCGTAACTCCACCCTGGGGACTGTTCCTGACTCAGCCCCCAGACAGTCTGGAAAGGATCCTCTGTGGGGTTGTGGAGGGTGGGCACATCTATCCCAAGAAAAAGTCACCTTTTCAGCTTAAAATATCCAGAAGTGTAGTCTTTTCAAGATGCTACACTATGAAGTGTCATGGGGAGATGTGTGAAGTTCTTAATTTACTGTTACTGATTGAGCAGAAACTGTTTCATTCTGGCCTATGTATCTCTAGGCCTTTCCTTAGTAATCAGTGATTAGCGTGTCCATTTTGACTTCTAGATATAGGTTGGAACAAGTCAAGGCAGAGTCACAAAGGCAAGGAATGGGTGGAAAGCAAATTCTAATGGGAATTAACAGGTATTCCATGGAATTTGCAGGGACTGAGTAGATGGTGTGGGTGGTGAGTTTGGGTCATTTAGAGATTTGGGGTTTCTGTTCACTAAGCACCCAGCGGCAAAATCTACGGAAATACTGAGAAGATTCTTTGTCTGAGCTGTGACTAGTATATTGCCTGAGTTTTTTCCTGAAGTGACTCAGTTAGCCCCGAAAAGGACTTGAGCTTTCTGGTTTCCTGTTGACTAATAGGAAAAGTCAGCTGCACTATTAGAATGGGCAAACATTGGAAATGGGGAATTCTCCCAAGAGGACTCTCAGTCAGTGCTTATGGAACAAAGGTCAATGCACTTACGTGGGCGTGGGACCACGAAGGCTGGATCATAGGTCTAGGGCTGGAATGGACTCAGAGGCCACCCTGTCCGACCCACTCATTTTATAGATGAGGAAACTTAGACCCAGAGAAATCAGTAACTTTCCCAAGGTTACGTGGCTGCTAGGATCTGAACTCACATTTTCTAACTTTGATTGCAGGGCTGTCCTTTCTTCCTTACTCTGGTCCCCCAAATCCCAGAAAGTCTTCCCGTACTTAAATTTTCTTAAGCTGTTGCGACAGTGATGGAGTTAAAACAATTCATGAACTGAGAATGTCTCTAAGAACTGGAGCAAAGAAACTCAGAGGACTGGGGAAAGGTAAAAACAGACAAGGTAGCTGCCTTCAAGTATGAGAGTGGCTTTCACCTGGAAAAAGAGCTAGATTTGGTGTATTTGGTCCCCTAGGGCAAAGCTAGGGGCAAATTTAGATTTGTTTATCACGAAAAACTTTCTTGTTGGTCATCCAAAAGTGAGCTGGGCTGCCTTCATATTGGAGATCTTAGGAAAAGTCGACATGACTGCTAGCTTGGCTGCTACAGAGGGGATTCTTGGTCAGGCAGCAGTTAAACTGGTTGACCTCTGAGGCCCCTTCTGGTGGTGGGACTCTGCTGTGGAGATTATGTCCATCCCCTTTGTAAAAAGTCACTTCCCAAACCTAACTGTCCCAAAGGTGCCAAGCAGAGGGACCATACCAAAAGGGTTTGATTAGTCCACAAGGTGCCCACTGGTTTGCTGTTGGAGACCCCAGCCCCCTGCCTCCCCATTTCAGCAATATTTCCCCTCTTTCCACATTCTAATCTCCCACAGGAAGCCAGCTTACAGGGCTGAAGAGACACACTCGATGGAGAGTTTTAAGTTAAGGCAAAATCACAGGCCTCTGTTGTGATCTGTTCCCCATGATTTAAGGACTCAGATGCTTACTGTGGCTGCCATTTGCCACCTGGGGCCCAGCTAAGCAGCTGAACCAAACCTGTGGCAAATATTTCAAATTTAAAAATGGCTCATCAGAACCACAGAGAAAGCCTGAGTCAGCCTGATGCAGTATGCAAATTACTTTTTCCTAGGTTTCAGATTTTTTTTTTTGGCACCTTGGACAGATAGAAAACAAGTTGCTCAAGAATAAGCTTGCCTGGAAGATTTTACTTCTCTTTTGAGAGATGGAAAGGTCTGATGTAGTTCTGTGTACTGATCACTCAGGCTATGGTGTCTTTCATACAGAAGTAGACCATAAAAAGCTGTAAGGTGTGAGGTCTTTTTAAAAAATATCGATTTTTTTTTTTAAATTTTTACATCACTGTCATTTCCTATCAGTAAGTCCCTTCATCCTATCCCCAATCCAGAGAGCTGTTTTACTGCAAAGAAGTATTTTTTTAAAAGTAGTCTTTTGTAAGAAGAGAAAAAAACAAAATTAGTTCAGCAAGAACCACCACCAAATGCAACATTTGTTAGACTGTTTTGGCTAACTACCTTTAGTTCCCCTGTGCTGCAAAGAAGAAAGGCAGGTGGGTCCGTTCTCTGATTCCCAACTTGGTCATTATGAACCTGGGCCATATGCCCAAAGATTTTCTCTGGCCTTTGTCACCTTCCCCTTTCCCTGCCCCCAATATACTCAAGGTGACCTGTAGCTGTTGTCTGTTGTCCTGTCGTGCATAAGACCCAGATGTCATTGAGTCAAATCTCATGCTCATGGAGACTTAGTACTCTAGGTGTTGATCTCATTAAGTCATTTGCTTTTAAGTTTGAAAGGCCAATTGGATATACTTATCCCTTCAAGGGTAGAGAGACAGATGAATAGGTTTGTAGATAGATGGATGGACAGATGGGTGGATGGATAGATAGACGGATGGATAGATAGATAGATAGATAGATAGATAGATAGATAGAGGATAGATGGATATATGGGTGGATGGCTAGATGGATGGATGCATAGATAACATGGATAGATAAGATGGATGGGTGGGTAGATAGATAGATAACATGGATGGATGAGTGGATGGATGGATAGATAGATTAGATAGATAGAATTTATTAAGTTGATGGAAATTTAGGTACTTAATTAGATGTGATGTGCTTATGTATGTTTCTGACCCTAAATGGACCCATCTGAAATCTTCAGTTGCTAGAAGGTGTTAGGGGAAACCTTTTGAGCTGGGAATTGTCCAGTGTTCCTTGCTTATTTCCTCTAGTTTGGGGACAAATGACTTGAAAGCAAAACCCCTCACCCCATCCCCTTGCCCATTTGCACACACATCTTATTGACCTCCCTGGAACTCAGAAGGAAAACAAAGACAGGGGTGGGAGGAAAGAGTGTGGGTTGGCATTGCAGAATTTCTGAAACCACCCAGATTGTGGAGTGTCACATCTCCCCAACACCTCATCCCACCCCACCCTGGCTGCTTTGTCTCCCCTTTTCATATCTACTTATCCCAAAGAAAGACATGCCCATTTGACTTGTGGAGCCAACATGCGTCTTTGATGATGCCTGGGGTCTGCTCGTGCTGGAACAGCTTCTAAATATAGACCCACTCAGCCTAAATCTCTTGGTTCTGGCTGCTGTTCAGCTGGCGGCCACAGCCTTATTTTTTATTTCAATTAACGTGGCTGTTTCTGACAGACGAGCTGATCTGGGCTGTTGCCGAAACACCAAGCCGTCTGCAGATCCCTGGTGAGTGTGTTTGGATCAGGAAGGGCCTTCAGAAGGCAGCCCAGTCATTGACTTGGACACACTGTGTATTCATAGGTGGTTACAAGATTCCACGAGGTAGGCAGGTAGTAGAGTAGTATGTATAGGGCTGAACTTGGAAGCAGAAACATATTTGAGTAAATCCTTTCTACCTCTGTGACCAACCCTGGATAAGGCATTTAGCTTTCCTGGGCCTCTGTTTGCTTATCTGTAAAATGGGGTACTAGAACCTTCCTTGGTATTGTGAAGATTATATGAGAGAGCATGAATTTCACCACAAACCTTATTGGTGAAACCATAATGCATAATCACATCAGAATCTGAAGGCACCTGGTAAGAGATTGAGAAGGCCCAGGCTAGAACAAAATCTGGAAGAGGGAAAAGATGTTAGGCTTGGGAATGAGGAAAAATCTGAGTTCAAATCCCAACGCCGCCCCTGGTGACTGGACTTAATTTCTTAGGCTCCCTGAGCCTCTGTCTTCTTGTCCATAAAATGGGGATGGTGGCATCTGTCTATAGTCCCTGCCACCTGGAGCCGTGAAGATACAGCAAGGTAACGTTTGTGGTGTCTTTGAGGGGTCTGCCCTGTCCTCCTGTGCTGAAGGCTGCGATGAATCCATTCCTGGCCATCCCGTGTGACTGCTCTCTACGTCGTCCTTCTTTCCTCCACTGATGGGGTCCATTGTTCATATCGATGGCCCTTCTCTCAAGCTCTAGGCATTGTGGGGATGGCCGGCCACACGTGGACAGCTTCTCGGTTATCCTGCTCTGGGACCAGCCCATCTGCTCTTCGGTTATCTGCTACATGCCACTAAACATTTCTCTGATAACATCCTTCACGACATATCTCCTCTTTAATTTAATGTGGCCAACTCACCCTCACTGCAGCTCTCTATCCGTACTCACTGGGTATGTCTCAGTCACTTTAAAGTGCTTGAGAAATGTCAAGTTATTGGTGGTGGGGGTGATGGTAACTATGAAGAGATGATGTATGCCAACAAAATACAGAGGCGTCTAACATCTGCCATCAGGACCAGAGTGACCTGTTCTCATTTTTTTATGCTGGGATCAATGTGGTTAAAAATCAGAAAATAGAATCACATATGATCTATTAATGCGAGAATGATGGCAAATACCAGCCAGCTTCATTTATTAATGCCAAACAGTGTTGGAAACACCGACCATTCTAGGCTTATTATTGCCAATGTAATGGGAAATGCCAGCCAGATCAACAGAGGCCCAGGCAATCTGTAGAGTCACTCCTGGCAGTAAAAATGCAAAGGAGGAGGGAAGGTCATAATGATTAATTAGTGTTTTGTATCTGTCTCATGTGTGGGAATTGGAAGTTTGTTCATTAAGGTCCATATGCAGAGAGAGCCCATTGTGATAGGCTCACCCGTCCTATAAGCAGGACCTATACCAGTGCCAAGGAAACCTTCCACCAGATTTAAAATTAATAAAGCTGGTATTTAAGGATAGTTGTAATGAGGTAGGATGCTTCTCCCACGTTCGTAGCCAGAATGCCCTCTCTCTAAATCCTCAGCTTCATCCCACCTCCTCCAGAAAGTCCCTCTTAATCCTCTTAGTTGTTAACAAAAGTCAAATAACAGAAGCATTTCCATATTCAGAGTAGCACAGTCGGTCACAGGCATTTAGGAAACACGTTCTGTGTGCCAGGTGAGACATGGCTTCACCAAGGAGGGCAGACCCACTGCTGTGGCGGAGTATATGTGTGACCTCCATCAGTGCAGCGAGGGGCATTGTCAGCAGCATCAGGATTTGTGAGTGAGAAGGGACGACAGCAACCACCGAGCCCAGCCCGCAAACCAGAGGAGTCCCCGCGCTAACCTGCCCGCTGAGTGGTGTCCTTAGGGAGGGTAAAGGCGCATCAGGTCCCAGGGTGTCAAAGTTCCTTGCGCTTGTTCCTCCTAAGATCGTGGTTCTGAAGATGCAGGAGACCCCATAAGTCACTTTGTAGAGGGGGAAACTGAGGCCCAGAGAGGTTGCTGCCTGTCCGGGGTCACCCTGCTAGGAAGCGCTTGACGCCGGATTTGAAGCTGTCTCTTTGTGACTCTGAGTCCAGGACTCCCCGTGTTTCAGGCCAAACTGAAATTAAGCCATCCCAGGCACAGAGTTTTTCTTTAAAAATCTTTGGAGCAGAGATCCTTAAAATGGGGTTTGTGAATTTGGTTTTTTTTTAATTATTTTTATTAATTTTGATTTTGATAAATTGTTGTTCTTTAGTTGTTCAGTTGGGCCTGACTTTTATAATTCATGGAGTTTTCTTGACAAAGTTTTTGGAGTGATTTGTTAGTTCCTTCTCCAGTGGATTAAGAGAGTAAGTGACTTGCCCAGGATCACACAGCTATTAAGTATCTGAGGTCAGATTTGAACTCAGGTCTTTTTGACTCCAGATCCCAATTGCTCTATCCACTGAACCATCTAACTGTCTCTTTGATAGCAGTATTTACATATACATGATTTTATTTGTAATTTTATGCATTTAAAAACATTCTGATAAAGGATTTCATCGGCTTCACTAGGCTGCCCAAGGGGTCTGTTTTACCAAAAAGCCTATAAGGACCCCTGCTCTGGGGGAATCACCCGGAGTTCTTTTCTGAGTCTTAAAATGTTTTAGGGCTTCTAAACCATATGATTAAGTGTCTGTATTGCAGCAGCCCACAGGGTGATCAATCTTTATTGGCCAAGATTCTGGTCCTTTCGGCATGTCCATTTGTTTTGCCTCTTCAGAGGGGTCCTTATTACAATGCATGGCTTTTCTGGAATAAAGCCTAGTTAGCATGGGCAGTCTCTTATCCAGGCAGTCGTGAATGTTTAAGCCTGGTCCTCTCACGTGTCCGTCAGCAGTGGCAAAGAGTGATGAAAAGCTAACCCAACATCATGTTACAAGACACAGGAATGCAAAGGGAGGGATTGGACTGAGGAGTCTGGTATTCTGATCATGTCTTGGCCTTGATGATATGATCCAGTTGCCAGTCAGGCAGCAAGCATTTATCACGTGCCTTGTGGGGCCACGCATTACGCTGAATTAGTGCAGAGGATATAAAGTGATACCCCGGTGGAGTTTTCCTTCCATTTGGGGGAGACAGCATGAACCTACGTGAACATATGCAGATTGTGGACCAGGTGAATGCTGGGCATTTTGGAAAGGGAGAGCTCTAGCATCTGGGGGAATCATGGAAGGCTCCATGGAAGTAGATTAAGCTTAAGCAGAGTCTTGAAGAAAGAAACCAGGGCTTCCAAGAGGAAGGTGCTGAGGAGCAAGAGCCAGTTTTCTCGAGTATTGCATTAGTTAAGTATTTGAGGCCCTCTCCTGCAGAGTGAATTCTTCCATGGTCTTTGATGGGATCATCAACGTCAGAA
This sequence comes from Pseudochirops cupreus, assembly GCA_028627135.1. Lineage (NCBI taxonomy): Eukaryota > Metazoa > Chordata > Mammalia > Diprotodontia > Pseudocheiridae > Pseudochirops > Pseudochirops cupreus. Next base: position 27,772,215 of record CM053580.1, read on the forward strand.
CATTCATGATCACTCATCCACACATTTCTGTCCCTTGCCAGCCTCCAGCATGTCCTCCTCTGCGTTCACCCAAAGGGGTGTGCCCATTTCCCTAGGGGACCTTCCTCAAACATTCGTATCTGTAACAACCACATGGATGAAGGATGTCTGTTGTCCAAATGCAGCATGCATTTAGATGCAAACATACAGAGTTTGCCCGATCAGTGTGTGTGTGTATACATATACATGTGTGTATACACATACATACATACACACACACAAAGACATATAGTCTTGTGTAAATTCTACTGATGGGAAATTAATTGGGCCTAAATGTAAACTGAAAGGCGTTTCTAAAGGACATGGGCTGGAGTGCCTTTGGGAAATCGCAGTGGCCCCTGTATCTTCCGTGAAAGCAAGGTCCATCCTTTTAATACCAGTATTTTCCCTGTATTTTAGCATAACTGTTACTTAGCCTAGTCAGTGCTATGATCACCAAAGAATTGAGAGTGAGTATCCCTCAGAGAGCCATGGAGGTGAACAGATGGTAGCGTATTCCAAAGGAGGACCTAGGAAAAGAAGCCAAAGTAAACTGTGTCATTAGTGTGTGATAGAAAAATAAAAGAGGTGGAGCTAAATACATGGTTTGAGGGACAACACACAAGCTGTCCAGGTATCCTTGTGTGAGGCAGTATTCTCAAGAAGAAAGGCATTTCAGGAGATTGCCCCACCAAAAGCACACCACCCTCTCTTAGTGCCGCCTTCCTTTTCTCTTCTGAATGTGTTGGGGGAAAGGAGAAAAATCTGTCTTTGTGGATCCAGTGAGGGGAAGAGACTCGGTGGGCCAGCTGTGAAGGTCTAATCGTGCTCACCTGCTTCAAGGTGCCTAGCTGACGGCCCAGCTACCCTTATCCACATTGAACGGATGCGAGATGTGGCTTGGCCCACTCCATTAGTGAGAATGAAGTGGAAACTAGGAGATATACATTTCTCCTGTCAATTAATCTTTCTACCTCAGTGGTTATGTCTCTACAATGAGGCTCCAATTTCCACTTGCCTCAAGTAATTCTCAGGAATTCAACAGAGTTAAAGGAGAGAGGGGGTTCTGGGACTTTTATTCAGCACCTGAATTTTATTTTTCAAAGATCTGTTGGTTTAGGATAGAAAACAGTCAAAAGATGGTGCTTGTGCAAGAAAACCGTGTAAGTTAAATTGTCCTTAAGAATGTTGATGCTTACCGTATATTTGGCAGTTTCGTTTTAGGAAATGAAATAAGAAATGTGGAGCGCATCAGTCCCCTAGGAAGCAAGGGTTGGACGGAAGACATTACTGTCACCACCCGTATCAGGTCTCTGCCAGGTCACTAGGGGACTGTGTGTCTGCCAGAAGCCTCCCCCGAGCTACAGATATGAGGGTTATTTGTTATCTCCTACAAAGGACCCCTTTGATGCTGGATTAGGTTTCACCTGTGTGCAGTTCATATTATTTGTAAATCTCTGTCTGTCTCCATCTCTTTCTTTCTCTCTCTCTCTCTGTCATCCTCAGGACTGCTATTCATGCTTCTCACACATACATTTTCTTTACCATTACCTTGATAAAATAGCCAGTGTCTCTGATGAATTTTCCCCAGAGGACAATTCTTCCTCTTCCCCTGCAAACTTGTCAGATCTTTCCTTCCCAGAGAGATCTCTACAGTACTTTGCAGCTCACATCGTGAGAGATTGACCGGCCGGATCTTACTAATTCTGTTGGCAGTCTGTGGGCCAAGTACATTCTGGGAAATGAATGCATTTATGCAGTTTAACTGTGGGGATTATTTGGTAATGTTTGCCTAGATGAGTTGGAGATAGTGTATTTGTCTTGTGAATGGAGCAGGGGTTAGAATAGAAAATAACATTTTAGCAGTATTGAGACCTCTGGAAACTGGTGCAGGATGTCCCCCAAATATCTTTTGCAATGGAAAACATGCCACCTTAGACTCACGCAATCTCAGAGTCGAAAAAGGAGCTCAGAAGTTGTCCATACCAACACCCTAGAAATCTAGGCTTGGCCATCCTAGGATCCCCTGTCTGACTTGCCTAAGAAATGACCATACGGCCTTCCTTGGAAGCTGTCTGCCTTCAGAGTGACGTCTTAACAGCCCTGGCTGCTGGAATGATGTTCCTGAAATTCTTCCTGTGTCTGCCGTCTTGTCTCCATTTCCTGGCTTTTCTCAGATCCCAGATCCCACCTAAAATCCTCCTGGGTTCAGTAAGCCTTTGCTGGTCTTCAGCCTCAGTACTTTCCCTCTGACATTGTCTCCGCTTTATCCAGAGCTTTTTGCATGTCGTCCCCTTCCTCGTTACGCCCCATTTTACTGTGAACATCTCAAGAGCAGGGACGGGCTTTGGGGGTGGTTTTTTCCTTTTTTTTGTATCCCCAGCACTCAGCACAGAGCCTGGCACGTCGATGCTGCTTAATAAAGTCCTGTTGACTTGACTTACTGGCTGCCCTTTCCACTTCTGTTCCTGCCGAGGCCAGACAGAACAAGTGTCTTCCATATGACAGCCCTTCCTTACCCGCTTAGTCTTCTCTTCCAAGAGACCTGGGCTCAGATCCCCACTCTGCCTCGTACCTACTGTATGAGCCTGATGTGGCATCCTCATCCACAAAATGGGGCTGGTAAGACGTATACTGGCCACCTCAGGTGTCTGGTGTGAGGAAGACTTATTTTTTTACCTTAAAGAACTCTAGAAGCCATCGTTTTGAAATTCAGAAATTTAGTGATTGGTCGTCCAGAGAGTGATCTTGTTGGTCACAACCCACGATTTCACCCACGTGGGCAGCTCAGAGTGTGATGCCGGCCTCCGGCAAAGATGACGGCTGCTCTGCGATTTCCCCTGGTGTTGCTGTTTCCTGAGGAAAGCAGTCTCTCTGCTTGGACAGATGCTGATTGTCCAGAGCCGCGCTGGTCGTTTGTCAGAGTCAGGAATCGAACCCAGGACTTGGCACCTTGGAGACCAGCTTTCTGTTCCTGGAGGTGGTGTTTTTGTTATTTTTGTTGTTGATACTGTTATTTTGGTGTCTTTCCAGGTAAAATGTCAGTGCTTTGAGAAAAACTGTGTGTTTGTGTGTGTGGCATTCCCAGTGCCTTGCATGTAGGTCCTTATTCGTTGATTGACTCTCATCTTTTTTGATAGGGTCAGATAGAAATGGTCCTGAGACTATCCTGGTGTTGTTCTCTTAAATTCGTTGCTTTGGGAAGCCGCCTGGAGTGGTGTAGAGAGTTGGCCGCGGAGCCTAGACAACTTAGGTTCAAATCCTACCTTTGGCATGTATGAGCTACGTGACCCTGTGCACATCACTTAACCTCACTTAACCGTGCCGTAGTCATCCCTCTTAAGATGATAGTCCAGGAGGTGCTGGCCTGCACTGATCAAAGGAGTTCCTCAGCCGGGAGTTGTCTGCGCCTGTGAAATCCCAGGTCCAGTCTCTGTCACCTACTTAATGTCCTTCAGACTGTTACACAGGTGACTAAAATGTATACTTTTTGCAATCAAATGAAAGTATTAAAATGTCAGCTCATCTTTTCTAGAATCATTTTAGCACCTTTAGAGCAAGTCCCTTAGCAGAGAGGATGCCGGGCATAGGATTCTTGTCGCATTCTCATGTGGTTTTCATTTCTTCCTCTATGTCTCTTGGTTTTGAATGTTTTTCCTTTTGTGTAGTTTGGAGCTTATGAGTTTCAGGATGGCGACATCCATCAAAGATGTTCTTGGGTCGTTTCTCTGTGTCCGGTGATGGGGATTTTGCTCCCGTGGTTCCAGGTGTTTCTTTGCCCAGAACCGTGGTCCCTCTCCAGCTCTGGGCCACCTGGCTTTCACCTCTTAGTGGTGGTCATCTGGGAAGTGCACATACTGGCCTTTCTTTCTTGGCTTCAGAAGAAGGCAATGGACGCTAAGCAAAGCAGGGATGTTGAGGCATCAGGGAGGACCCTGAGGAGGGTTTGGAAGAGATGAACGCCTTTGTCTTCACAAGCATGAGCTGTTTGCTGTATGTAGCATGGCTACCTTTGAGTTTAGGAATAGAGACAGAAGGAAAGGGGGAGCCGGCTGCAGTTTGAAATGAAAACAGAACGGGTCAGCCTTCTTGAGCAGTACAATCACGTATTGGATGCAGTTATGCAAATTTGCAGTGTTCAAACCAATCAGATATTGGATGTTGTTATGCAGATTTACAGTGTTTAAACATTTTTCTGTGAATAAATTGGTTGCATTACCATAACACTCCAGGTTGCCACCAAGCACAGGCTATCAGAAAACATCTAAAAGCAGGCTGACTCATCTCGGACCACAATCTTAAAAACTGCCTTGCATTTAGATCCATCCTCCCTCAGTGCTGAGCACGGAGCCTGACACATAATAGGTCCTTAGTAAATACTAGCTGATCAATTGATGTCAAATGATGCAGGAACAAACCCCTATCAGCTTCCATTACTGAGGGCTCAAAGGTTCACAGAGCACTTTGCAGACCTTGTCTCCTTTAGACCTTACACTGGACTTGGGAGATTGGTGCGCAGGTGTATCTCATTTTAGAGGAGTGTTAGACTTGCCCAGGGTCACAGAGCTACTGTCTAAAGGGGAGGATTTGACCCCTGTCTTCCCTACTCCAGACCTCACCCTGCAGCCATAGGCATGGTAGGATTTATGGAATGTGATGAAAGAAGCATTTATTAAGCATCTTTTTAAGGTGCTCTCTTCTGGACACGGGGCACCCAAAGACAAAAACTAAATAGCCCTTGCCCTTAAGGAGATTCCAGTTTAGGGCGGTGGGGATGGAAACAGAGGTTATTGGTTGCACAGAGAAATAAATATCAAATGCAGGCAAAGTTTATGTACATTTAAAAGTGAGGGGGCAGGGCTAGGTGAGAGTACTAACCGGGGGCAAGGGGTAGGGGTTAGGAAAGGCCTCTGTAGGAGATCCTGCCTGAACGGCCACTGCAGCTGAGCACTGACACCGTGCCAAATACAATGCAGAGTCAAAAAGGAAACTGCCCCTGCGCTCAGAAAGCTTGCGTACCATTGAGATGAACCAAGCTACAGATAGAAAAATAGTTCTCCCAAGAGTTGAACCTAAGGATTCTCGGGCTGCCTCTGTGCTCGCTTTTCAGATCCAACTTGACTTTTCATTCCCAGGGACTTTTCATCTTCTCACCCTGGGGACCTGAGCCTCTGAGCAGGGGGTGGATTCTGTTTGTTTCAGTTTTGAGTGAGATCTGAGTATCCCAGGTTGGGGCTCAGAAGCCAGACACAGGCTAAGACACATATTCAGAGAATTAAGGTTCCTCTTGGGCTTTTCTTTTTAATGCCTTGAGAAGCTCAGATGTGTTGTTTGCAGGAGTGACTGCCGGATGGCTGTGGTCCACTGGACCGGCCTGGATGCTTGGGATTCCTCCTTATTTATCGGAAGGAATGTTGAAGATGTTGGGAAGCAGCCAAGTTAACTTTAGGGCTAAGGTTTGAAGCCCCAAAGTGGATTTCCTCTGAGTAGTCTCTTGTGGTTTTCCTATTCTGTGGACCATAGATAAAGTAACATGGATTAGGGGAGGAAGTGGTTGCTACGGTCTACTGTAACTTGGCATGTGGACTTGAAGCCGGCTCGGCCCAGGGCCTCAGAAGACCTAATTAACAGGTTGGTGGTAAGGATCACATGAAGTGATTGGTGGGAATGAATTTGTTACATCCCCTTCATTTATGTATTTTGCCTTTTGTTTTATTATGAAGTTAACTATAACCTCTCATTTTATAAGAAAATGAGGCCCAAAGAGGTGATACCGTAGATGGAGGATCAGACTTAGAGCCAAGAAGACCCAAGTTCAAATCATGCCTGAAACACTTATTAGCTGCGTCACTCTGAACAAGTGACTTACCCCCTCTCTGCCTCATCTGTGAAGTGGGAACAATAATAGTATCAGCTAGTATGATGATATGATGTGGATCAGATGAGATGATCATGTATGTGAAGTGCTTTGCAGACTTTAAAGTTCTGTTAAAATAGTGGTGATGGTGATGAAGATGATGATGGTGGTGATGGTGTCCCGGCAGTGTGGAGGTGGCACAAAGGCCTCATTTTCAGAGCTGCTGTTGTGTGAGAAAGAAAGGTTTAATTCTCAAGGACCTTTCATGGCACTTGGCTTGTGTTTCCGCAGCATCGACCGCCATGCAAAACCAAGAAACAGGTCCTTGTGAAACTAGCATTGATATACTTACTGGGTCTTCTCCCACTTCTAGGGGAAAAGGAACAGTGGCTTCAGAGAATGTTATTTTGGGAGCCAGAAGCATTGCAAGTTGACCAAGCTTTGTCCGGCAATGGGATATACATTCAGGCTGGCCGCTCGCAATGACATCGGCACCAGGTAACGTAGCCTTCCATCAGCATCTCAGCTTCCTTATTGGTCTTCCCTTATGTGCTCAGATACAGGGTGAGGGCATCACAGATCTAGGGCTGAAGGGGATTTTGGTCACTGAGTCCAACCGTGTCGTTTTACAGTTGAGAAAATTGGGATGAAAGAGGTTTTAAATGACTTTCCCAGAGCCACACAGTAGGAGGTGGCAGAGTGGAATTTGAACTCAGATCCTTTGATGCCAAAGCTGACACTGCTTGTACTCTCCCAAGCTGCTTACAGCATTATGACAAGCTAAGTGGGGAATATTTTGATGGAAGAATGAGGACTGGCCCTCTTATGGGGTGTTGAACCCTGCTCTGTGGACCCTTCCCATTGTTACCAGAATGGATCTCTTCTGTGAAAATCCTACTGGGGACCTCCGTGCACCAAGAAAAACAATTAGTAGTTAACAGTCCAGCTGTCAGACTGGCTGACAAACTGTAATACACATTGTGTGTCGATGCACCAGGAGTGGATTCCACTGAATGTGGACCAGCCCTCAAGGCCAGTCTTTGGGTGTGATTTGTCTCCCATTGGCATAGATTAGGGATTATTAATATTTTCTTATGTCACGGACCCCATTGTCACTGTGGTCAGGCCTGTAGACCCCTCTCAGAATGAATGTCTGAAAGGATTATAAAGGAAATTAATTGGAACAATCAAAATATTTTTTAAAACAAGCTCACAGACTCCAGTTAAGAACCCCTGCCATAAAGGACAGAGTCAGGAAGACCTGAGTTTGGATGTGGCCTCAGACACTTATTAGCTGTGTGACCCTGGGCAAGTCACTTAACCTCTGTTTGCTGGAGAAGGAAATGGCAAGCCAGCCCAATATCTTTGCCAAGAAAACTCCACAGATGGTATTGGTGTGCTGTGGTCTTGGGGTCACCAAGGGTTGGACAGAGCTGCGAGAAACAAACTCCTGAAAGTGAAAGCTGTCCAGAAGAGGCCTCAGCTGGCTTGGGAGGCCGTGGGCTCCCTTACAGTGGAGACTTCATGCAGAGGCTGCTTTGAAGGGCTGTTCTTGATGGTCTCCAAGGTCTCCTCCAGCCCTGAAATTCTGTAATTGTGAATTACAGTCTTTTCATTTGTGTATATTCATGTGGATTTATACTGTGTTCACCACAGTGGTTTCTATGGACATTGGAAAAATGTAATCCACAGGTGAGCGAGACATCTGTTTAGTCTCCCAGAAGGCTTGTGTGTTCATTTGTTGTCCTGAGACAAAGTGCACATTCTGTTGGAGTGAACTCAGATTCAGAATAATGAGGCTCGGTGCATATATGGACTCTGAAATAGCTCCCATTTTTTCTAGAGATCCACAGCCCCCATGGGAGTCACTGGGGTTGTTTGCGTCCTGTCTCCCCCTTAGAACATAAAGAAGCCTCTTTGTCCCTCATGCCCCCTGACCTGCTGTCTGTCTTCTTCCCAGGAGGAAAGGTTTCCCCCATAATCCTCCTTATCTGGGCACCACACACCCCTCCACCAGCTCCTTAGCAAGCTACAGGCTTCCGGCTCATGGTGTCTCATTTCTCCACAGTGGCTACAGCCAGGAGATGGTGTACTACACCTCTGGAAACATCCCTCAGACGCCCTCTGCCCCCAGGCTTGTCCGAGCTGGAGTCACGTGGATCACACTGCAGTGGAACAAGCCGGAGGGATGCACGGCAGAGGAGGTGGTTACCTACACGTTGGAGATCCAGGAGGATGATCACGTAAGTCCTGGCCCCACCAGCCCTCTCCTTCGGCGGATGCTTGAGTCGGCTGGCTGTATCAGCCTCACCATGGGATGACATGCATTCCTCCGTTTTGGAGCTGGAATTGTCCTGGGACATCCTTGCACCCAACCCCCTCTTTTTAGACAGGAGGAAACCAAAATGGGGTGACCAGGCTCACTCAGCTCATTTCTGAGACAGACTTGAACCTTCCCAGCTTGGGGGGTTCCCAGTGTCTTGCCCACTGCACCTCACTCCAGAGGAAACCCTGGGGAGGCAGTCTCTCGTCAGGTAGTCCCCCATCTCCAGCCATTCTCAGGGGAAAGCTCCCCCCATTTCTTATCAGAAGAGGACCCTGGCTGTGCTCTTACAAACCCTGCTGGCAGTTGGTTACAAAGGCTAACACAGCTTCCCATCAAGAGAGGTTTGCAAATAGGACTCTCTGTAAAATTTTATTGATGTATTTTGTTTTTACATCACTTATTTGTGGTCATGTCCCTTCCAAACAATCCATGATAGAGAGAAGGAGGGAGGGAGAGAAGGGGAAGAGGGGGGAAATTCAGCAAAACTGACCCACAATCTAAGAGTGTTTTCTAAACCCTAAGTCTCTCACCATGACCTCTGCAGAGAAGGAGAGTTGCATTTTCTCACTTCTCCTTGGAAGAATGTGTATTTCTTAATGAATCCAAATAAACTTGAAGCCAGTTGGGTCTATCAGAAAATCAGTGTTCATCTCCAGTTGCTATTTTCTGGACTGTTGCTTCGTGTCAAATGCCTGGCTCATGGGAATGACCCAAATGCATTCATCTTCTTTCTTTCCTCCTATTGAAATCCTTCATAGGATCTTAGACTAATAGTTTTAGAACTGGAAAGGACCTCACAGGTCCTCTATTTCATCCCTCTCATTTTTACAGGTAAGAAAACTGAGGCCCAGGATATGGAATCTATGAATTTTAAGGGATTTCAGTGGCCATCTGGTCCAACCAACCACAACATGCTTGATAAGTGACTTTCCCAAAGTCCTCTGTAGAATAAGTGACTAGGTCAAGATTCAAACCCAGGTCTTTGGCATCTCAGTGCAATGTTCTTTACCTTGATCCACATTGCCTCCAATAGCAGCTCAGTTCTTCATTCCTCATAGTTCACATCATTTACTATAGGGTGAACCCTGCTCCCCTAAAGGAAATTGGTGTTCTAAGAGGAAAAGAGTGGAGAAAGGTCTTGTCGTCATCAAGCTAGTTGACTCTGGCTTGGTACCCTGCCGTTACAAGGCTGACCAGGCCAAAAAGAAATTATCTGTTGGCAGAAAACCCCAGAGCTGAGTACTGGGGGCCTCCCAATGTAACTGTTTCTTTAAGTTCTAACACATGCTGCCAGACCTCGAATTCTCTGGTGAGTATTGGAATCATGAGCTCACAGTCAGGAAGCCTGCCAGGTGTTTAAAAGCAGAGGCTTTTCTGGGCAGGAATTATGGTCCTCATGATTCCTTCTGGTTCTGTCTCTCCAGGATAGCCTTTTCCACCCAAAATACACTGGAGAGGACACTACCTGCACTGTGAAGAATCTCAAAAGAAGCACACAGTATAAATTCAGGGTGAGTTCCTACCTGGTCCTCCTGCCTCAAGGGTCTTCTCCCCACTCCCAAAAACCTGCTCCTCGTGGATACCTGAGCCTGGAAATGATTGTCACTCCCTAGTGGCTCCCTGTCACCTCCAGGACCAAACACAGACTGTCACTTGCCCTACACGACCCATTTCTCATCAAGTCACAGTATCCTTTGTGTACATCCCCTCCTGTCCACTCACATGGTCACTGCTCTAGCTCAGGCCCTCATTACCTCAATAGTCACCAGGAATTTTCTGGTTGTTCGCCCTGCTTCCTCCTCCAGCCACCATCTTGATTTCTCATATTGACCATGTCACCCATTACTCAGTTATCCTTGTGGCTCCCTGACTCTGGAGTTGACATGAGAATGCTATCAGCATTCCAAGCTCTCCACAGCCTGGCCCCTTCCCATCTTTCCAGGACTGATTTAGCATCAGTCCCCAAACCCACCCTATCCCTTCATCCCAGATCCTGCTCTTCTTGTCCATCTTCACACACAATGCCAGTGACAGTGATACTTTTTATAAATCTGTTTACTGTGCTCTTTTCTGGAGTCCCATCCCATGCTTAACAAGGAGAAAGGGAACTTTCCAAGCCTCCCCAAGGACCATCTTACACGCACCCCAAGAAACAATAGGATCAACGTTGGAAGCCAATGACCTCCATCTTCCCAGCCCTGAGGGTGTCCTAGAACTCTGACCCTGCTACCTTTACCTCCACATGGGCCTCTCAACCTTCTTCCTTCTTGCTTTTTCTCTCTCCATACTGCCCCCCTTTCCTATTTTCTCACTTCTTTTTCTTCCTCTCCTTTTTAAAAATTTCTGGCTTTTAGTTCTGCACTAATGGCACTTAAGGGCCTGCTGTCTTATGCCCTGATAATTGAGGGCAAAGGAACTTTAAAGGTAGGGATAGGGATTTGACCTTGATATGGAGAACTGCATAAGGAAACCCCTTTCACCAGTGCAGGTCAGCAGCGCCTTCTCTGCAACATCTAGTCTGAGGACCACTACAGTTAAATGCAAGGTAGTGTTTGGTAGCAGAATAATGCAGTGAGGCCTATATGCATTGATGACGTGGATGTTGGTATTATCCGGCCAGGTTTATTGGGCAACAGCACTCTGTTGTGAGGGCCAGCCTGGAGTCAGGAAGACCTGAGGTCGGGTCGTACCTCTGACACTCACTGCCCCAGGCAACTATCTCCAGCTTCCTATTAAAGAAGAGACAGATTGGTATCAGTTGGGAGAATTTTTCGTTCTCTAAACAAACAAACATCCTGGGATTTTGTCCCACTGGTGGACCTAGACCAAAAAAAAAAAATTACTGAATTTTCCTTCCTTTTCCTCTGAATGGCATTCTAAGAAGAAAAGAGTGGAGAAAGTTCTTGTCATCACCAAGCTAGTTAACCCTGGCTTGCTACCCTGCCGTTACGAGGCTGACCAGGCCAAAAAGAAGTTACCTGTTGGCAGAAAACCCCAGAGCTGAGTGTTGGGGGCTCCTTCTCCGTGCAATGTCCAGTCAGAGAGTTCTTCTCAAAGGCAGGGTTTTATTGAGTAAAGGAATATTCGATGTTCAGTTTTCGGTGTAATGGTGCTGTTCGGTATTCAGCCTTTGAATTTTGAGTGATAGAATGCCCCCTCCTTGAGAGCAGGGCCTGTTTCCTTGTCTGGATACCTGGCTCCTGACACACAGTAGGTGCTTACTAAATATTGTCAATTGATTGATGGATTTCATCCTTCCCATTTCAGCCATCCTATGATGGCTCCTCCATCTAAATGCAGTTGGAAGAATTTGCACATACTTCCTAGCAATGTGGGGAATCTTCATTTTCCACCGATTTTTCCACCCTGTCGTTGATAAGTCCCAGAGGGGCAGAGCTTTCATGTCAAAGTTTTCCCCAGATTTTCCTACGTGTTACTGCACATACTTATCCTTTCAGTCCCTTTCCACGAGATGGCACCACCAGCCCTTTCTTTTTGCTCAGTGACTTTCTCCCCAATTTCCCTTCCATCATTTTCAACGATTGGGAGTTTTGGTTGCTCTTTTGGTTTGGAATAACTCTCTCAGATCCTTCTTTCGCAAGTGAAACTGCTATGTAAGTGAACCTCAATTCCTCCATTGGCTTTGATTATTCAGCAAGATTAGGAAACAAAGCACTTTAATGAGTTTTTAAAAAACCCCTCGGTCCTTGAATTCTCAAAAATGAGAATCTGTGAGCTCCTTCCTCTGGCACCGTAATAATTAGGCTTGAGAGAATGACTGTTTCAAAAGCATAGCCTAATTGTGCTTTGGACAGTCCTGGCCAAATGTAAGAGAATTGAGCTCCCTGGGTGTTTTGTCCATTTTAGAGTGAAATGGCCACTGGATTAGAGATAGAGCATCTATATCTCTAATATATATCATAATGACCCTGTCACCCCTTACTCAGTACCCCCTCCCACTCCCTAGTTCGAGTTGAGCTGAGAATGCTGCATATTAGCACAAGGCGTCTCCCTCTTAAGCCCCTGGGGCTTGAGGAGGTTGGGGGTTTGGGGTGCAGTGAGCTAGGGAAGTAGGAGGATGCTCCCCATCCATGATTTAATCAGTGTGTAGGGGAAGTCCCAGTGTGGAAATTCATTCCATTTATGCTTATTGGCCACTGGTCTGCAGTGTAGCATCTTAAAACCCAGGGTGGTCACCCAGCCAGGATGGATCTGAGGCAGGAGTAGAGAACCCCAGTATTCATGACCACGAGAAAACTGAGACCCTCGGTGATGACGTGATTTGTAAAAGGGCACACAGGTGAGTAAGGAATGGCTGGGCCTCACATCCGAATTCAGATCTCCTTCCGTTACCCCACAGATTCCTCACAGTGTGTACTCTGCGAGGATTTGAGTGCATGTAGCTTTTGCATTCACTTGTCCTGGCTCTTTTATCTCAGTCACTGAAGTGACACAGTTCCCTGGGGATTCCCAGCTTTGACACTAATATATTCTCTGTTTTTCCCCTTTGCATCATTCTAGTTAATTGCTTCTAACGTGGAAGGAAGAAGCTGTCCAAGTGAAGTTTTGGTTTGTACAACAAGTCCTGACAGACCGGGACCCCCGACTCGACCCTTTGTTAAAGGGCTAATTACACCTTATGGCTTTAGTGTAAAATGGGGTAGGTGATTGTTTTTTTAATTTATTTTAAAATGATTCTTCACTTGAATAGGTTTCTCTAAGCTGGAGTTCATTCTGGCTTCAGTGGTGACACCTACTGTCAGGACAAGACATGACACCTCCCTTTGGGTTGTAAATTCTAGACATCGTTTGAATGGGGATGTTTTTTTATGCCCGTGTTTATTCACCTTCATCTTTACAAGCATTTATGATTTGCTTGGAGCCAGACCTGTGCTTTCCCAAATTTAGGGAGCTCCTGGTGAGTGACTCCCTTTGCCCGTGTAGGATGCCCCCTTCTCTGCAACGTACAGCCTCAGAGGGGCTAATAGGGGCATATGTCAGGGCAGCACTTGTACGTGAGTCTTTCTGACTCTCCATCACACAGCCTCCTCAGTCAGAGTATAGACATCCAAAGTGGTAGCATCCCACCTCATCCTCAAGGAGCATCAGTAGAATTTAAAATGCCATTGAAAATTTGAGACTGCTAACCAAGGTGCTTAGGACTCATTTAACAGAGGCAAAGCTAGGGGGTGCATGGGGTGGAACACTGGCCCTGGAGGCAGGAGGCCTTGAATTCAAATCTAGCCTCAGACACTAGCTATGTGACCCTGGGCAAGTCCCTTAACCCGCATTGCCTCAAAAAAAAAATGGAGGGACATGAATTCCAGCCTGAACCAAGTAGGTAAGTGGAAGTCAGTGGATTCCTGGATACTCCCATGGAAGAGGGTAGATTCTAAAACAATGAAGAATATGCATGGGGGAAAAATGAGTAGATGTTCATGCTAACGTCTTTGGCCTTTATCGGTAATAATGTCAACTCAAACTTCTTTAGGGGGTAGCAGCTAAGTTACAGGTGAGGAAACTGAGGCTCATAAAGGTTAAATGACTTGGGGCAGCTGGGTGGCTCAGTGAATAGAGCACCGGCCCTGGAGTCAGGAGGACTTGAGTTCAAATCTGGCCTCAGAGACTTAACATAAAACTAGCCGTGTGACCTTGGGCAAGTCACTTAACCCCAACTGCCTTCCAAAGAGCAAAAAAAAAAAAATTTAAAAAAAAAAAGATTAAGTGACTTGCCCAAGGTCACACAGCTGATAAAGTGCCAGAGGCCTTCCTAACTGTAAGTCCAAAGCTGTATGTGAAGAATTCCACATAGGAATCTCGCTATAAAGAAAACATGTGTTCCTATTTAGGAGCTATACTTTTGGAGGCATTAATAATCAATCAGTAAACATTAGTTGATCACCTTCTATGTGTTGGGCTCTGTGCCAAGCGCTAGGGATACCAAAAGGGGAAAAAGACAGTCTCTGCCCTCAGGGAGCTTATGGTCTCTAATGGGGGAGACAATTAGCAGACAGATAGACACAAATGAGCTATATACATATACAGGAAATAATGATGGGGCTGGGACAGGCTTCCTGTAGAAGGTGAGACTTTAGAGGGAGTCAGGGAGGTCAGGAATCATTGCCGGAGGAAGAGCGTTCCTGGCATGGGGGGCAGGCAGAGAGAATACCTTGTTTAGTATTATTGTGGTTCTAAACACCCAAGATACCCCAGGACTAGCTTCCAACCAGAGATTTCCAAATCCTTTAGTTAAACTGTTTCCAGTCTCCCCTTTGAGCATCTCAGATTCCCTCTACTACATTCCCTTCCTCCAAAACAAGCAAACAAAATGTTTGTCGTTGGTGACTTGGGAAAATTATATAGCAACAGTTGTGCGAATAAGAACAAAATCTTTCATCCTCCACTAATGCAGTATTTGCTCATGTTTCAGATCCTCCTAAGGATAACGGTGGTTCTGAAATCCTGAAGTACTTACTGGAGATCTCAGAGGGACATTCAGAAGGTAAAGTTAATTCAGTTTAAAGCTAGTGGCATTTATTAAGTACCCGCTATGTGCCAGCCGCAGGGTTAGGCACCCACTCTACAAAGACAGAGATGAAACGGTCCCTTGGACTCAGTGATGCCATTCTGATATGTTCTTGGAAAGACCGTCTCTAATATCTTCCCTGTGGCTCCCCTTGCACTCCATTCTTAGCCATCAACACTCTACCCATGTTAGAATGTAAAGGAGTTTCTGCTAATTTTTTATTTTTCCCCAAAGCACTTCATAGAGGAGGCTTAAAGGGAGACTAGGAGGAGATTCTTAACTGGACTCCTCACCATCACTGCAGCCCTGTATGAAACCACCCCATCCCTTGGGTCAGCGGAAAACACATATTACCGATGGTCTTAGGAACCCAGACACTGCTCCTCTATCCATCTCCAGGCGAGTCCGCCCACATACGAGTATTAAAGGGTCCTGGCATTAGGAAGGTTGAGAACCACTGCCTTGGAGGGAAAGCTTCTAGCCAGCCCTGGGCCTTTTGCAGCACGGAAATGAGCTTTATTTCAGGTGGCTGGTTGGTTTCTCTCTTCTTGTTTTCTTTCTCAGCTGGAGTATGTTTCTTTTTTCTTTTTCTTTTTCTTTTTTTTTCTTTTAGAGACCTAGGTCTCCCTATATTTCATGGGCTAGACATGCAGGGGCCACTGTAGGCCTGATCCGATTGTCGATTGGCATGGAAACTTGGACCTGGTTTATTTTCTGTCCTGGATCGATTTACTCCTCCTTAGGTAGCCTGAGGACCCCTGGGACCTCAACCTTATAACTGTAGTCACCTGATTGGTGTTTGCCTTATTGCATGTCAGAACCGCCTTAGCTTCCCCCAAACAGGGATCATGGGCATGCACCGCTGTGCCCAGCTGGCCTTTACATCGTGATAGTAGCAAAAGAATTCTGTGGGATTGGAAGAATATCACAGACTCTGTTCAAAGCTTAATTTGCTATTTTTAATAAGAAAATTTATCTGGATTTTTGAATCTTCGCATTTTCTGAAAAGTCCCATGTGCAGAAAGGTCACTTAAGCATGGCAAAACGTTCTTGAGGAATAATGAATTTATGGAATCTGTCACTCAAATATTGACAATCTCTTTGCATGTCATGATGTCTAATAAAACTCATTGGAAGTCATTAGGTGTTTAAAATTTAAGGACTTTCCCAACGGGTAATGAAGCAAAGGGTTAAATAATTATCCAGCAAATTCATTTGGTGCAGATAGCCCATCTGGATTATATTCTCTTGCTACTTCTCCCAGTCTTCTGATTCCTATATACCAGCGGTTCTCAACCTGTGGGTCGCGACCCCTTTGGGGGTCAAGCGACCCTTTCACAGGGGTGGAATTTCCAACACTGTGGAACTGGACAGAAAATAGACCATTTGGGCACATTCTAAACATGGGAAGAGAGAACTTCTTGACCCACTTGCAATTAACCCGTATAGTTTCATCTTACAGGAGCCCAGATCCAAGGCTTGTGAAAGGACTTTAGAGGTGTCCAGCCCAGCCCTCTTAATTTGCACCTGAGGGGAAAGAGAGAAATCATAACTTAGCTGAGTTCAGAGGGGCCATAAACACCAGAGACGATGTCAGGACCCAGGCTGCTTCCTCCTGCTGGGACCACAGATAGTTCCAGCTGGAAACTTGTTTTCTATCACTGTTTTAATATTTTCTTTGTTCTTTTCTTCTGACTCCATAATCTCTTATTTCTTAGGCTTCCCAGTACCTAAGGTTAATTCTGTGGGAATTCAGTGGCTGTCAAAAAAAACTGTATAAGTGCTAATTATTACACTAAATGTAATTAAGTCATTAAAATAATACCATTTATTTAAAAGCTAAGGAAATGGAAATTTCAGAGTAGACTGTATTGTCAACCCCCTTATCAGATAGGAAGCCAGCCTGGTTTAAAAGGAAAAGACACAAAGGTAAAGGTATTCACACCAAACGTGAGCCCCCTTTTCCATTGCCTGTACCCAGTTTCCTGAAGGAGTCGGTAATGGGTTGAACACTCAGTCTTCTCTTACAGCAAACCAATGGGATGTGGCATATAGCGGCTCCACTACAGAATATACCTTTACTCACTTGAAGCCGGGCACTTTGTATAAACTCCGGGCATGCTGCATCAGCACCGGTGGACACAGTCAGGTGAGTGGCATGTTTCAGTAGGAATAAAAGTAAGAATTTTGTCTTTAGTCCCGTGTTGATGAGTTTTCTCTTTGTCCTCTTGATTAAATTCCCAGTGTAGCTCTTTTAAAAGTCATGTACTTTGATGAGAAGTACCTCACATGCTGTTTACGTGGGCCCGGGGAGTAGGATTTCTGAAGATGTTCTTTGGTTTTGAAGTGTTCAGAATTGCACACGAATGGTTCCCATTTGGTAGAGCTGACGGTATATTCATTCCTTAAGAGACATTGGAGCATACTTTTTACAAAAGTTCAAGCTTGAACTCGGGCTAATGCTAACATTAATCAGTGAAGATGGATATTCCCAGTGCCCTTTACTTAATGTTCAAATAGGTAGAGAACAGACATAAAAATTACAACACTGTTAAGGGAATTATGCTTTAAAATTTCACAGACTTGTCCCCTTTGCATTAGTGACTTTTGTTGGGGGTAGGGAGCAGAGAGAAGGGTTTGAAAAGAAGAGCATTCAAAATGTTTTTCCCCTGTTCAGGGGGTACTTGTCAGTTGGTCAGAAACTTACTATTGTGCCAGGTGCTGTGTTAAGTGGTAGGGATACAAAAAAGGCCAAAAACATGGTCCCTGCCCTCAAGATGCTTAGATTCTAATAGGGGGAAAAAACCTAGAGTATACACGTAGGCGACCTCAAAGGGGAGGCTCTGTGTGGTATGTGTGAGGCGGGGTTGGGGAAGGTTGGACCAGCCCAGGAAAGGCCTCATACAGCAGGTAGAATTTGAACTGAGTCTTGAGAAAAGCCAATGATGAAGGGGGAGGAGTGTTCCAGACATAGCAGCGGCCAGTGCATGTGCCCAGAGTGAAGAGATGGAATGTTGCGTCTCCAGAGATGTGAGTGAACTAGTACAACAGGATTATAGTGTACATGAAAGGTGGAATAGAAATAGGAAGACTGGAAAGGTAGGAAGGGGCCAAGTTATGAGGGGCTTTAAGTGCCTCCCAAAAGAGCTTCTGTTAGAGAGAAACTAGAGTTTACTCAATAGGTCAGACTGATGTGACCTTTAGAAAAATCCGTTTGGCAGCAGAGGATGAATTGGGGTGATGAGGGCCTTGAAGTAAGACCATTGCAGTGGTCCAGGAATAAGCTGATAAAGACTATACCAAGGTGGTAGTTGTGGAAGGAAAGAAGCGAGGGTCAGAGTTATTAAGTGCCTACTAGGGACTGTGCTAAGTGCCTTACAGATATCTCGTTTGATAATGAGTAGAGAAAAGAGGACGTTGTAGAAATAGGAGATGTTGTAAAGATAAAAACAGTAAGACTTGGCAGCTCCTTGGATACATTGGATGAAAGTGAGCATGACCCCAAGGATGGCCACAAGCCTGGGTGGGTGGCTGGAAGGTGAGATTCAGTTTTGTGTTGCTCCTTCCCCTGAGTGGAAGGAGAGAATTGGAAGAAAGATTTTTTCCAGACAATTTCCAAATGGAAGGAAATCAAGAAAGACGATTCTTCTATTGTCCCACCTCTCACTTCTCTCAGAGCAAAATTGTCCCCACAAAACCAGTGGATATGTATTGAACAAGGCCCCAAGTGCTGGGCTCCAGAAATGCTTCTATTTGGCCTTGTACAATATCTTAATTGTGTATCAGTTAAAGACATCCCTGTTGAATAGCATCATTCTATCCGTCTTTACTCTCTCCCGGTTCCTTTGTTGATCACCTTTTATAAAGGAGATCAGTTTTTCTATCAACATTATAATGTCAACTGTGGCTAGATAACGTCAGCATTATCCAGAGTTCCATCTTTAATTCTCATTTATACCTATTTATTTATGGTCTTGCGAGGGCCGTTAACCAGTATTTGAAGAAAAAATAACACCAGAGGAAATGGCTTAATTGTAAATAGTAAACTTGACTAGGTTACGAGGGCATTCTCTTCTGTCACAGTGAAGAGCCTTTCTAATTTTGCGTTCAGTAAAAATAAATTTGTGTTTAGGGTATGAGCACTTAACCAACATATGTTTCCCAAATCGGCTTCAGAAATTGTTCATTCTGTTTGGAGCAGCTGCCCTGGGCCTTGTGTTGCCTCCTTAGCCAGATTCAGAAATGGCTTGCTGTGAAACAAAATCAGCCCATGTTTGTCTTTGTCATATGCTCCGTGCGGAACGTGCTGTTGATGGTGTTTACGTTATAGAATGACCTCTTCTGTGTCGTTTTTCCTGAGGGATGGAGAAGTGACCGTCCTCCCTTTTCCCCACAGTGTTCTGACAGCTTACCCATTCGTACGCTTAGTGTTGCACCAGGCCAATGTCGACCCCCAAGGGTCTTGGGGAAAGCAAAGCACAAAGAAATCCATCTCCAGTGGGGTAAGTCATCAGCGAGGGATGCTGTTGTCTTGGGACAATTGAAGACTTCTAGCAAGTAATTTGAAGTTCAGAGGATTGTTAGGGAGGAGTTTTAAGGTTCATTTCTCATTTTTTGCTGTGAAAAATTAAAAATCACAGTAATGCAAATGTTCTAATAAGAAAACAATTTCTTACTCTTTGTACGTACAGCTGAGTGTGGGGGTAGAGTAGGGATGGAGGGCGTAGCTCCGGTGGTCCATGTCAGGTGATAATTGGGTCAGCGCGCCATGTCGATTCTTGTCCCTTCTCATTTTGGGGGACGTCCTGGAGTAAACTGTGATCATCTGTGTACACATCTTTAAATTTGGATGTGGCTTCTCCATCATCACCAACACCAAGTGGTTGGAGGTTGGCCAAAGTACTTTGATTCATATGCTACGCTTTCATGTAGCTGCCCACACTGATCCTCTCCCAGATGGGAGGTATCCAAACGGAAGGAGAATCAGATTCATTGAGAACCTCTTATGTGGAGGAACCTTGTCCAGCTCTACTCCTTAGTAACATAAGCTGTGTCTTTAGGTATTCAAGCTGGTCAGGTGCCTGCTGTGTGCCAGATAAATTCAAGAATCCTGTGCTGAGCTCCTACTATGGGCCATGCCTTATTCTAGACTCAGGAGATGGAAGCACAAAAGCGTTAACAGTCATTGCTCTCAAGGAGCTTACATTCTGCTAGGCGTGTTCATATTATAGTTTTAAAAAAACCCAAACACCAAAAAACAGAATAAAATAGAATCCTAATGAGTCCTGATTTCAAAGCCTGTTCCCTGCCTTCCCTCCACAAAAGAGAGAGAGACTAAGTCAGTGAAATTCTCCGGGTAGGGTTCAGGTCACCATCAGGAGAGCTATTGAGATACAGAATCAAGGGATGTCTAAGATCAGGTAATCAGCTAGCATTTAT
Organism: Pseudochirops cupreus; assembly: GCA_028627135.1. Lineage (NCBI taxonomy): Eukaryota > Metazoa > Chordata > Mammalia > Diprotodontia > Pseudocheiridae > Pseudochirops > Pseudochirops cupreus. The sequence goes on from CM053580.1 coordinate 27,792,381, forward strand.
TAAATACCTGCTTTGTGCCAGATACCATTAGGTGCTAAGGAAAGTATGATGCTTTCGCTAGGGGAGCTTACATTCTGACAGCTGAGTCTACATGGACCCTTCTGTTTATGCCCTAGTACCTAGAATAATGTCTGGCACATAGTAGGCACTTAATCAATGATTGATTATATCATTTGGGGAAGATTGAACTTCTGAACTGTCTGGACAGTGCTGCTTTTGAAGACAGAGGTTCTATTTTTTTGAAAGGTTATCCTAAAAAAAATCCAATGTGATTAGGTCAGCTAGCGGAAGAAGAGTGTTCTAAGGGGAGAAATGTCTGTCTTCCCAGATGTTCCTTCCTCTGAGAGCGGCTGTGAGGTCTCTGAGTACAGCGTAGAGATGACCGAACCTGAGGATGTTGCTTCTGAGGTGTATCATGGGCCTGAGTTAGAGTGTACGGTTGGAAATCTTCTCCCTGGAACTACCTATCACTTCAGGGTGAGAGCCTTGAATGATGGAGGGGTAAGTTGAATATCCTATGTTCTATTTCTACTATTAGTGCTATATGCTAAAAGACCTTAATCAAGTCATCAGACTTCCATGGGCTTTGGTTTCTTCTTCTGTAAATGAGGGGGTTGGAGCAGAGGGCCTGAGGCCATCTTCAGGATGCAGGTCTGTTGGCTTGTGACTGCTAAGAACATCTTGTAATCACAGCTTCAGAGACTTCTTCTTTAATTAAGCCTTGAATCCTTCTTGTATTAAGACCAGTGACAACAAAACATTGTTACACCTTCTAAATTCTTTAATATTTCTCAAAGGCATTCCTAAACATTGCTTTGTTTGAACTTCTATGGAAGAATTCCCAAATGGTCTATAAAAGTCAGACCAATAACCCAACAATGCAATTAAACAACTTTTTCCCCCCATATTTTTCAGTAGTTTCAGCAAGTGATTCCCTTGTCCCAAGACAATTTACCCAAACTCTTGGGGAACATTCCAATCTTCTCACCATATTGAAGCCATGTTGGCTATATCAGAGAAGGGGGCTGAGACCTTCAGCTGACTCCTGTTGCCAAGGCTAACTTGTTGGTTTTTTTTTTCCTCTTGGAAAGACAGCCAGAGCATGATAGTAAAGATATCAGTCTAGATTGGTGACAGGGCCAGGAATGGAGTTCTTTCTGGTAGGCAGAAAACAGGGCAAATAAATTGATTTCAGCTAGAATCCAATATGTCCCCACGGCACTGGTTCCCCCATTACTATTTTTCCCTTCAAGCCTTTAGATAGGCTATTTTCCAAAGAAAAATGTGTATTTCTACTCATTCCAATTAGTAATATTTGACTAGACTTCCACTCATTTACAATTAGCACAAGCAAAGATTTGGAGGAGTGAAAGGTACAAGCTATTCTGTTCACAGCTTAATCAGTCTCTGGAGAATGGAGAGCTGACCACCTATTTGAAGCATGGCCGTTTTCTGAAGTCTTGAGTCTTTGTGGCTGTCTTAGACCAATGTGTTTGCAAGTGTGTCCTGTGTTACAGATGCTCAAAGAGTAGATTTCTCCATTTTGAGAACAGAGGGACAAATTTTGTTAGCCCCCTAATGCATTTTGTGCATGATAAATAAATGCATGCTTGCGTTGTTTTAAAGATAAGAGCCTCAGTGGTACAATCGCCAGTTGAAAGTATTACTCTTCTGCTGACCAAAGGGACAGTGCTTATTCCCAAGAAATACATTAAATTACTGGTGGTTAGCTGCTGTGAGTGGCAGGGTCACTGTGAACCATTGCAATAATAGAAAACTTTAAATAATTCAGAAAGGGGCACATTACTGCAAAATCTTTCTCTGACAGTAGTTTTGAAATTGGAAATACCCAGAATTAGATTTCTGAGAGTTTTCACATTCATTAAAAATTAAACATCCATAAGTATCTGGGTTTATTTTTATTGGCATCCTCTGAGGAATATTAAAACAGATTTTTTAGCCAAACGGCCAGCTGAAAAGCAAACGTGTCATTCAGTTGTATTAGGTCCATTTGAAATCTTGTCTCTAAACTGAGCTGCGTTTCTGGTATCGGATTAAGGGACAAGTTCAGAAACACGTTCCTATTAAATCCTCAAATATGCTTGTTGGAGCTTTAAAAATATATCAGGGAGGTGGACATGAATGGGTCAAGATAAGCTGGGACCCTACTATGAGTATCCTGGCTTAAGAATGCACCACTGGCTAACACTGAAATTAAATGTAGACATTAGAAAAGACATTTGGGTTTAACAAGAGTGAACTTTGCCTTTTCACTGCAGGGTGCTAAGTGACGATCCGTGTCCGGTTTCCAATAAAGAACTACAAAATTTTTATGAAAGAATAGACCCAGATAAAGGCAGAGTATTTCAAAATAGGCACTGTCATTATGGGTATTATGATTTCTCAAGTAGTCACGCCATTTTTTTCTCAGGAGTGAGGAACAAAAACTTCCCCTTTCCTTCTGAAGGGAAACATTACTGCCTTCTCACTGAAAGCTGCTGCCGTTCTTCAGAGTTTTCTTTTCCTCTTTGCTTCCCTCATCTTCTCTCTTGGGCTTCCATCGGGAAGATTCTCCCTCTGTCTCCCTCTTTGGCCCCCTGTTCTCAGGCTGCCTCTTGAGCCCCGTGCCAGCCCCCTGGGAGTCAATGGAATCAGTTTAGGATTACTTACGTTGACAACTGTTTTTCCCCCAAGTAATTCTTACATGTCCAGTGACCTCTGCCCAGAGGTCTGAATATCCCTCCTGACTCAGCTGAATTTGGGTCAAATGAACCAAATCCGGTCGTTCTCAAAAGACTTTTCCTTGATAGCTCTATGCTTGCCCTTTGGCGCAGATACATCTTTTTTCCTGTGATCTTGATATAATCCAAACTTGTCTTTCCAGTCTCAGACATGCCCCTGTTTATATATATGTGTGTGCTTTTTCCTCCAGTATGGTCCTTATTCCGAGGCATCAGAAATCACCACCGCCGCAGGGCCCCCTGGGCAATGCCGAGCACCTTGCATTTCCTTTATGCCTGATTCAGGTGTCCTAGTAAGTTGGGAGGTAAGTCAAGACCCCACTGGAACCAAGTTTCTGTTTTCTATGTTGCCTACCCCCCAAATATGCAGAATCATGATGCATTAAGAGCTAATAAAAAGAGTTCAGATCTCACCCCGAATGATGGTAAATCATTTAACCTGAGGTTCCTCATCTGTAAAATCAGGGTTTGAAACTCTGAGGTCCTTTCCAGAGGTAGATCTATTATCCCATGATTTATTTGTTCACTGTTTCTCATGCGCATCCTGAAAACTTTAAGTCATTTCTTACCAGTTTCTAAGATGATTTCAAATTGTGATAGCTTTTTGCTGTTCAAAAAACCAGAGAATTAGAACTCCTCCTTTGAATTCATTTTTAAATATATCGATTTTATTTAAGATGAAGTGGTATCTTCAGTCAGTCAATATGCATTTTTTATGTGTCTCTTACAAGCTTTTGTTAAGTGTTTATTGTGTGTTAGGCTCTGTACAAAGAGCTGGAGTTACAAAGAAAGACAAGTAAAGTCCCTTCCCCTAAGGAACTCACATTTCTCATTTCTTCAAAATGTTTGCAAAAGAATTCGTAAGCCATGAAAGGAGAAGAGAACGGGGGAGGGAGAGTGTTTCATCTAACATGAAATCATTGCTTGATTGTCATTGCTATCGAGTGCTCAGAGCCTGAAAACCCTCCCTGTGCGTTGAGCGTTACTTTCTAGTCTGTCTTGGTTAGTTTTATTCCATCGTTTTATCATATGATACGTCTCTTTCCATCTTCAATCCTAAATTCTCTTTAGAATGAGCCCATCAGCACACAGCTTACAGGTTGAAAAACCCTTTGTGGTTTGTTGAGGGGTTTTACTTTTACTTTTTTTTTTGGCATCTCGAAGGAGGCCCAGATAAAATCAGCAAGCCAAGAAATGCCCCCTCACTCTTCCCTTTTCCCCCACCCAGCCCAGTGGAAATAAACAAGACTTGATTTTAAATGGAGCTCTTTACCGCTGAAATCTCCTCTTTTCCAGAGCCCCGAAATCTCCGGTGCTGATATCTCAGAATATCGATTGGAATGGGGAGAGGACGAAGAATCCCTAGAACCCGTGTATCATGGGACAGAGACCAGTTTTGAAATAAAGGAGTTGTTGCCTGCTGCCCATTACTGCTGTAGACTCCAGGTAGGTCAGTCTCTTCTCCCTCAGGATGCAGGAGGACTTCTTAACATTTTAAGGAATGGGCTGCTTCGGGAGCTAGAGAGTGTCCCGGGATTAGAAGTGATCGTGCAAAGGGTAACAAGGGAGAAGGAAATCAGCATTTATTGTAGTGCCTACTGAGTGCCAGCTGAGTGGTACCGTGAACAGAGCGCTGGCCTTGGAGTCAGGAGAACCTGAGTTCAGATGCAACCTCAGACACTTCCTAGCTGTGTGACCCTAGGCGAGTCACTTCACACTGTTTGCTTCAGTTTCCTCCTCTGTCAAATGAGCTGGAAAAGGAAATGGCAAATCACTCCGGTGTCTTTACCAAGAAAACCTCACGTGGGGTCAGAGAGAGTCAGGCGTGATGAATAACAACATGTATCAGGTGCCTTGCTACACACTTTAAATTTACCTCCCTCCCTTGATCATAACAACCCTGTGAGTATTATTATGCCCATTTTTCAGTTAAGGAAACTGAGCCAGAAGAAGTTTAAGTGACTACCCAGGATCACACAGCTAGGGAGTGTCTGAGGCGGGATTTGAACTCGGGTCTCCTGACTGCAAGGCCACCCCTCTATCTGCTGCACCGCTCACATGCTGGCTAGACGCAGCACCTTCCAGACGTCCAGGACTATGCCTCCTTCCACCAGGGTCATCTTCTTTACCTGTAGAGGTTAATAGAGATATAGGAGTAGTTACACGTAAGAGAGTTTTGTGTGGAGAAAGCAATGTTAAACATAAAAGAATGAAGCTTTAATGGTAGGATGTCAGGGACCAACCAGGGGGTGACTGCCTGCTGCAACCATGTGTAAATCTGGACTTTGATAACTCTGCCTGTCGTAGGAAAGTACTGGAATAATCACATGGCAGGGTAAAGTTATCATCCACTTCTGAAGTTCTGATCAGAGGTGTTCTGGTCAGCAGACTCTCCTTGGGAAGATGTGTGGGCAGCAATGGTTGGTTTGGTTTTCTGGAGACCTTTGGGATTAAGTAACTTGTGTCTGAGGCCAGATTTACACAACACACTTTCGGATTTAATCTGAATTCTTGCTATTTTTTCCATCACTTTCCCGAGTCTAGACAGCCAATAAAATCAAGCCCTGATTGAGAGCATTTTACCACCTTTTGAAGTATAAATACCCACGCTGAAAATTGGGCAGTCAGCTATTACAGACCAGTGTGCGCTGACTCCAGCACACCCCTCATATCTGATCCTACATTCGCTTCTGTAGACTTTCTAAGTGCTGTGGAAAAGGGGCTTGCCCTTACAAGTTATTGTTCAGTCTTTTTTCGGTCATTTAAGGCTCTTTGTGACCCTTTTCAGGGTTTTCTCGGCAAAGGTGCTGGAGTGGTTTGCCATTTGCTTCTCCAGCTTACTTTACAGATGAGTAAATTGAGGCAAATAGTTAAGTGACTTGCCCAGGGTCACACAGCTAGTAAGTAGACTCTGAGGCTGGATTTGAACTCATGAAGATAAGTCTTCCTGACTCCAATCCTGGCACCCTCCACACTATGGCAGGTCCCCATTATAAGTTATTACTGTCTCTTGTATTTCATTATCACTTTAAAGTGTACCAAGCACTTCCCTCACACTAATTCTGGGAGATAAGTAATGTAGATTTTATTTTATATTTTGTATATAAAATATATATTTTATTTTATAAAGAAAGAATGTAATGCCCCGGGAGGCAAAATAACTTATCCACAGTAACATAGTTAAATGTCAGAGGCAGGATTTGAACCCAGGACTCCTGAGTCTGGTACTGTGATGCTTTCCTCCTTACTATATATGTTGTGGTTATTACATTGATGGAGGTAATGTGGTATGGTTCGTAGTACACTGGTCAGCAAGATCTGGGTTCAAATCCTGCCTCTGACACTCACCAGCTTCGTGACCCTGGGCAGGTCACTCTGATTCATGCAATGCCCAAGGACTTGCCTCCTAAGTCATATTATCCATGGATGAGAAGCAATGCTCTGAAATACACTTCTTCTTCATTTGAATTCTGGACATCCCCATCTTTATCCCTCCCCCGTGCCTTGCTTCCTAAGCATAATCACCCCCTTCTTTTTGAAGAGATGTGGCGTTCTCCAAAAAACATGTTCCACATAGCTAGCGTTGTCCCCTTTAAGGACCACGCATGACCTAGTTGATTTTCACCGTTTTTCGTTGCTAAAATGAGTCCCACGGTTTCCCCGCCTCCTTGGCAGAGAGAACTGAATGTGTTTTGACCTTTTCTTGATGATTCGGGTTCATTACCATATGTATCATTTCAGATACTATTTCTGTCTATAACAGGGACTTGTGATTCCATTGCTAGGGGGGACCCTCAGGTAAGGAAACACCTTCTGCCAGTGAGCCTGCTCTGGAACCAAGAGCCCTCGAGAGGTGCCCAGAGCACTCAGAGCTTAAATCACATGCTCAGAGTCACGCAGCCCAAATGTATCAGAGACGGGATTTGAACACAGGTCTCCCTGGTTCTGAAGTTGGTCCTCCGACCGCTGTATCACTGCCTTATGTTGGTGTCATATGACATCACAGTGATACCCCCAGAGGCAATAAGCAGTCCATGCACCAAATAGCTCTGGGGAGTTGTATTTCCAGTTGCTGCTGGCCCCTTCTTTCAGCGGCATCCTCCATCCCTTCCAGGCTGCCACTCCACAGTCAGTCAGTAAGCACTTAGAGTGCTTACTGTTAGTTTTGGAGTCTTGGTAGTGCGGGTTGCTAAATGAGTAAATAAATTAAATTTTTGAGTGTGATATGTCTGTTTTGCAGTGTTCTAGCACTTCATGGGGTTAAAATGTCCCGTTTAGTAAACACTTCTGCAATGTGTGTGTGTGTGTGTGTGTGTACACATATACATATATACACATACATACATATACACATGTGTATACATGTATACTACCACCAGGTGGTGATAGTGAGTCATGGTCACAAAGACCATGGACAAGATGTGTGGCCCCTCATTGAAGCCCTCCCCACCCACCGCACACCCCCAAAATAGATTTCTTACAAAGCCTAAGGAGTCTGCAGAAGCAATCGAGCCTCTAGCACCTGGCACACAATTTCACGGATGAAGAAATGTAACCCAGCTGTGAACAAACCATTCTTCTCTTGCAGAAGCATAGATACTTCCTATCCAACGACATAATGAATGAATGAAAGACATTTATTAAGCCTTGATCACTTGCCAAGCATTGTGTTAAATGCTGGGCATATAAACACAAAACCAGAGGTAGTCTCTGCTCTCGAGTACCTTATTAGGGGAGCAGTGACCAAAGAGGGGTCATTTTGGTTTGGAGAGTTAGAAGATGGTGAGGGGAGCCCAAGGACAGCAGACGGATTTGCTTTTTCTAGGACGATTGGTGGGATTGACCCAGTCATGATTCCAGGACTGGAAAGTGTGTGTGGAGGGAGGTAGCAGGGAATGGGGGGCCAGGAAAGACAGTCCACCCAAGGTAGCTGAAGTTGCCCTCAGTTGGGTCATAGCTGCAGATGCTCAATGTAGCAGGTCATACAGAATATTGGCCAGGCAGCACACCAGAGGTCCAGGGGGCTGGTAAGAAGGAGGCCAGGAGATGAATGGCCCCGTGAATGGAGGTAGCCTCGAGGTGGTGGGCCACGTGAGGCCATCACCAATCAGGAAGCCACCAAACTTAAGTGAATATTACATAATTGTCTGGAGTAGAAGAGCAGTGTACATGAAAGTGAGGAATGCGTCAGAATGTAGACCCCCCACTCTCTGAAGTTCCTTGGGCATTTCTGCCTGTGATGGGGGTCGTCCCCCAGCTCAGTGCTTGGTGCAGACCTGAAGAAGGCTCATTAAGTAAGGGCTTTATCCTTCCCTTAGCAAGGGAACCTGGACCAGAAAAGATTAGTAATAGGAAAAAGATTTTCTCGACTTAATGACTTTAAAATTACATTGAAAACAGACACGAGATCTATCCATAACCTGTATCACATTTGACGATATATAACAACCTTAAATTCAACGGTTCTTTTTCATCTTTAGTGTTCTCATCGTGGGTCAGAAGACCTCATATATCATTTAAAATAGAAGTACCTTGTGTTAATAGGTTTCTTTTAATAGGCCTTTTATCCAGGGGTTTAAAAATACCTTTGATGTGGGTCTTATTTGTCCTCAAGAAATCTCTGGGTAGTTGATGAAAAGCTACATCCTTCTCCTAGAATTTAAAATGAGCCTAGAATCCCTGGAGTTTTGAGCTGGAAGGGACTTTATTGGGTCCACTCCCCATTTTATACATGAGGAATCTGAGGCCAGTGATGTTACCTCCCCAATGTCACCCGGTAGTAAATAGTAGCTCCTTGAGGATGGGGACAATTTAGTTCTTGTCTGTATCCCCCCACCCTTAATACAGTACCTGGCATCCAGTAGGGGCTTTATTAAAGCACTGAATTTAAAAATAGGTGCTTAAAAAGTTATTGTTGAATTGAAACAGAGTTGGAAGTAGAACCCAGGACCCCTAACTCCAAATTCAGTAGTCTTTCCACTCTGTGACACTTCACCCCCATGTTGACATAAGCAGAATATACAAGGAATGATGGACTCTTAGACATCTTGTCCCACGCCCTGATTTCACAGTTGAAACCAAAGTCAGATGTCACACAATAGGTGGCCAAGCCCACCTTTTGTTCTGACTCCCTAGGCCAGTATCCCACAATCCCACCCAGTTTTATCCTACATGTTCATGATAGATAATACAGAATTTATTTTTTTCATTTCAGTAAATTTATTATTTATTATTAATGGGTTTTTTTTAGTTCCAAATTCTCTTCTCTCCCCCAAATTGAGAAGGCAAGCAATGTGATCTCAGTTATACATGAGAATTCGTGCAAAACCTATTTCCACATTTGCCGTGTATGCACAGACTTTAGAAGGAGCCCCTGCACGCTCCCACAAAAAGGTGCCGGGTCTTTTCAGCCTCACACAGCCACCTCTCCTTTTTGGCATCCCTAGCTCCAGGCACCCTCAGTGTCTCTGAGTTCAAGGCTCAGCCCCAATGCCACCTTCCTTCTGAAGCATTGCATGATCCCCTTAATGGCTAGTGACTCCCTCTTCCCTCCAGGACTTAGTTTGTCTTTATTGGAGATCTGTTTTGTATTACGTATCTCTGTACAGATCATTTCCCCCAAGGAGAGTGGAAGCTCCTTGAGGGGAGGATTTTTCTCTCTGTGTACCTAGCATGTGGCACATAGTAGGAGTTTAAGAAATGCCTTCTTTTCATCCATTAAATTGCATTCTTATTTCTTCCTCAAAAATGAGAGCTAAATGTTGTTTTTAAAAAATAAGAAAAGAATTCTGGAATCTGACTTGAAAGGGACCATAGAGGCCATGTAGTCCAGTCCTGGCTGTAGAGCCAACAAGTGGTCAAACAGCCCTCCCTCCATCCCCCTACTTTGTGGAGCGTCCTCCACTTTTGGACAGCACTAAGTGATGGTTAACATTCATATTTGTTCCATATGCATCCCAGAGTAAAACCAGAAGCTAATAATAACCCCCGGTACGTTCTGAAACCTTGGGCCAGGCTTATCAAAAGCCCTGTTTTCCCTGGATGCTGCTGGTTTCACAATATGTTCAAATGTGGTGGGAACTCACTGAGCAAATGCAGTAACATTCCAGAGTTTGGGTGGTTTCTTTTGTTCTGTTTCTCAATCTGGGACACGCTGGTGGAAACAGGGATGGTTTCCTGGCTGGTCCACATCCAAGACCTCTTCCAAGAGGTGGCTGGAATGGCTGATGGAGCGGCACAGGATTTCTGGTGTCGGCAGCTTTGAAGAATGTGACTCATCTAAAGGACTTGGGGAAGGATGCTGATGTACATTTGGGCTTTTTCATTTCTTGAGCTGGAGGTAATTTCACTTCTCTCCAGTTAGTATCCTGACTATATATGGGATAATTGGAATAAAGGACCCTACGCCCTGCCATCAACTCCCATCTAGGGCTTCTAGCCTTCTCCTAGGCTTCATTTCCTCATCAGTAAAATGAAGGTTAATTACATTATCTGCTTCAAGAGGTCATTGTGAGAACAGCAATTTGTAAATAATCATAGAATTCATATAGCACTGTAAGGTTCACAAAACACTACGGTTTCTTCATCTGCAGAATGCATATAATAATAGCCCCTACATCTCAGAGTAGATGTAAGGATCAATCAAGATAATATATGTAAAGCATTTAGCTGGGTGCCTGCATGTAGTAGGTACTGTTAAAATGTCAGCTACCATTAGTTATTATTATTATTATAGCACTGGACTTTTTGTGGTAGCAAAAAATTGGACGTTGAGGGATTGCACGTCAGTTGGGGAATGGCTGACAAGTTATGGTATATGATGTGAGGGAATTTATGCTATAAGAAATGATAAAGAGGGTAGTTTCAGAAAAATCTGGAAAGATTTCTATGAACTGATGCAAAGTGAAGTGAGCAGAACCAGGAGAACACTGTACATAATAACAGCAGGATTGTAACTCTGACTAGCTGTGGGAGACTTAGCTACTCTGGTCAAGACAATAATCCAAGACCATTCCAAAGGACCCTCTGATAAAAAATGTTATCCTCCTCCAGAGAAGAACCAGTGAACTCTGATTGCAGATTGAAGCATGCTTTTTAAACTTCTTTAATTTTCTTGTTCTTTTCGTGTGTGTTTTGCAATATGGCTAATATGGAGATATGTTTTGCATGACTTCACATGGATAGCTGATAACAAATTTCTTGCCTTCTCAAGGTAGAGAAAAAGCAGGAGGGAAGGAGAGAATTTAGAATTCAGAATTTTTAAGAATGAATAAATTTCTTACATGTAGTTGAGAAACATTTAACAAAATAAATTTTATGTGTGTATGCACACACACGCACACACACACACACACACACAGTCCCCTCCCAAAAAAAAAAAGTGCTAGAAAGAACGTCAGAGGTCATATAGTCCAGTGCCCTAATTTTGTACATGAGGAAACCAAAGCCTGATGAGATTAGTTTTCCCAAGGCCACTCAAGGAGTGACCATCAAGAATTGGGTTGGAATTCAGGTGTTCTGCTTTTCAGAGTCCGGCTTTTTCCAGTGGTAATTATTTGATATTTAATAGATACAATGCCAACTCTTTTCTTTATCTTAATTTCCAGGCTAGCAATCAGGCAGGAGCAGGGCCCTACAGCGACCTCGTATCCTGTCGGACACCAGCATCGGCTCCGGATGCTGTCTCCACACTCTACGTTCTGGAGGAAGAGACCTTCGGTGCCTACTCAACATCACCTTCCGTGTGCCTTGTATTGAACTGGGAAGAGCCGTGCAATAATGGATCGGAGATCATTGCTTACAACATTGATCTGGGAGAGAATAGCATTACAGTGACTGATGCCACAAGCTACGTTATTAAGAACCTCCTTCCAGAAACCTCCTATCGGTGAGTAGATGCTTAGGTCAGAACCACCTGGAAATCAGATTTTTCTGAGATACCAGCACCTAACAGTGCAGGTTCTAAAGTCAAGGATGGGTGAATATTGAGTGTCAACAAGTCAGAGGCCACACGGTGAAGTAGGTTGACATCTGGCTTCATAGTCAGAAAGACCTGGGTTCGATTGCATCTCTAGTCACACCCTGACTCTCTGACTCCCATCAGCTTCTTTTTGCTGTTCATCTGCTTTAAACTCTTAAAAATTTAAGCTTTCTCCCTAAAGAACTTTTGCTTACAAGTTGATATTTTCTACATAAGCAAGGAAAGCTTTTTAGTATTATCATAAAAAAAAACAGTTTTGACCTCAGGGACCTCCAGTGGCCCCCAGATGACACATTGAGAACCAGTACTCTGGATAACTCTCTCTGTTTCAGAGAAAGTGCTAACCTGTATTGGGAGATGGATTTCCCTCACCTGGGATTCCCTATACCCAGTGAGATCATAGGACCATGTAGTTGTTCTCTGTTAAACCAGGAATGCCGAGCTAGATTTTAATCAGGCATTTGCTGAAGGATTACATTGTGGCAAATCTGCATTAGAGGAGGCTTTTCTTCATAGGGAGTTCCTGTATCTTTTCCTGTACCTTGTTTTTCAATCCAAGAGTGAGCTGGCCAAGTGTCCTTAGTGATGAATCAATAACTAATTGGCCTTTCTTATTTAAGAATAACCTGCACAGAGCTACGAGGGGGGTGGGTTCCTCAAGCCAACCTTCTACTAGTCCACAAAATCTGCTTCACGATTGTTTGAGGGGCACAATTACAGTGATTATGACCACATACAAATTTAGTATTTCGAAAAGATAAAGGTGTAATTTTGGTCAGAGGAACTTCTTAACTGTCTCCTTCTGTCCCCTAGAATTGGTAAAAATATAAATGAATAGGTCATGATGTTCTGGGGAAAATAAGGGGTGGGCAGGGGTGCATTTTAGGCAAAGGGTTCACATAAAGAGCTTGTGGGAGGTGGTGGTTTTGCCTTTTAATCTTCCACAGCTCCATATTGTTCTCACACTGAGTTTATTCTTCCTCTGCATTGCCATGAACAGAATTAGCCTCTTTAGCATCACCCCTAATGGAAGGAAAGGTGGGTTGTTGTTTTTTTTAAACTGGGGAGATCAGTCAGATCCTATAGGGTTGCTTCTTCCAAGTCATTTATGACTATTTTTAAAACAATTTTCCCCACAATTGGTGCGCTCAGCCATTGCTAGTGGCCTTTTACTGGGTGTATGAAATCAGCTGGAGACTACCCAGGATGCCAATTTAAAATGTGGTTATTTTTCATTTTGGAGCTGAATTTAAAATAACCAAGGCTGTTTCCTGGTTCTGGAGGGAAAGACCATGTGTCTGGTCTTGTACGAAACACACTACAGATCACACTAAAGCTTCTGGTAGTAGTTGGTGGGCTCTTTCCCCAGTTGGACAGAGCTTCTCGAGGGCAGCAGCTTTCTTTGTATCCCCAGCACAAAGCACATTAGGTTCTTAATAAATGTTAATTGACTGACTTACATTAGAAAATTACCGTTAACTCTAATACAAGTTAGGTAAAATTATCACACTTTCTTAGCACCAGCAGGCATTGGGGAGTGGATGGAGAATCACTACAGGATTGGAACCTAGATCTTCCCGACATTGAGGCCAACTCTCTTATCCACTGTACCACATTCTTTTCATATATGTTTATGTATATGTGTGTATATGTGCATATATTTATAACAGATTATATTGCACCTGTTCATAAGTGATTTGTAATTGTCCTCTTGTTCCATGCTTTCTATTTCCACTTACAAACTCTTCTGGAATAAAAATCAATTTTTTTAATTCTCCCCCACAAACACAGGATTTGTTATTATTAGGTACCTGTGTGCTAAATAAATGGCTAATGAATGGATAGATGGGTGGATGGAAGGATGCATGGATACGTGGTAGGTGATGGATGGAGAGATGGATGGGTGGAAGGATGGATAGACGGATGGATAGATGGGTGGACAGATGGAGAGAAGGGTAGATAGAAGGATGACTAGAGAGATGGATGGGTAGATGGATTGATAGAAGGGTAGAGATGGATGAATGGGTAGATGGATAGATGGAGAAATAGATGGAAAAGGGAATTTGATCATTGATAATCAAATTTTGTCCTCCTGTATGGAATAGCAGAAATTTTCTTTTGCAGAGTTATTACACGTATTTTGAAGAACAGTCTAGAGCAGTGGTTCTCAACCTTCCTAATGCCGCAACCCTTTAATACTCATATGTGGGCTTATCTATATGTGGGCAGACCCGCCTGGAGACAGATAGAGAAGCAGTGTCTCGGTTCCTAAGACCATCAGAAATACGTGTTTTCTGATGGTCTTAGGCAACCCCTGTGACCCCTGTGAAAGGGTTGTTCGACCCCCAAAGGGGTCACAAACCACAAGTTGAGAGCCGCTGGTCTAGAGGCTTATAATTGTCTAATAAAGAAAAGCTTTGAACATCTCAAGGTAGAGGAGCAGAGATTTTACTTTTGTTGACTGGTTCTTCAACCAGACTTCTCAAAGAGCATCTCGCCTAAGTTGATTGACTTCCACAATACCCTCATTCAGTTAGGAGTTAAGAGTGGATTGTGGAATCCTTAGAGAGAAACAAATAACAGACTTTTTTTTCCCTGTCTTTATACTGACCATTTGGGGAATTACTTGAAGTCAGGTCACTTCTAGATAGAAAGCACTCTTCTTTGTCCTGGACACTTAAATCAGATTAAATGCAAGTGTTACTGTTTTTAAGCCATAAACATGATCAGAATTCAAAGACTTCAGCTAAAATAAAACCTTACCTTGTTTGGGCCTTTGTAGTAACTGTAACTGATTAGGAAAACATACTTTTATATTTTATTTCAAGAAGCAATTCAGTTTAATTAAAGGAGCATATATTAAGCACTTAATACAAGTTGGTACGTGGGACAGTGTTGGATCTAGAGTTGGGAAGACCTGTGTTCAAATCTTTTTTCTTTTAATGTTTTTATTAATGTCTTCTGCTTTTTACATCACCCCAACATCCCTCTCCTAGAGGACCATCCCCGTATGACAAACAGTATTCTTTAAATAAGAAAAAAAAATCAGAACAAATTACCAGTACATTGGAAAAATCCAAAAACGTGCGTAATGTGTCTCACCTCCATGACAGAGGAGGATAGGGCGTGTCCTCTCATCCCTCTTGATTGGAGTTCTGTTTGATCTTGATAATTTTGTTACACTTAGTCTTGATTTTTCAGTGGGTCATGGATTTCTTTCCGTTGACATCGTTGAGGTTACTGTGAGTGTTGTTCTCTTTTCTGTGCTGACTTCCCTACACATCAGTTCATATAGATCGTCTTCATATTCATCATTTCTTACAGGACTGTCATATTCCATCCCATTCACATGCCAGATTTTATTTAACCATTCCCCAGTTAATGGGCACCAGCTTTGTTTACAATTCTTAGCTATCACAGAAGGTGCTACTGTACAGATTTTGGCATATACAGGGATGTTTTCTCCTTATTGATGGCATCCTTGGAGTATAAGCCTAATAACGGAGTCTCTGGTTTAAAGAGTTTGGACATTTGAGTCACTTTATCTACATAATTCCAAATTGCTTTCCCAAAATGGTTGTTCCGCTTCATAGCTCCACCAACAATGTATTAGTGTGCCGATCTTCTCACAGCTCCTCCAGCATTGACTGGTGCCATTTTTTGTCATCTTTGCTGCTTTGCAGGGTTACGCTTTGAAATTTCAGGGTTGTTTTGATTTACAATTTCTCTTATTATTAGTGAATTGGAGCATTTTTTAACATGGCTACAAATACTTTGCCGTTCTGCTTTTGAGAACTTTGTTCCTATCCTTTCATTTATCAATTGGGGAATGGCTCTTGAAGTTCAGATGTGTCCTCTGAAACTTACTCAAGCTAAATGACCTTGGGCCGGTCACTTAACCTCAGTTCTCTCAGCTGTAAAAATAATAACACCCACCTCTTGGGGTTATTGTGAGAATCAAATGAGATAATATTTTGCAAAGCTTAGGGTGCTTTATAAATGCTACACGTCGTCGTTATTGTTATTATTACTATTACTGTCACCTACTGCTGTGTAACCAGATGCTGGGTTGTGCCCTGGAGACACCTGGCAAAAAGTAGCCCCTGATCTCAGAGAGCTCACCTTGCCCTTGCGTTGTGTGTTTTGTTGTCTTTCGTGGCTATAATCCGTGCAGGATGGGCTGATCATCGGACAGTTTCTTACCTGCAGTTTCTTCACCATAAACGCTGCACGATGACTTTGTGACTGAGGCCATTTTTTAGCACAGTGCAGCTAAATGACTCATCTCCTGCTTGCTTTTTTTGCTGGAATCAGTGATGCTTATGACATCATGCAAACAGTAAATAATGTTTTCAAGGAATATGGACAGACTATTTCACAAACAAGCCACTTCCTCCTCCAGGGGATTGTACGTTAAAGTAACTTTCCTTTAATAATACATAAATAAATAAGAGCCAACAAGGGGGTGTTGAGAGGACATTAGGGCCCAGAGCCATTTAAGTGATATGAAATAGACTAAGACCAGCTGTTCTGATGGGCACATTTCACAGAAAGTGAGTAAGCCAAAGCTCCGACCCCATGTCAAACGGCCATTTAGAATGTCTTGACTGATGCTGAAGGCCTTGTAAAGGATAATTTTCACTAATGCTGTGTGTTGAACGCAGCTCAGGATGACACGTCCCCAGCAGACCATTCACCCCACTGAAGAATGTACAGTCATATCTTGATTGCTAACATTAACCTGTAGTGAGGGAATCCGTGACACAGGTCAGATAAATCAGAGGATAATCCAAAAATCATTTCTCCTTGGTTTTGGATCTTGTATTTGAATCTGGATGTATGTAATTTGGGAATTTACATTTTGAAAAAAGACAGATCTGATCCCAGTGAAGCAAATTGCATCTTTTTTTTTTTAAGAAGGAGCTTTTTAAAGTATGTTACAAAGTCATCTTTCTGGTTTTATTGTCTTGGTAAGGGTATGTGTTTTTATGAGTTTTGACCCACAATAAATAAATATTAAAAAGAATCAACCCCGGAAGAACCTTCATATGTATTCTCAGGTAACCCTCCTAAAGTGCTGGGCTGGGAAACCATCATTTGGCAGATTAACAAAAGCCAACAGCTCTAGCATAAAGCCACCATCTTTCTTGTTGGTCTGGCAGGTAGAGAGGGACCTGCACACAGGAGATGTTTAACAAAGCCTAATTGACCAACTGACCGTGGAAGGGGATGGAGTGGAGGTCAGGAATATGACCCAGTGTTTTGGTACGAGGATAGAGAACACTGAGATTCCTTCCTTTGCAGAATAGAGGCTGTGATTCAGAGTGAGGACAAATACAGCGATGCTGGAGATGCTGACAAAGGACCAAGGAAAGAGCAGGTTTTGCTTTGAGCTCATTCCTTATCTGCTCAGATAGATGACTCTGTTGTTCAGTCACTTTTCAGTGGTATCCAGCTCTTCATGATCCCAATTGGGTTTTCTTGGCAAAGACACTCAAGCGGTTTGCCATTTCCTTCTCCAGCTCATTTAACAGATGAGGAAACAGAGGCAAACTGGGTGAAGTGACTTGCCCAGGGTCACACAGTTAGTAAGTGTCTGGGGTCAGATTTGAACTCAGGAAGATGAGTCTTTCTGACTCCAGGCCAGGTACTCTATCCACTGCACCACCTGACTGCCCTTGAATTAATTCTTCTGCTCTTTAAAATGGGGGAATGGTAGGTACACAGGGTTGTGAATCTGGAAAATCATCTTAGATTTGAGTATGTGGTTACCAAAAGACCGTATTAGACGGCAAGGGGAAAACCTGCTAATAGTTACAAAAGTAATAGCATTAAATCACAAGTTTATCTGAGCATCTTTATGGTTACATACCCTGTTTCCTTATTTATAGGAACCCTACATTCTCTAGAACTATGAATTTGTTTCGCTTTTTAAAAAATGTATTCTTCTAACTATATTTCAGTCTAACTGGTTTCCTTGGTAATACCAAGTATTTTATTTTTTGCATTAAAAAACATTATTGTTTTTTTGGAGGGCAATTGGAGTTAAGTGACTTGCCCAAGGTCACATGGCTAGTTTGTGTGTGTGTGTGTGTGTGTGTGTGTGTGTGTGCGTGTGTGTGTGTGTGTGTGTCTTAAGTGTCTGAGGTTGGATTTGAACTCAGGTCCTCCCAACTCCAGGGCCGGTGCTCTGTTCACTGTGCCACCTAGCCACCCCAAAAAACATTATTCTTCAATGAGGTCCATAGGCTTCTAAGTATAAGAACCCCTGGCCTATAGAAAAATAATATAAAATCGTATATATAGTTATAATAGTAAAGCAGTCTATAAAAGTATATGTAATATACTATTACAACAAAGCAGTCTGTAATAATATGTAATTGTCATAGCAAAGCAATCTATAATAGTATATGTAACATATATATAATCATTATAGCAAAAC
>CM053580.1:27811043-27848471 GCA_028627135.1 Pseudochirops cupreus
ATAGCAAGACAACATGTAATAGCATATATATTATCATTATAGCTAAGTAATCTATAAGAGTAGGTGTAATACATAATTCTTATAGCAAGACAGCATATAATATGTAAGAACAAGATTGACAAATCACAATCCAAACCATAAGAAATATAATTATAGCAAAGCAATCTATAATGATAAATAAAATAATAGTCTCCACTTCAGTTATTTCTGTATTTCTCTTTTTTTTGTTTGTGCATTTCCTTCTCTCTTTTTCTAAAATTTTATTTGTGTATTTCTCAAGCCCATCTCTTTGTATCTGAGAACTATCCCCAGAGTCCCTGATGGCTTTTAACTCCACAAGTATAGACTCTACTCTGTGGCCAGACCAAAAAAAGGAAGATGATACCACGGGAACAGAGGAGACAGACAGACATCTTTCCTGCATGCCTGTGCTTCCCCAGCTGAATGCTGGCAGGTTCGCTGTATTCCCAGGTGTTGTGAATGCAGTACCACCCCCTTCAGAGAGCATACCAGATGCAGTTCATACTGTGTTTGAATCTGACTAGCACGAGGCCCTTTGGAATGGGGTTTTACATTGTACTTTATCATATACAACTTGTTTAGAGATCTATGTTCTAATCCATGGGATTGATATTAATTTTAAATTCAGCAGAACGTAAGCTTCTTGAGGGCAGGACTGATTCCTTTTTTTAAAAAATCTACGTATCTCCATTGTCTGGCGCTAATGCTTTAGACCTCGTAGATGTTTAAGCACTATTCAGGCTGTCCCAAAAATCTTAGTGTAGTTTTAAGCTTTATTTACTTGAAACTGAGTCACGACTTTTGGGATATCCCATATAAAAATAATAATAATAGCTAACATTAATTGTAGCACTTTAAGGTTTACAGTTACTTTGCCCACATTATCTGATGTTACACCCATTTTATAGATGAGGATACTGAAGGTAGATATAGGTTAAGTGAGTTGCCCAGGGTCACACAGCTGGCATCGGCCCCATGATTAGATCCCAGGTCTTGTAAACTCCCAAGTTTAACACTGTATCCCTGTCAGACTGCCTCTCTTATTATTATTTAATTAATATCAATGACCGTGCTAACAGCTAACATTTAAATGGATTTTCCAAACATTTAATCATTTGAGGTTCACAACAATCCGGTTCGATCTCCCTTTCTCCAAGGCTGTTGTTCTCTCAATAAAACCTTGTTGTTGTTTTTGCCTGTAGCTCCAAGCCCTTTTTCATTTTTCTGAAAGGGAAGCTCACAAAGCACTTTTGACAGTGGTAAAAAAAAAAAAATACCAGATAATGGAAGGTAGAAAGTATTTAATTTGGCTGAATCCCTGGCCTCAAGGTCACTTGCCAACACGGCTGTCGTCCTAGGCAGTCCAGCTCGGATGGACACATCCTCCCCTTTGATGCGTGAGGTTCCCAGAGAATGGCCTGAATGGTCTGATTTCTCGTGTTCTGAATCTCTTTATAAATCAGGGTGACTGCTTTCCACCAGGAGGAGAAAGAGCTCTTAACATTAGTGTACTTTCTCCTTTCCCAGGAGAAAGCCCAGTTACATCCCACACCCTGTTGGCATGAGGTGGCCCATATCCAGGCATTTGGTTGTTTTTAAAGATGAGAGGTTTTAGGGGACTTGGTTAAGCTTGGTTTGGATTTTCGGTTTTTCCTGTAACTCATCACCTTCTCATCTGTTTGTGCCTGTATCTTGAGGCTGAAATGAAATTTGGTTTTTGTCTGATTTGAAAATTAGGTCAACTGCTCCCTGCCTCGCAGGCTTATGAGGGGAAAATGCTTTTTAAGCCTGAAATGCTAAATGAGTGTGTGGGGTACAGTGGGACAAACACTGGAGAGTCAGGGGACGTGGGTGAAATCATGACTGCCTCTTGCTGCCTCTGTGGTCTTGTCCCTTCTCTGGGCCTCTAGGCTCTCTGCCCGATGGTATCTTGGGACCCCACTGTAGAGGGCCACCACCATAACTGTCTCCAAGGAACTTCCTTGACTATCAGAAATCTTAGTGATTGATGCACCTTGCCAATCCAAATGAAGAACATTCCATCCAGTCTCTAAACTACCCAGGCATTTTAATAATATCACCAGAAATGTTTTGGTTAAGGGAAAATGTTCGAGCTTTAAGACTGTCTTAGCTACCTTGCCTGGTTATATTTTAATGTGTTTTTATTACTCCCCTCCAGGATCAGAATTCAGGCTGTCAATGAAATTGGGGCTGGACCATTTAGTCACTCCATTAAGGCCAAAACGAGGCCATTACCACCCTCCCCTCCCCGGTTAGAGTGCGCAGCAGCAGGGCCACAGAGCCTGAAGCTAAAATGGGGAGACAGCACCTCCAAGGCGCACGTGATCGATGACATGGTGTACACGCTCCAGCTTGAAGACAGAAACAAGAGGTAAGCCTCGGCGCGGGCAGTCAGCCATGGTCTGGACGGCTGTGACCTGGCCGGGTCCATTCTCCAGAAGATGATGGGCTGGTTAATTTCACTGCTTCGTCCTGGCCATCTTTTAAAAATGCCCATTTATTTGAGGACCGGCTGCTTTTCTCTATAATGTTTCATCTGTAATCTGTGTGTGTTTATACACACATTACCTCATACAGTGCTTAAGCATCTATATATACATTGTATGCATGTCTGTAGATACAGTTATCCATGTAGATATGCACTTAAAATTTTAACACCGACAGAAAAGTGTATTGGGTGGCTGCTCCCTAAAAGGCACTGTCTTCAGTGTCAAGAAGGACGTAGTTTGGATGAGACCTGGTCCCTGCCCCCACTATTAACGATAGCATTGTGGAAATGAACAGTTTTGAAAGACTTCAGAACTCTAGATTGACACATGGACCACCCATGATTCCAGAGAACAGATGATAATGGTGCATGATTGGACACACAAATTTGGATGTGGAGTTAAATGTTAAAAATTGACCACTTTCCCTGCCTGTGATGACTCACCACTAACTGGAAATGGGTCTGTTTCTTTGAGATTTATCCAAAAAGAAAAATGCCCAATTGAAATCCAGTAGGCATAAAGCTTGGAGAGAGAGGGGGAACATAGGGAGGGAGCTGTTTTATTTGTCAATATTCATTCATCCCAAAGGGGTGGGGAGTGGGGGGTGGGAGAGTTTGTGGATCAGAAACTGCTTTAGGGGACGGGCAAGTGGAACCTGCTCTCCCAAGACCATGAGCTTGCAAATGAACCAGACAGATAGAAAAATTCTTCATCGTGTGCCACATTTAAGAAATATTCAGAGCTATTGAAAAATAAAGTGCCCAGTTTTTGCTTCGGTTTGTTCTTACGGGTCTTTTCATATATATATTTTTAAAATCTAACTTCATTTCCTCTGGCCATGACTGGTCAAGCTGGGAATAAGAACTCAGCCCCAGAGCAAACTTCGATGGTGATAGAATGTTCTGTCACTAAGACACCAAACGAGAGACTTGGAGAGGAAAGAAAGGGGTGAAAACCAAGGATACTCAGCACTTGTAAAGACCCTCCTATCTCTTTCCCAAGGGTCTGCCTGCTGAAGAACCAAAAACAAAAAACCCTTCTTATTTTGGAGGCATTTCTTTCATTTCTCATTTGTGAGACTACAGTATTTCGGTCTGAACCGTCCTTACGGACCACAGTTAAATAAAGCAATATATTTCTCCCATGACAGCAAACTGTGGTCCCACCACGTCATGAGATAAGTTAGGGTCCTTTGACAAGAGAAGAGAGAAGTCTATTTGAAGATTAATCCCCCTGCAGGAAGGAGAGACCTGGAACCTAATAGAGAATCACTGTTAGTCATTCTAGTTGATCAACAAGCATTTATTAAGTGCCTGTTGTGTACTGACACTGCCAGGCATTAGGAATACACAAATAAAAATGAAACAGTCTGGTCTCAGAGAGCTTTTGTTCTGTCTGTCTGTCTGACTGACTGACCAACCGTGGATGGCTTCTGCTACTGGAGAGGGCTGGGAGGAAAGAGAAATGGGGGCAGAGAAACACAAACCCACTAAACAGAAGACAGAACTGAAATCCTTTCCCTGGTTCTGGGTTCAAGTGTGGCCACAAAGAGGTGACCAGAAGATGTGGCTCAGGGCCACCACTGCAGGTGATTGGCTCAGACAATGACATCCCCACCACCCTAGAGGACAGGTCTAGACCAACAAAAAGCTGTCCCAGAACAACACTGTTACCGTCTCATTTTGGTCCAAAGCAAAACCAGGAAGTTCCTCAGTGTGTGTATGTTTTCCCATGTCCACATGTATGCGCACACATTATCCTAATGACTAAAGAATGCTAGGAACAGTCAACATAATTGATGTATTTTTCCCATGCCTCTCATATTTAGTTTTTCCATGTCCAAGACAAGTCTTAATCCTTGCCCAAACAACCTCCAAGAAGCCTTGCTTCCGGGACTTGGACATCTCCTAAGAATAGATCTAAATATCGGGTTTGACCCCAAGGGCAACCAATGAGACCACGATAGAAGTCCTTATTAAAACTAGTAAAGTCTCGTGGATTTTCCTGAGCTGTTTGAAATACTGCCATCCTTTATGACTGTTGCCTAAGAAAACATAAAAGAATCTCACAGTCAAGACATGCTCTCTACAAATAAAAACCAAGACTGTCTCCCTCGTAAGTCAATTACTTAGCAAAATTTTAAGGGAAATTAAAAAAAAAAACCTTACATGAGGGATGACATTTTTTATAATATTACAAGCTGAGATCTAAATTCATCTTTTTTAAAATTACATTTGTAGATAATCTCAGAATGTCATTAAAGTGGTGGGAATGTATAATACAGTAAATTCTCATTCTATATATAGAATAGTATTGTTCCGTTGCATTTGCTGTGATGAGAACTTAGCCAGACTAGTTAGTTAGTTGGCAAATGACCTTTCATAGTATCCTAAAATTGAAAGAACAAGCAGTCTTACCAGTTTGGAATTAGAAGCCCATCATATGCCAATCTTTTACTTTAAATATTTTCTAGTTTACAAAAGGGAGCATTAATTTGAGTGAATTAAATAATAACGTATTCATGTGGACCCTCTTATGGCCTTTTACGTCCCCTTCCATTCCCTTTCCCTTTCCTTCCCTCCCTTTCTTGCCCTTCCTTTCCCTTCCTTTGCTTCCTTCCCTTCCTTTCCCTTCCTTTTCCTCCCCTCCCCATCCCTTGCTTTCCCTTTCCTTCCCTTCCCTGCCCTTGCCTTTCCCCTACAAAAATGGGAAAAGAGGCACTCATGACTATTTCAAAAGCACCCAGTGTCCGTGCTCCATCCCTTGGCAAAGGCAAAAATGAATTGTCCTCAGAATTCCGAAATTCCTAATGAGTGGGATCTCCCTGTTTGGTGGAGTCCGAACCCACTGGAGAAGGAGATGGCAAACCATTCCAGCATCTTTGTCAAGAAAACCCCAAACAGAGTCACAAAGTTGGCTATGACTGAAAAATCCACTGGGATCCAAAGAAGGAACTTCTGAGGATACCCCAGAGGAGCTGCCAGAGCACCCCTCCACCCCACGAGATCTCATTAAATCCTCTCATCTCCTCATGGGAAGCAAAGGCAAATGTTGAAAATTAGGCAAAAAAAATTCCTGGCTATGAGAGTATTGTTTTCTGGTGCCAAAGACCAGGATGGCAGTTCTAGTGCAATGGGGAGTTAGTTGCCTACAGGGATTAGAGATTGTCCTCAGACAGAGGGGTTGGACCACCATACTCAGTCACCAAGAGAAGAAAGGCATCAGACCTCAGAAATGGGGTGTCCTTTTAATCCTGGTCCACAAAGATGAGATTATTATGTTATCCAGTTAAATTGTATCTAAAGCACGTAGCGTGTATATTATTAGTGCTATTACACAATCACCACTCTCACTACCTGAGCTGGACGACCAAACCTAGGGACTACCCCATGGAGATGGGTTGAACCCACCGTACAAAAATGGGTTGGTCACCACTATCCATCCCCCAATGCCTCTCCCTGAGGGGAGGGAGGGAAATGAGTCATGTGAAGTGCAAGGAACAAAGCACATGTGAGAATGAAGTGCCCCCATGAAGGGAGAGCCAGTCCAAGCCTTGGCGGCTGTAGATGGCTTGGGATTTTTTTTTGAGAAATTCACATCTATCCATATCTCACTGATACAGACCAAAGAACAGGGTGTTCCTTCTTTAACGATGTGGTCTGTCATTTAATTAAGAATGCCATTTGAAGGCGGGTTTTCCCAGCATTCTTTTTCACTGGCTTTAGCTGATTAGGTGGTATCTTCCCTCCGTTATAATTAGACAGCTCTGCCCTTCAGAGCTTCAGTAGGAAGCATCTCTAAAGGACGGGAGGAGGGAGGGGGATGTTCCTTTTTGAAAACAAAGCTGTTAAGCCACTTGATGAGCCCAGCAATTTTGAGGGACTGTAATTCCTCATTGCTCCTTCTTCATTCCTCACAGCAACTAATTGCCCTTTTGGTCAGTGACCCTAAAGCCTTTCAGGAATTAGTGTTGTGCCAACAACATCAGTCACTCTTATGGGTTTTATCTAGGTTGTTTTTAGAGCGCAGGTACCTTTCAGGCAGCAGCATCTAGAAAATTGTCAGAAAGATACTTTAGAAGGCTTGTAGGACGGAGATAGTGAAGAGAAGGGACCCATGTTGCTCTTGGCTTCCTGGAAGACCTGAGTTCAAATCCTTCCTTTGATATTTATTATGTGTGGAACCACTGGCAAGACATCGGGCTTTCTGGGTCTCAGTATGCCCATCTGCAAAATGGCGGTAATAGCTCATTTATGAGGTTGTTGGTGGGGCTCAAATGAAATGATACATGTAAAGTGCTTTACGGTTTGAACTTGACTTTGATTTTTGACACAACTGTAAAACATATCATTAAAGGTACAGTTAATAAACATCCATAAAGGAAGCTGTGGTCATAGAGCTTCAGTCAGGATGGCTTCAGCAATTATGGACCATGCCACACTATAACCTTAATTTCAAAAGTATAGAGGAGGGGAAAATTGGGGATTTTTAGTGACTCGGATATGGACTGGCCATAAACTGTAGCATCCAAGAACACTTGTGGCATTTGGGGCTTTAGTCATAGAGGCAGAAAGTCCTGGACTAGGAAGATGAGGGTGGTGATGGTGATGATGGTGATAGCCAACATTTCTCTAAAGCTCACTGTATGCCGAGTACTTTACGTTATCTCATCTGATCCTCACCGCAACACTAGGTGCTGTTATTATTCCTGCTTTACAGGTGAGGAAACTGAGGCAGCATGTGATGTGACTTGTCTAGGGTCACACAGCCAATAAGTATTTGAGATCGGATTTGAACTCGGGTCTTCCTGACTCTGAGCCCAGAGCTTTATCCACTCTGTCACTTGGCTACATTCTGCCTAGGCCAGGCCACATGTGAAATACCATGTTAAGTTCTAGGTGTGTTTATCGAGAATGACATGGAAAAACTGGTGAGTGTTCAGTGAAGGGCAACAGGGTATTGGAGGCCCCAACATCCAAAACAAATAGATTGATGGATGTAGCCTGGAGAAGATGTAGGCAGGATGTGACGGCCGCCTTCAGACCCTCCGAGGGCTTGGCACAGGGCTGGGCCTTGTTGGGTTTGGCCGCTGTGGTGACACATAGAGGGCATGGAGAGGCAGGTGTCAGCCCCATACAGAAAAGCGTCTTCAACATGAAGTGTCTCCAAGCGCAAAGTCTGGCAGGTAGCCCTCGGCAGGTATTTAGCAGGCATCCTACGAGTTCTCTTGAGATCTGGATCAGCTTGCCTGGTTCCTGCTGCCTTTCTATGAATCATAGCTTTGGAATTAGAAGGAGCTTAGACATCACCTAGCCCTTCCATTCAAAGAGGGACACAGAGGTCAAGTGATTTAGACTGAAGCCACAGTGGAAGCAGCAAAATTTGAACTCACTTCCTCTGGCCCCAGATCTTGCACTATTGTCTTTTACCCTAGCGTTGACTGACAAGGGTCAGCTGAATGTGCAGATACAAACCCATGTCTCCCCCTGTCTGTCTGTCTCTATCTTTCCCTCCCTCTCTCTCTTTCTGTGTCTCACCCAGCCCCCCACCATTTCTCTGTTTCTCTCCCTATCTCTCCTCTCTCACTGTTTCTCTTCTCTCTCTCTCTCTCTTCTCTCTGCCTTTCCTTCCCCCTCTCCTCTTTCTGAGTCTGTCTCTGTCAGTCTCTCTCACTCCCCCTTACCCTCTTCCCCACTTCTGCCTTCTCTCTCTCTCTCCATGAAGAAAAACATTGACAGCCATGTCCCGAAAATACAAAGCTTAGCCATGACCCAGAATCTGCATCTATCTAGTCAATGTTAAATTTGCCAAGAGGGAGATTTATTGAATTATCCTTAGCAGATATGGCAGCATAAGGTCTATACCACTTTAATTCCTGCGTGTACAAGAAGAACCTATAGCAAAAAGTGAGATAAACATTTTCATAATTCAGTGTCACCCTCAGGCTGGGGTCAGAAAGCTCATCATCTCAGCTCAAACATCTGCAAACTGCGGGCACTATCCCACCTGTCTGGAGGGAGGGTGTGTTTACCTCCTTGCGCTGAAATGTTTGCCCACAGTAACAGAATTTGAGTTGTTGCTGATTCTGGACTGACCTTGATGAGCCGATGTTCCCTGATAATTGCATCTAACGCAGGGGCTGGAGCGCCTGTGGTTCCAAGAATGCATTTAGAGTTAATCTCTGCTGTTCGGGCTGAGTCAGACAGTCCAAATGGAAAAAAAAACTCGCTGTCAAATTTGGGGTGATTGTGGGAAGGAATCAACAGAGGGAGCTGATATGTGTTTGTTCTCAATCAGGTTCAAGCCAAGTCTTCTGATATTTTCCCTGAATCAAACAAGTTATCTGGAGGAAAAAGATAGAAAAGGGAGAGAGAGAGAATGGGGTGTGTGTGTGTGTGTGTGTGTGTGTGTGTGTGTGTGTGTGTGTGTGTGTGTGTGTGTGAGATACATGTATATCTCCACTGTGAATACCAGTTTGGGAAAAAAAATGTATATACAGTCAGTTAAGATCTTCAAACTTAGAACTGGAAGGTACCCTAAAGATGCCCAGGGATGGACACCAACCGATTTGCCAGGGTTCCAAGTGAACAGGTGGCAGAGCCACCTTATGATCATGCTGGTTGGGGACATCTTTTGGAAAGCCTTTCCCTTCTGTGCTTCCTGTCTTTGTGTCCCCAGCACCTAGTCCATAGTATATGCTTAATAGGTTCTATGGAAATCATATTTTGGGGGGCAGCCTTATATGATGAATGGGAAGAATGCTTGTACTGAAGTCCAAAGACCTGGATTTGGGTCTTTTGGACTCTGCCATTTTTTTTCTAGTAATTCAGTTTCTTCGTCTATAAAATGGGAATAATTATAATTTTTGTACCTCCCCTTTCCACACGGAGTTGTAAGAATTAAATGAAAGCAGTTTATAGCCATAAATGTAGTTTATTCATTAGTTAATAATGAGTTGTATACAATGTATTTAAATTAAATGGATTAATGATAATAAGAACTTGTTGTGAGGGAGCCTCAGAGTCAAGAATATGCGGCAGTCAGAGATTAAATGATTTACCTGAGATCACATGGTAAGCAGCAGAGATAAGATTTGAAGTCTGGTGCTCTGATTCCCAAGCTCCAGAGTTCTTTCCACTAACACCTGTTAAGTGCTAGGCATAAGAGATGAAAAGGCAGAAGTGACAGGTCCTGCCCACAGGGAGCTTCTATTCCACCAGGGGAGGAAAATTGTACATAAACAAGTGTATACAAAGGAAAGACAAAGTGAATTAGGGGAAGGACAATACTAGCAGCCCCAGAGTGGTTAAGTGGGACTCCTCCCCAAGACCACACAGCTACCAATAGGAAGAACCAGGATTGGAGCCCAGGCTCTGATTCTGTCCAGATCCAGCATTAATTAATCCTCATACCTGGACTTGTTCTCCTGCCTAAGACCTCTCCCCACCCCAGTCCCTCCTTCACTTACCTGTCAAATGTGATCTTCCTATGGTACAGATCTGACCATGTCAATACTCCTGCCCCTCTGCGCCACTCCACAAACTCCAGTGACTCCCTTTCAATTTCCGGGTCAAAACAGAACCCTCTGTTTGGCATCCAGAGCCATAACGTGACCCTCTCCTACCTTTCTAGTCTCACACCTTACTCCCCAACCCCTACCCTTTGACCCCATGACCTCCTTGATGTCCCATGAACAAGACCCTCCATTTCTTGGCTCCAGTGATTTTCTCTGGCTGCCCCTCTCCCTTCTCAGTCTCCACCCTCTTTTCTGGCTTTCTTCACATCCCAGCTAAAATCCTGTCTTCTGTAAGAAACCTTTGCCAATTCCCTTGAACATTGAATGTCATTCTCTGTCGATTCTGTCTCATTCACCCTGTCTGTGTCTTGTTTGTACACAGATATTTCACATTGTCTCCTGCACTAACTGCATGGCAAGCCCCTTGGGAGCAGAGTCTGGGTCTGGGGGCTTTGTTTTTGTTTCTTGCCTCACTTTCTGTCCCTTGCACTTAGCACAGGGTCTGGCATGTAATAGACCCCTCAGCACGCTTGTTGACTTTGGGCACTTTATTTAACCTCATTGGGACCTCCTTCATTTACAGAATGAGAAGGTTTATGGTAGATGGCCTCTGAAGTTTCTTATAGCCCAGGGTCTGTGAGGCTAGGACTCTGTAATAGTTAAAATCCCACCCCAGGTTCCTTGGCTCCAAAACCTACTTCTTTCACATTGTAGTCATATGATCCTGGGCAAATAACCTAAACTCTCTGAGCCTCAACCACTGTATCTGTAAAATGGGGCTAACAGCAACACCCACCTCATGCCTCTTAGGGTTGTTGTTAGATATTGTACATACAGTGCCCCTCTCTATGTAAATATTAGCTCTGATGATCATATCACTGGAGAAATAAAAAATCCATTCCTTGCCCTGCCTCCCACTCAAGTTTGTGTCTCTTTTTCAAGGACGGCAGTAAATTCAGACTTTGGTTGTTGGTTAATTCTCCTGATCAGTGACAATAGCCATTCATTTGAGTTATTCCTGAGCTAACCTTTGACTAGTCACTCTTTCATTAGGGAACAGAAGCAGAATTTGAATCTTGAGAGACAGCTCCTTCTCTTGTGTCTCCATTCTGCCTGATGATTAGGGAAATGCCACATCGTTCCTTATTGTCTGCTTTCGACCACAAATATGACTGGGGTCGAATGTGAAGCCTGAAGAACCGAGTTCCTAAAGAGTAGGTGAGAAGTTTGGCTGAGATTCTGGAAACATGTGGCATTCAAGCCAGGAGGGACCCCTGAGCCTTCTGATCTAAGCCCTTCGTTTTACCAATCAGTGTAATCAATAGGAGTGTATTAGGCACCCACACTGTACCAGACTTTGTGGAGAGCACAGAAGATAACAGACACAAAACTGAAGTGATCCCTAGCCTCAAGGAGCTCTCATCCTAGGAAAATGGGGCCCAAAGAGATTTAACTTGACTTACCCACAGCAACACAACTCGTGAGTGTCAGACGTGGTGTTTGACCCCAGACCATTCTTAACCTGGGTTCTGTGAACTTTTAAAAAAAAAACTTTGATAACTGTAATTCAGTGTAAGTGGTTTCTTTGTAATGCTATATATTTTCTTTTTAAGCATTTAGAAACATTCTGGGAAAGAGTCTCTGTGTTTCACCAGACAGCCAAAGGGATTCATGGCTCAAGAAAGTTTAAGAAGCCATGTTCTAGACTAGAAACTTCCCGAATAAGATTCTCTTTGGTTGACTCTATGTGTTACATAATTGCAGAATTAAATGTTGTCTTCCCATTAGGAAGTGTGTTCTTGGAGAGGAGGTACCATTTTTCCTATGCTTTGTACCTCAGCACCCCAGGGTTTGTCCTATACTAAACACTAAATAAATGATTGACTGATATGCAAAATGAAGGATCTCTAGATAAATAAGCTTGCTTTTTTTTTCCTTTTTCTTTTTTTTAACCCTAGGACCTTTAAAAAATATGATAACGATAGAAACAAAAATTGACAATAACTTTCTCACATCTCCCATTTCACACTAACACTCTGTTAGCTACAGATTTCAGTGATGTTGTTGCTTATTTTTTTTCCAACAAGAAAAAAAATCTGAACAACTAAACTAAGTACAAAAAAAGCATTAGCAGCCTATTCAGTCCTCAGCTGAAAAATCTAAAGCCAGATAGTAAGGAGATGTATAACGAATCCCTGATTGTGACGAGCCTGCTGTAAGTTGTCATTGGCCCAGCAGGTACGATTTGCACTCTCGGATTCGATCGGTGATGTGGCAGGCAGGGTAGAAGCACCACTTTCAGCCTCAGGTGTCTGCAAACGATTCCAGCTGCTCCCGTCTGCTTTTACAGAGGGATGCTGGAACTCCATGTTCCTTGCCTGGACACGCTCACTCTGAATTCTGATTTGGAGATGTTCTCCTCTCCCCGAAGCCCCAC
Source organism: Pseudochirops cupreus (assembly GCA_028627135.1). Lineage (NCBI taxonomy): Eukaryota > Metazoa > Chordata > Mammalia > Diprotodontia > Pseudocheiridae > Pseudochirops > Pseudochirops cupreus. The sequence continues at coordinate 27,823,528 of CM053580.1, forward strand.
CTCTGAGCTGGGAGTAAGTCACTGGCAAAATACTCCCAGAAACAAAGCACAGATTCTCTCTACAGCCCATTCTGAAAATCATCCCAAGGACCAAGAACAGAGAAATGGAAAATTGAGCTTAAAAGCAAGCAAATCATTATGTATTATTAACAGCTGTGGATTCACAACAGTATCAGACGTGTTTTTGAAAAACTTGCCATTTGTCTTTGTTTAGTACAACCTAAGGTTACGAGGTTGGACCTTGTTTTTAGGAGCCAACGTGGATCAGCTGCCTTTCGTCCCTGCTAGGAGAGGAAATTGTCCCATCACAAATCTCAGCAAGGCAGTGAACAAAAAAAGCCAATCAGCACTCCTAGGCCTTTGTTCTTTTTCTAAGCCATCTGCTTTTCTTGTTTGAAATCAAACCATTTTGGAGATAAAAATCTCATTTACCAAATCTAAGCAGTGGGGAAGAGGTTAGCAGACTGAAGTCTTCCATCACCCCTCCACCCCCAGTGAAATTCTCAGAAATTCATTGAATTATCAAGTCAGAAACATGTGTGAGCAGATGAGCAGTCAGCATAGTACAGTGGGGGAAATGTTGCATTTTGAGTCAGTGAGCAGTTAGGAAATGCCTTTTATGTCAGTTAGCTTTTATTAAGTACCTACTGTTTGCCAGACACTGTTAAGTGCCAAGGATACAGAGGAAGGGAGAAGATAGCCCTCCTGCTCTCAGTCTAATGAGAGAGTCAACCAGCATACAAGATAACAGGCAGAATAAGTTGGAGGTAATGAGTAGAGGAAATTACTCATTGGTATTAAAGGGGGATGAAGGAATGTGTCTCATAGAAGGTGGGATTCTAGGACTTGAAGGAAGCCAGGAGATGGAAATGAGGAGGGGGAGATTTCTAAGCATAGGAGAGAGGCAGTGAAAACTCATGGCATTAGGAGATGACCAGGAAGGAAGGGAAAAGGGAATGAATTCAGTTTGGGATATACTGAGTTTAAGATCTCTATGGGACTTCTAGTTTGAGATGTGTCCTAGGCAGTTGAAGAGTCAAGAGGTCGGGGCTAGATAAATAGATCTCAGAATCAACAGCCTAGAGATGAAATGGTCTTTGGACCCAAAGGAATTTATGAGATCACCACGTGAAATAGTACAGAGGAGGAGAAGGAGAGGAGGGCCCGGGTTCAAAGCCTTGGTGTGACCTGGATGACTTGGATGTAATCTAATTCTAGACCTCGAGAAGAGCCCTGACATATCCTTATTATTACTAAATGTCTTCCCAGTTAATGGCTGATTGCATGGCCAAGGGAATGAATTACTCTTGTAGTACATCTGAAGGGGTCTGGGTGATGGGCAAAACCTATAACTCCCAACAGCGGAGCCCCACCAAGTCAGCTTGACCTGTTCCTGTCTTGACCTCATGCAAAGAGTGGTCCAGAGTTTGAGAAGTCCTAGCAGAGTGTCCAGGCCTAACAAAGTGACAGTCTTCTCTGCCCTGGTCAGACCACATGAAAAGTACTGTAAGCCCCACAAAAAGGACATTTCTAATCCAAAAATTTTCCATAATAGTGACTGGCTAAGAGGTCATACCACATGGAGACCAGGCAGTGGAGCTAGAGAAGAGAAGGCTCCACAGTAGAACATGGTGGCTCTCTCTAGGTATGTGAAGATCCCTCTCATGGTAGAGGGAATGGACTTGTTCTTTCTGGAGGACGAATCTAGGAATATTGGGTTCCTGTTGCAAAGAGGCAAGTCTAGGCTTACTGATGGGGGTGGCGGGAAGCTCCCTAACACTTAGAGCTCTCCAAAAGTGGAGCAAATTGGAGCGAATTGCCTGTTTCTTCATCTCTAAAATGGAGTTAATAATTATCTGAACTACCGACCTCATGGAGGCTTCCAGAGGAGAAAGAAAATTCAGATTGTCATGCCAACATTTTAAACATTAAACACACAAAGATCTTAGGATCATCGATGTAGGCACTTCAGAGCCCATCTAACGCAACACCCTGCCTGAGGAAATGAATAAGTGATTTAACAAATGTAACCTAGGAGGCAGTTAGCATCAGGTGAGATTTGAACCCAGAGCCAGTGCCCTTTCCACTGAGGTCCCCTGCCTCCTATTGACCAAAGTCTCAGGTCCTGAAGGAAAATGACTTTTTCCAGATAATTCAAAGCAAGGTAGCTCTGATCCTAAGCTGGCACCTTGGCCACCTAGTCTGTGCCTGCATCCATGCTGGACCCCTGCTCTGAGCTCCCACCATTTGATTGATATTCATAATTTGACCCCTGTATCTTATAATTGCTGTGTCTTCAGTCTTCCTAATGGGAGGCTAGAGGCCACCTAAATGATTGCTTTTGTTTATAAATTTAAATTGAAGTGGATTTTTATGGAAATTGAATTATTGGATGGATGGGTTTAATCTTTCCCAGAGCTCTTAGAGCTACAGGGAATATTAACCCAAGGGGAAATTCCCAGAGAGGTTAACATCTCGCTGTCCATAAACATTGGCCATAAAAAGGAAAAGCCCAATCATTCTTGCATCTGCCTTTTGGGGGCATGAAAAAGAATAGGAAAGTTATGCTTAAAGACGGACATTTTGGGGTGAAATATTTTAATTTGTCACTGTGTATTTGAAGAGGTTAAAACCAGAGGATAGACAAGATCTAAAAACTTTCAAGAGAGGGACGTGTGATACAATTGCCTAGATTTCCAGTTTTACCATGCCCAAGGTTATTTTTTTAATCCCTCCTCCTTCCTTTGCCCTCATACCTAACCACCTTGCCTTCTGTTTCACTGATCAGCACTCGGATCAGTCTTAGGCTTAATGAGAGCCTTGTCCAGGATCCCACAGCTCTTAAGTTCCCAAGGTCAGACTGGAGCCCAGTTTTCCCCCAAAGACTTTCATTCAGCCGGTTCTCTGCCCTCTGGGCCGGAGGTGTCAAAGGAGCACAGGCAGAACCAGATTAAAATGTAATTGGGAACTATTCAGCAAAACAAACAGGAACGCAACAAAACATCACATTTTAACCCTAAGTCAGTATGCCACCCTCTGGGATCCGTGGGTGCCAACTTGTGGGTGCCATTTTTGTCTGAGTTTGACCCCACCGTGGGGCTAAGCCGTGCCCCCTTCTTCGTTAACGTGTCCTCAGATGCCCTCCCATCGCCATGACTGTCTTTAGGCTTTTATGCTGAGCTTTAATTCTTGGTATTTCTTTCCCCAAAGCCCAGCTCAAGGCCCACATACAATAAGAGCTTAAGCAATGCTTGTTGATTGATTGATTGATTGTTTAGCTTAGACAGTGTAAGAGTCTGGATTTGAACACAGGTCCTTGGGCTCTGAATTCCTCACTTTTGCCCCTGTACCAAGCGTAAAGATGATGGTGATGATGGTCGTGGTGGTGGTGGTGGTGGTAGCGGTGGTAGCTAACGTTTCTTTAGCACTTACCCTGTGCTAAGCCCTTTACAGATATCTCTTTTGATCCTCACAACTCTGAGAGGTAGGTCCTGTTATTATCTTCATTTTACAGATGAGGAAGCTGAGGCAGGAAGGATGACTCATCCAGGGTCACACATCTGAAGCCAGATTTGAACTCGGGCCTTACTAGCTCCAGGCCTCTGCAGGGCAGTGGCCCTGACCTCCTTGCTCCTCCTGGCCCAAGCCCCTCCATCTCCCAGCCCCAGGCATCCTCACCAGCTGCCCCGTTCCAGGGTGCCCCTTCTTCCCATTTCCATTCAGCTACAAGAAGCCCATCTTGGTGCCTTCCCTTTGGAACATCTTGGGTATATTTCATTTGCACAAAGTCATTTGTATGTTGGAGTGGGAGCTCCCTGAGAGCAGAGGCAGGCTTATTTCTGACTTTCTGTGTCTCCCAGTGCTTAGCACGGTGCCTCATATCAAGCAAAAGCTTAATAAGCTTAATTAATTACTGACATTGGATGTTCAGCACTGCTGCCCATCCCTGCCTTCTCATCTATACCTTCCCACAGATGTTCCTTCTATCAGCCCAAAGATCCATCCATCACACCCAAGGCCTTCCTCTAGGTGACCCGTGACCCATTCTGTTATTCACCTCTTAGTAACTAATCATCCTGAATAGAGCACCAGCCTTGGAGTCAGGAGGACCTGAGTTCAAATTTGGCCTCAGACACTTAACACAAAAACTAGCCGTGTGACCTTGGGCAAGTCACTTAACCCCAATTGCCCTGACCAAAAAAAAAAGTAACTAATCATCCCCCATCTTTCCCAGTCACGCATCTCCATTATGTTATTTTTTTAATGCCACTCCCTGTATTCCTAGATTTTTGTAAAATCTCTCCATTACTATGTGTAATTCTACATGCATAGGGACTTAGATATTTAAAATGTTTACACTAAAAGAAATTACCATGCTGTGGCAGAAGGAGCACTGACTTTGGAGACAAAGAGCCAGCTTAACTTAGTGCCAGGGTACTCTTGGGCAAGTCATGCCTCCTCCCCCCTCCCCATAAGCCTCAGTTTCTCCATCTGTAAAATGAAGGGTAGGACTGGAAGTGGAAACTCTGATTTCCCTTCTGATTCTAGGTGATTTTGTGATTGAAGATAAAAGTAAAACGAATAACACCCTTCAGAAGAATGGCCTGTGTGCTGCTTTGAAAATGAGTTTTGTGGGAAACCAAGCCACCAGCGGTCTGCCGGGCTGTGGCTGCATCATTACCTACAGGTCCCAGGATAATTAAGGGCACTTACTGGTGTTGCTGACTGTAACTCAGGTGAACTTAACCGAGTTAATAAGTAGCTGCCAGCCTCCAGCATTAGAAGGGGTATCCTCATTAGGGGCAGAAATATGTCAGGGAGCCAGATTGATCCCCATGGTATCACAGGTTTCTTAGGATAATCATAACCTTTCCAGCAATGAAAATTATCTGCCCTTAGGGAGAAGTGGATTCCTTGGGCTGGAAAGGGAAGTCTAATAATCTAAAATGATGATAAGCTTGGATGTATGTTGACTTTGAAATACTCTGATTTGATAAGCCTAGATTTTGCAAGTGAAATTTGTCTTTAGATCTAAAAAGTCTCTTGTTCATTTTCCCTCTTGAAAATACTCCAGAGAAAAAGCTATTAATGAAATCTATAAACCTGGTAAGAGTTAAACTGGCAAGGACAGAGATGGTCTAAATGCCAGAGGAAAAAAAACAAAGCCAGCAGGGTCAGACTGAGAATGAAGAAGGTGACCCTACCAGACCTGGGGGCCAGAGTGACCTTCCTCCAGAAGGCTCAGAGAAGGAGACTTCTTTCTTCCCCAAGCCCTCCCCTGGGGCCAGACCAAAGAGCTAATGCCTCCCTTGCCCTTTAGACTTGGTCTTCTTGGGAGGCAGGACTTCCAAGGCTCGTGAGCCACTGGCTCACTGTTGGATTTGCATCCCCCAAGAAAGACTTCTCTTATCATTAGTGATCTGGTGCATCTTTTAGTCTTTGAAATGTTTTCTTGCTGACTTTAGGAAGAATGACTGTACTTCAGAATGAAAGAAATTGCATGTGCAGTTTCACACAGACACACACGTATACGATTCTAAGATAAATGTTAGAATGAGAAAAAGAATGCATAAAAACTATGTAAAGGTAATAAAATGTTATAATAATTAACATATGATATTATGTTAATTATGATTACTATAATGACATTTTGTGTATGTGACATTTTAAGGTTTCAAAAACACTTACCTGTATTTGATCCTCACAATGTTCCTTTGTGGAGTGTGCATCCATTTTACAGATGGGAAAAATGAGACCTGGAGGGTTAAAGTAGGTTGTCCGTGGCCACATAGCTAGTAAGAATCAGAGACAGAATTTGAACCTAGTTCTCACCTGACTCCAGGTTTGGTGGCTCACTTACCGTCCAAGACATTACTAGGATTGCATAAGCGTTGAATCCACTTAAAACCCTTAATAATTTATAGGAATTGACTGTTTCAAGCCATTGTGCAGTTCAGTTGAAAATAACCACAGTTAAAACATCTTGTAAGATGCTCATAAAGTGGAATTTTAAAAGTGACTAAACAGCTCATTGTAACAGACCTTAGAATGAGCCCCTGGAATGAATGGAATTAACTGTTATCTCTTTCTCTTTCAAAACCTATCTCGTGGAGATATTAAAAGGCCCTGAAACAGCCCCACCAGGCCATGATCCCACACTGTATTTGTCTCAGCTTTCCAGTACGTATCATTGTACAATGGAGAGCATTTTACGTTTTCTCCATTAGGTGCTATTACAGTCCTTCCTGAATGTATCTTTGCTGGTGAGGAAAAGAGAATCAAATAATTGATTTCTTATCAAATAATTGAGAATCAAATAATTGGACCCTTGGGTCCAGTCACAGGGGATATTCTAAATGCGCCTCTCCTTCGTAGACAATCCAGTCCACGCCTGCCTACAACTTCCTGCTTAGTGGAGCTTTTATGATGTAGAACAGTCCATGTCATTCCAACAAGCATTTATTAAACACTTACTGTGGGCATTGCACCAAGAGAGGAAGTTAAAATGAAAACCAAGCCCTGCCTTCAAGCAAGAAGTTTAATTTCTGTTTGAGAAGGAAGGGGAGCTTTATACATTTATACAGATTAATTTGTGCAGAGTAATTTGAAGAGGATGAGAGCATTAAAACCTGGGGGGATTCAGGAAGAGAGAGGGAGGTGAGCAGAGAGGGCGCCAGACAAGGTGGGCAGGCCTGTGCATAAAGGGGAGGGTATTAAAGGCAGGTAATTTCTGACAGCGTTAAGAGATGTAGCTACCCCATAAAAGATATGATATTAAGAAGAGACACACTAATAAAGCCTAAGTCAATACAGGGTGCAACGTGCTTCCTAACAAAGAAGAGAGGTTTGGGGGGAGTGACCGGAGAAGCGAGTACTGGGCAAAGCATTTAACACATTTTCCCATTTGATGGTTACTTTTAATATCGCTAGACATCAGTATCCTCATCTGGAAAGTGTTAGTCCGGGATGGACTAGCTGGCTAACTTCTCCTTTCAATTCTAAATTACATTCTTAGGATGTTGTCTCTTCATCCTCAGGTCCTCAGTGTTGTCACCTATAAAGAAATTAGTTTGAACCAGAAGTCCTAAGGTCCCCGTCATCTTGATTCCATGGTTCCATAGTATCTTGCTAATGTCTGGTTTCTTTTGTCTTCTTCTCGTAGGTTCATCCCAATTTACCGAGGACCAAGCCACACCTACAAGGTACAGAGATTAACAGAATTCACTTGCTACACCTTCAGAATACAAGCGGTGAATGATGCGGGCGAAGGGCCCTTCTCAGAGACATATACCTTCAGCACAACCAAATGTATCCCACCTACCATCAAAGGTTTGTAGATACACTGTCCAGAAGTCCCTTTCTTGCAGACTTCCAAGGGAGTCATTGGGAATTAGAGCAGTGTACTGAATTCTCTCCTAAATACCTTCTAAATTCCTATGAGGAACACCAAAGAGAAACCTTGGAAAGAATGGCTGACTAGATCAAAGAAGTCATCTTTGGAAATTCCATTCAATTTTATAAGCATTTATTAAGTGCCTGCTGTATACTTTGCTTCAGAGATACAGAGACAAAAACATATAGCCTCTGTTCTCCAGAAGCTTACATTCTACTGGAATAGAGAATACCTCCAGGAGATGACAACAGCTGCCTTAAATCACAGAAATTATCATAGGATTAGTATATAAATGCTTTGAGAGTAAACTCATTTCATTCTTTTCCTTTGGACACCCAGGGCCCGGCATAGTGCCTGACAGCAGGGGTATTTAATAAATGCACATGGCTTGACTGATTGGTCTCAGAGAAGACAGTAGCCTTCTGTCCTTATTCCTACTGCTGACAGGAAAAAAAAAAAGAAGAAATAGACTTCGGAGAAATAGCAAAGCTTTAGGTTAGAAATGAAAAGTGACTGGCTGGCATTAGGCGTTGGTGCTGGCCTTCTCAGGTTGACCGGGAGGCCATGACGACCTTTATTTCCTGCTTCTGGGTTGCCCTTGATTTTCTCCATACTTACATAAACATTCTGTAAGGAAGGAACACCCAGAAGGGGATTTTCCCTCCCCAGAAACCTCTTGATATGGCGGTGGGTTGGCTACGTCTACACCAGACTGGCCCAGCCCATCAGCAATAATGATAATAGTCCTTCACATTTCTCTAGTACCTGAAGCAAGAGACAAGCTTTCCTCTCTGCCACCCTGTGAGGCAAGATGGGTGCTATCATCCCCATTGGACAGATGAGAAAACCAAGGACAGAAAGGCCAAGTAGCTAGACCTAGGAAGAGTCAGAGTTAGAGTGGAAGCCCAGATCTCCTCACTTGACACCCAGGACTTTTAAAGGCTTAAAAGGCATTTGTAGCACACATGGACCCACAGAAAAGATGTGCATTGAATCGTGGGAGAAGAAGCTACAAAATGAAAGGTATTGGAATAGGTGATCTCCATGGATCCTGCCATATTTAAAATTTTGAGGTTTAGGGCAGTCATTCCTAAGTCCTTTCAGCCAGATGGACAGCCAGTCAGCATTTATTAAGCTTCTCCTGTGAGCCAGGCACTTATCTAGAGTTAAAGATCCAAAGACAAATGAAACAATCCCTGCCCTCAGGGAACTTACATTCTACGGAGGGAGAAAGAGAAGGCAAGACTGCCCGTCTGTAATGGATGGAAGTTGGTGTTAGGAGCAGGGGGCGGCCCCCAGTACCCCCAAGACTTACCCTGTCCTGCTTCTACTTTGGGCGAGAAGGATGCCATCCTTCCACCATGCTTCTGTGGAGTCTCCAGGGCCCTTGGCTCAGCTGAGAAATGTGTAGCCTGTTCATTGACACTGTTTATATTGTTCGATAAGCCCTGTGTTAAGTTCTGCTGGGAGGCGTTGAGCAATAACAATTTATCAGCCTCTCTCCCTAGTTCTCCTAGATAAAACATTGTATGTCTCACTGAGCAGAAAGGACATTTGTCTTTCACCGGGCCAGGCTGCCCTGGCATGGCTCACCCTGGAGAATGGGCTGTCCTGTCATTAAAAGCCCATTATCAGTCATCAGTGGTCGGTGGCCTCTGCCAGAGTAACTGCTCTCTGAGTGTGCTTGGGGCAGTGGGGGGAGGAGATGCCTTAACAGTCTGGGCATTTAATGCAACCTGGACAGTAGCCTCATTTATAAACGTGTGAGTTAAAGAGAGTAGACCTTTGCTCTTACAAAGCTTGTTTGCTCTTACATGCCCTTGTTTAACAACCCTGTGAAATGGGTTTTGCAGATTTGCTTCTTCCAGTCCTTGCAGGTTGGGAAGAAGAATCTGAGAGGTGAGAGATTTTTAGCAGTGAAGGGGTCAAAGTCCAAGGCTCTTGACATTGTTTCCATACTACTACCCCACACCCTCAAATGTCAGGGAAAAAAGCAAAACCCACAATGACATTTTAAAACTTGAATGTGCTCTCCCTCTGCCTAAAGTTAGAGACCAGGTCTGGAGCTGGGAGGGACTGCAGGAGGCATCTGCTCCAACCCAGTCTTTTTACAGATGAGGAAACTGAGGTTAAGTGATCATACAAGGCTGAGCATCAGAGAAGGGATTTGAACCCAAGTCCAAAGGCAGTGCTCTCATCTTGTTGCACCAGGCCTGCCTCTTCCAAGCCTTCCCCCAGTATTCCTAAGGCCCTGGGATCCCAAAGCCTCAGGCTCCAGAAGCTTCTGGTAGGAGTCCAGGGGCAGACCAAAGCCTCCAGATAGAAATCTGGGGTCTGGCCAAGTTTGAAGAGGCTTCTCCCAGAGGCTTAGACAAAGGAAGGGATTTATTTTTAATTTTTTTTTCTGCCACAGCAATTCTTTTAAGTGTCCCTAGGTAGGACTGGAGGGCACCTCCCCCCCCCCAAAAAAAAGATTAAATTTTATATTCTGTTATGAAATATATAATACCCAAGAGTCAGGAGGTTGGAGTCCCCCAGTCAGATCATACCTGGGCTACCATGTTCAGTCCTGGCATCACTTTCTAATTACAAAGAAGATGCTGATCTACATTGGCAGAGATTCCTCCCCTGGGAATTCCCTGTCCTAGTGAAAGCACAAATTCATCCTATCCCGTCCTAGTCCAACCCCCACATATAGAGAGTGTCAGGGAACCTTAGAAGTGATTCCCCCAAGGTTACACCACCAGTGACCAAGTGCAAAATGGAGCCCTGGCATCTCTACTCCCCACTTTCTACTAAATACAAAACCCTATTTAGTATTAAATACTAAATCTCTGCCCATGCTGCCTCTCCTCAGAAGAGTAAGTCATTAAGAATTAGCCAGTAATGCACCGTTCTGAACATCAAGGTCTCTTGCCAATGGGTTCTGTTTGCCATTTTGTTTCAGCGCCTCGAGTGACGCAGTTAGAGGGAAACTCGTGTGAGATTTCCTGGGAGACAGTACCACCGATGAGAGGAGATCCCATTAATTACATCCTGCAAGTGCTGGTTGGAAGGGAATCTGAATACAAACAGGTAAGAAAACTCCAGTGTTCTTTCTCCCGCTCCCTGTTTGTAGCTGTGCAGCCCTGGGGCTGCTGGGTCTGTCCATTGGTCCTGATGTACTAACAGCATCATGAGCACTTGTTTGTTGGAATCAGCATGGGACCTGCCACCTCCCAGAGGACCAGCTGTTCTCATCTCCCCACCTCCTCCATGACTAAGTCAGTCTCACCAAAATGTAGATAACATGGAGGGGGTTACTGGTCAGTGACAAAACTAGAAAGTAAGCGTTGGTGTATTAGCATCTAAAGATATTCTTATTCTGAAGGAATTTAAATGAGAAAAAGAAGAGTTCACATTTTATTCTAAAGACAACATAACAATATATAGTGTGTTGAGGTTTGTGAAGCAATTTACAAATTTTATATTCTCATTTTAACGTGTTTTATATGTCTTATATTCACGTTTTATCCCTAAGTTGGGTGCAAATATCATTCCCGTTTTCCAGATGAACAAAACAAGGTTATAGACGTTAGATGACTGGCCCAGCTAGTAAGTGTCTAAGGCTGGATTTGAACTCTGGTCTTCCTGATGCTAGGTCCATTGGTTGCTAGGTCTCCTGCAACATCTAGCTGCTTCTGAAGGTATTGGAGCCAGGAAAAAGATGGTCAGACCTAGGTCACAAGCTTCCTTTTGCAACATTATTTAGGTTCTGGCCATTGTTCTTAGGGGAATAATTGAGCCCCTGCATCAGCATTTTGCCTAAAATCAGATTCTTACAGAACTAGTTAATGACAGTCAGCATCATCAGCCTGTTAAGCCTAACATCCAACAAGTATTCGTTGGTAATGTGCTACAGGTGTGGTTAGAGCACCAGGGTTGGAGTCAGAAGGACCTGAGTTCAAAGCTATGTGACTTTGGGCAAGTCACTTAACCCTATTTGCCTCAGTTTCCTCATCTGTAAAATGAGCTGGAGAAGCAAATGGCAAACCACTCCAGTGTCTCTACCAAGAAGATCTCAAATGAGGTCAAGGAGAGTCAGACACGGGTGAAACAGCATTGATATGTACACTACAGGGCTTCGCCATTCATTGGAATGGAGGTCCCGAGGGGAGGGGTGGAAAATGACCTCCTTCATGTTTCTCTTCACTGTTTCCATTCTGTGCTGTTCATTACCTCGCCAGGCAAATTGGAAATTTTTCAAAAAGAACATTATTTCCATTTTTTTCTCCATTTTCCAAGAAAAAGGTGATAGATATTTAGGGGTTCTCTGTCACTAACCTGAAGGGCAATAGATTTTATTTATGCGCTTTTAACAAATGGTCTTGGCAATAGCGTCAGCATTTCCCTCCATTATCTATTTATTCACCGGTAGCATTTGTACCATTTTCTTACCGTGAAAAAAAATGCATTAAAAGATGCAATGATGGGAAACTTTGCAGGACATCATTTCATACTTAATCTGTTTTCAAAGAGTATATTCGCTTCGTGTTTGTAAATTTTAAAGCCTTTCACTTGATATTCCATACTTTGCTACAATTCCAGGAAAAACGATTTTATGTGGTGAAAGTATGGTAATTGGTTTTTTACACATTGAAATGGCAACCTGATTTACTCAACATCTGTGCTGCCTAGGTGTGACCTTTAAAGGCAGATGACTTCACCTCAGCCACCTCTGGAAATGTACTGGGTTTTGACCCACCCTTTATTCTAGTAGGTCTGTAACTCATTGGAGATGTAAATGCTGATTCATCCCCAACTTTGCCCTCAGATGAAGGCTTCAGAATTTCCTCTCTGGTGAATTAGTTTTGTCGTGAGCATGGTTAAATAGGTACTACTATGAACCACTGGTTTACCGATGAAGGTTGCTGTTCTATTTCCTAAAATGGCTATAATATTTTCTGCCCTTCTTCCTGAGAAATAATTAAAGCCAGCAAAGGTACATGAAAAAAAATGGCATTTAAGTCAGGTACAACATGTACTGTCCTGCCTTCTGTTGATCAGCAGACAATAACTTATACACCGTGTTATAAGGTGTGGATCTAGAAACAGAATGAAGAATGTACCATGTCGATCGAACAGAAAAAGTGACTCTTAAAATAATTTTTGTCAAGAGAGGATGGAGCAATGAGTATTAAATTCATGAAACAAATAAAAATAGAACGATCTGCTGACAGTTTTAATAATCAATTTTATTGATTTGATTATTGATTATTAAAACAATATTGGTTATTTTTATTACTTTATTAAATTTGACTATTAAAACAGTTTTAATAATAATAATAAAACCATGGGAGATCCCAATTCCTCAGTGGGAGGTAATGCCTTAAGTAGCAATGGGATTATACCTAGACTTGTGCCTTTAAAAATGGAAACTTGTAGGAATGAATGAATGAATGAGTCAGTCAGACAGTAAACATTTATTAAATGCCTACTGTGTTCCAGGCATTTTGCTTAGTGCTAGGTATACAAAAAGAGGCCAGAAACAATTCCTGTCCTTAAGGAGCTTATAATCTAATGAGGGAGACAGTAATGTGTGCCAACTACATACAGATTAGATAGGCGGTAAACTGATGCCCAGAGTCGAGAGGTAGACTATCTTATTTTTGGAGTAGCCAAGAGGCCGCTGTATGAGGGAAGGAATGGAAAGGAATTTACTAAGTACACCGTAGGTACCGAGTGTTGTGTTAAGTGCTAGGAATTCCCCAAGACGTAAAGAGAGAATCCTTGCTTTCAGACAGCTTATATTCTAAAAGGAAAAAGATATTACATCTAGTTGAGGGGTGACCAGATAAGGAAGTTTTGTTCCCTGGAAGTTGGGTAGGGCTGGCAGATGGTACAGTGGCCCAAGTAGATGGAAAAATGGGATGTAATGGAAGCATCAGGTATAAACACCGGCCATGGATAGATGGGTGGGTGGATGGGTGGCTGGATGGGTGGGTAGATGCTGGATAGAGGGATTTTTGTTGAAATTATTTGGAAGTTCGTGTGTAGTAAATGCCTGATAAATGTCCATTGATTAAACGTCTGAATGACTACATTTTAACAGCATCTTTTGCATGAGTTTGATTTTTATAAGCCAGAAACACGTAGTCCTTTCTTTGTATTTTGAGTCGTAATACAGAAAACCATTCATGAGAGTGTTTGTTACAGATTCTGATGGACAAAATCTCAGAGTCAGATGAGACCCCAGAGGCCATCAAGCCCAGCCTATGGAGTCTTCTGTGTTGTGTATCTTACGTTAATAGGTGACTTGCTTAGATTTTTTTTCATGTAACCACATAATAGAATGTAAGCTTCTTGAGGACAGTAACTGTTTGATTTTTGCCTTTGTATCCCTAGCAAAGTTCCCAACATGTGAAAGATACTTAATAAGTAATTGTTGAATGGGTGAGTTCAATGAACTACCCAAGGCCATACATCTAGAACTGGGAGCAGAGTATCTCTGGAGGCCAATTTTTTTTAACCCTGTCTTTTTACATATGAGAAAATCTAAGGCCCAAGGAGTTTGTGACTTTCCCAAAGTCACACCTAAGCAAGTGTCAAAGACCAGGATTTAAACCTCAGTCCTTTGACTCCAGTCATTGCTTTTCCATTGTACTAAAAAAATAGATGCTGAATTTCAAGGACCAGTTCTAGAATTGCATACAATGTTCAGAGCTGATCTGACCAAGGTGAGCAGAGGCCAGAGTAACCTCCTAGAACCATTGCCTTTTCTGCCTGGTTCTGACCAAATGTTCAAAAAGACTTTCTGTTACTCAAGAGAACTTAATGAGGCCAAGTTTTGATGCTTATTTTAAACCCATGAGCAATCCCTTTGTTAGCTTCATGTTTGTTTTAGATCAGCTCCATTTCCATTAGATATATCAAAATCCCTTAACAGATACTCTTTATTAAATCAAGAACAAAAATAGTCTTTGTAAAGAATAAGATTGTGTGTGTTGTGCTATCATAATTGATCATGCCAGTTTTAAAAATCTTAAATTGGAACAAACCTAAATTGGTTTGGGGATAAGAGGAATAATCTAGTAATCATGAATCCTGTCAAAATTAGTGAAAACAAAAAGAATCATTACATCCCCTGAGCTAAAATGGCCCCATGGTAGCCATCACCGCAGGAACATCCATCCTAGGTTCTAGGATAGCCCACCCCAAGTCACATGGTCATCAGAGCTGCCATTTATACAATACCATGAAATTCACACAGCTCTCTATAGGAATTGACTCCTTGGAACCACAATTATCTCAGTTTTATAAATTAGGAATCTAATCACATAGCTAGTCCATATGTACTGGATCGATGGATGGACGGACAGACAGGCAGATAGATAGATAGATAGATAGATAGATAGATAGATGATAGAGTACATGGATGGATAGATGGATGGAGAGAGAGAGCAATTGTTACATGCTTACTGTGTTCCAGGTATCAGTGCTAGGGATACACATCAAAGCTGGCATGACGATCCCTGTCCACCAGGAGCTTACATTCTAATGGGGAAAGACCAAACAAAGGAAGAGGGAGGTGGGGTGTGGTCTGAGTTAAAGAATGGAGGGGGAAAGGGAACAAACATTAAATTCCCACTGTGTATCAAGCACTGTGCCACCCGTTTTACAGATTTTTTTCATTTCATCCTCACAACAACAGTCTTGTGAGATAACTCTATTATTATCTCCATGTGACAATAGGGAAGTTGAGACAGGGAAAGGTTTAAGTGATTTCTCTCAAGTCACTCAGCCAATGAGGGTCAGAGGGAATATTCAAACTCAGTTCTTCCGGACTCTTCATTCCTTTGCTCTGTCCACATTGCCACCATCTGCCCTGACCTTTTTGATCGAACGGAAAAAGAACAAAATGAAAGTGGGAGAAAAAGTAATAAGTTTTAAAATCTGGCTTATATAGATTGGGGAAGCCAACTGAGCCAGCCCTAGCAGAGCTGGATCTGATATTTCTGTTTTTAGCTTCTGGGGGGCAGTGTGGACATACAGAGGAAAGAGGAGGAAACGAATAAACAGAGGTTAAGTGACTTGCCCGGCAGGCATCCACTGAACCAACATCTGCCCTGTTCTTAGACTCAGATGAGTTGAATGTGAATCCCTGCTTTTGCTATCCTTGTGTGCTTAGGAAACATTTCACTGTCTCTGGGTCTGAGTTTCTTCATCTGTAAAAATGAGAGTATTAGTCTAACTAGATAATCACTAAGGTCCCTTCCAGTTCCATCATCCTCTCTGATAAAGCACCCCAAAAAGTAAAGTGGACTAATCCAGAATCAACATGAGGAATCCAGGAATCACCATATCCAGTTAGCCAGCCCCCTCCTTTGTGAGTTTTTTTTGAATGATATACTACAAGATGTGTGTTATGTGCACATACTCTGAATTGAAAACCTTTCTTCAAAAAAAAAAGCAACAAGAGTAAGGAAGTTTGGAAATCTTAGAAGTATATAGCTGAAGTAGAATAAATACATTTCCAAGGAGATACCGAAAATGTGCCTTGGCTTTGGTCTTCTTTTCCTTTATGGTAGCAAAGTATCTCTCAGGAACAGATGTGCACAACCCTGGTTAAAATTTCCTTGTCTGCTAACTTAGCTTGTCTCCTGATGGGACCCAAGGCTACAGTTTGCTGTCAAATTCTACATTTCAGTAATATCTACCATTTCATTTGGCTTTTATTAATCACCATAGGTACACCAGTAGATTTAACTGTTGGAGTTTACTTTCATTTAATGATATTAAAAATTATAGACTGGTTTCAGAGGAAGTACTAGACTGGAGGAAATGTGGAGCTTACCAACATTTGATTTCATATTTCACCTCAGGTATGTTCAGTTCAATTCAAAATATGTTGACCAAGAACCAAGCACCTTTGTTCAAGGCGCTGTCCTGGGTGCTAGGAATTCAAAGGCAGAAGCAGGTCAGCCCTTATCTCTGAAGCATTTATATTCTATTAGGGGGTGCAACATATATACTTGTAAGTAAATATGGAGTTATAAAAAGTAATTTCAAGTGGGAAAAATCACTTATCTGGAAAGACCTTGTAGAGGAGGGTTGTCCCTTAGGTGTGCTTTGAAGGAAGTTAGAGATTCCCGGGGGTCACAGGTGAGAAATGGGATATTGTATTGAAGAGAGAATGTTGCATGCACAAAGTGACCAGCAGTCCCATTTAACTAGAAGAAAAAGCAGGTAAACAGGAGAAATGTGAAATAAAGCTGGAGAGGTAGGCAGGAACCATATTGTGGATGCCTGACTGAAGATTTTGTCATTTATCTTTGGGGTAATAGGAAAACCTGAAGATATTTGAAGAGGGCAGTGGTGTGTAGAGCAGGGTCAATTTAAGGTCTTCCACCCAGTATATTCCTAGAATCTCATCTCATTCAACCTCCCCTAGAAGGCTTGAATGATTGTCAATGAGAAATTAACTGCTCCTCAAGGAAATCTGTTCCACTTCTGGACAGCTACCATTGCCCTGACACCAGGTGGTCAGCAAATATTGATTAAGTGACCAGAGCACTGGAAAATCAAAGAAAGACAGTTGTAGTACCTGTGCTCAAGGAGCTCCCATTCAAATGGAGGAGATGGCATGCAAACAGGTAGTTAGAAGGTAGTCTTAGAAGGAAGATGCTTGTGGGAGGGGGAAGGAAGAGGGATAGGGAAGGCACAGAAAGTGGAATTTGAGCTGAATCTTGAAGGAAGCTGAAAGAGAACCAGAGCATTCCAGGCATAGGCATTTCAGCCCCTCAATGTTGACTAACACTAAAACTCAATTTCCCACCCCTGTTGATCCTACATGGTTCCACTCTCTGGAGATAATTGTAGGACTCCTTTGGGCAGCCCTTTGTGTTCTTAAAAGACTTCTCTCCTAACCCCTCCCCAAGTCTTCTCTTACCGGAGATCAACATCCTCTGATTCCTTCACCTAGTCTCTTCATGGCATGATATCCAGCCCCCTCCCTTCCTATGCTTCCTGACCTCAAGATGCTTCAAGCCATCAGTGTCCTTCCTAAAATGTGATAGAACTGAACATAGAACTCCAATGTGATCACACTAGAGTAAGGTACAGGACAACTCTTGCCTCCTCTAGCATGTAATAGGTGTTTAATAAATGCTTACTGACTCACTGACCACCTTTGTTGGGACACCTGCTCCTGGTAATGCCAGGCACCTGCCCTTGGTGTCCATAGAAAAATTTGGCTCCCCTCCATCATTGAGGATAAAAAACATGCCCAGAAATGTGTCAGCATGAGGACAGTGTAACCAGAACCAAGATAAACAAGCGGTGATGTGTGTACCTGCTCCCACACTCAATGGTTTATGTAACAGTGGCTAGCATACTTCTGCAAATGTCTCCGGGGCCCCAGGTTTTTATGTTCACGTCACCTTAAAGGAAGGCAGCACATATGGTGAGTTGGAGACAAACTTTAAAGTACTGAGCTATTTCCCTGAGGACGTTTCAATCAGAATAGTTTATGGATTTCAAGAAGTAAAGTCATTTTCAGTGATTTAAACGATTAAGTACAGGATATGAGTAGCAGAATTCAGAGATCCTTCTGTGAGGGAAAGGCCAAATTGCTGACTTTCAATGATGCTGGAAGACGCTGAACAGCCTACCCAGGCCAACCTGTTGGTTTTAAAAAGAAGCCATCAAGATTTTACCTATTTTCCACCTATCTTCGCTTTTACTTTTGGTTGAAAAAAATGTCTATCTTACTGACAAAAGAACTAAATATAGAGAACAGACTCATTTCTTTTGCAGATGGGAACCTCAAGGAAATGAGATTTCGTTGGGAACTCTTTCCACCGTCCTGTCTGTGACTTGGTAGATAAATCCTAGAGAGTTACCTGAGGCATGTACAGATGGAGTCATACCCCTTGTAAGGATCAGAGGAGGGATTTGAACTCAGGGCTGCCACTACTCATCCTGCATGTCACATGCATGACTGTTAGCCATCGTCAGTCAGGCTGCTGCTCCTGGCTGCATTTCTTGGCCATTGCACGGTCCTTGTTTTGAACGACTGGTCTGGGGCAGCTCAGGCCCTGGCCTCTTGGTTAAGTTGTCACACAGCCATTGTACAAGGTAAACACTGAGCCGGTGACAGACACCTGGACTCCTTGGCCTTTCTCATCACCAATAGATCAGAATTGGAGATCTGGTCAATTAAACAAAACAGACAAGAAGGACGGGGAGTGCTCCCAGGGCATGTCGTAGCCAATGCCAGGAGGGTGCGCAGAGGCAGCCCCACGCGTCTGAGCAGCCTGGTTCCCAGGGAAGAACCCGGACGTAACCCTGAGTTGCCTAAATACTGTGCCAAAATGTTTTCAGTCCAGAAATCTGAATGGACGCTAATTGTGTCACTCACTAGTTTCCAAGTCCTTGGCCTGTTTGACTGTTTGGGTGAGCTCAGTATTTGGGCAGAAAAACAAAGACCTCCTGCTGCACATTTAGGAGACCAGGTACATATGCCCTGAGGCCCGACATGTACCCCTCCCGCTGATTGTTTTGTAAATCATCCTTGGCTCCTTTCATAGATAGAGATAAAAATTAATGCAATTTTTTTTGCTCATCTTTTAAAATTTCCATGTGTTCCCTTCATGGCACAATGTAATGGGAGAGCCCACAAGGCCTGTGCTCTGACATTTCCTTTTGTCAGACCGCGAACAGATGATTTAACCTCTCTGGGCCTCAGTTTCTCCATTTGTAAAATGAGGGGAATGGCCAGACGATCTCTGAGGTTTTTTTCCCTGCTCTAAAGTGTGCTCATCGGCTCTTCGTAACTATTCAGTTGAGATGAAAGACAAGATATGCACCTACAGTAACCCCCCTGGGGCTCAGGACCCTAATTCGGTGTTCATTTGGATGTCATTTCTGTTTTTACTTAGCGCTCAGCATCTCTTACAGAGATATAGCTTGTCATTCAACAGTAGGGGCCCTTTTGGGGGGGGTGTCATGACCCTTTGACAGTCTAGTGGGGGAGGGGAACATGGTACCCTCTAGGTCCTCAAGTGTGACCCTTTGACTGAAAACCTCAAAGTTGGATTCTGGCAAAGGGCCACATGTGCCCTCAAGGCCTCGGGTACCCCACCCCTGGTAGTGAAACCCTTCCCGATACGATTTTTTAAGTGCGTGAAATACGTAGGAACACAAAGGAAGCCAACCATGCTGGAATACAGTTACTAAAATGCTAAAACCAGAAATAGTTGGCCTGGGCCTCAGATTAAGTAGCCCTGTCTCAAAGGACATGCCCCCATCTATGCATTTTTCCTGATTTTGCTTTCTTCAGTTACTAAGGCTGGGTGGTTGGCCCAGAAGAAGGAGAGGCCTATTAACTGTCATTTATTACTGGTGATAATTTACTGAGCATTCGACGCATGTGTTCTTTGGTTTTTCCATCTGGGCGGTGTGGAGTAGGACATTCTGCTCAGGACTCCAGAGTATTAAGATAAAATCAGAACTCTCAGAGAGCTTGCAGTGTGTTGGGAGAGGAGACGTCTCTGTAGAAAACAGAACGTGTCCATGAAATCATCACAGCCCCTCACCATGTCACTGATATGACAGGCATGACTTCAGACTCAACTGCATGGGAATTTTCAGACAATGGAATAGGAAACTTGGCCAGAGGGACGTAATGTCCAGTGTGGGCTGCCTGGGGAGGTGGTGAGCCCCCTCCCTGGGAGCCCAGATCAATCACCCTTGGTCATTCTTGCTTCAGATATGAGTTGAACTGAGTGTCCTCAGAGATTCCTTCCAAGGCTATGTCTTGCCATGAGCAGGTCAGGAACAATCTGTTCTTGACTCAGAAGGGAACCAGCAAGAGCAGCCTAGTTCACAAGTGGGGCACAGCCGTGAGGGGCCGAGACCAAGGAGTATTCAGCTGGGGAGACGGGCACACCGAGGGATGAGCTGATGTAACACCATCGTTTTAATAAAAGAAAGAACACTACATTTAAATGCATGAATGAGAGGACAGGACGTCAGAAGGGCTCTTCTGTATTCATAAGACTTTCCCTGTGTTCTGTCCTGGAACGAACAATCTCAGAGCTTGGCCAGGGTTCAGGGACAAGGCACAGCAGTAATCGAAGGGTTACAGAGGCGATGGTGTCATTTAGCTTGGAAGAGAAAAGGCTGAGAGCCAACAATAGGGGGATTCAGATGTATACAGAGCTGTTTTCTTGGGGACTGGCTCTCTGTTCCATTGCTGGGGGCAGAGCTAGAATGGGCCAGGGAATAAATTGAAATGTAATCATTTTCTGGAAATGAAGGCTGTTTTCTGATTGCCACTCTGCTCATCACAAAGGATCCCCTTTCCAGCTGTTTTGTTTGGGGGGATGGTTGTATAATTCTTGAAGCTGACTAGAGTTTTTTGTTTGTTTGTTTGTTTTTACCCCATTGGGATGACACTAAATATATGCTATTTAGATAGACTTTTGTGTAAGTATTAATGCTAAAACACCCACTGATAATATAAGTTTCCAAGTAATTACCCTGTTCTAAGGGGAGTTTTGGTTACTTGTATTTCATTATGAAAACCAGGGTTCAAGTCCAGCCTGTGTGGAGCTATGAGAAAGTCATACTATCATAAATTTAAAGTTAGAATGGAGCTAAGAGGCTTCTTCATGTTACAGATAAGGAAACAGGCACAGAGCCAGTAAGTATCTGAAGTGGGATTCAAACCTAGTCTTTTAACTCCAAAGTCAGTGCTGTTTCGAGCATTACCATGGCCACGTTACCTCATCACTTAGCATTAACATTACCATACCTGTTACATGCAGGACCCTGTGCCAGGCAATAGGAGTCATGAAGCATGGTTGCTGAGGCATAGATGATGGCTTTCCTCCACATTTTACTGGAGTCTTGTACTTCCCAACTCTCATACCATCACTGTAAGAAAGCCAGCAAATACTTCACATGCAGAGAAACTGAGTCACAAAGAAGCTTAGGGGGAGCTGCTTTCATAAAGTAAAACTCCTGTGTTGATTTCTGACTATGGGGACAGTGGTGGCACTGAGGCAAAAAGCACCTGTGTGGGTGGCCCAAGAACAGAAAACCAACACAGGCCTCAACTTCTATCGAGCCCCAGACCCTTCCGCTGAGCTGAGGACTTGCATCTTGGGCTGACGTTGCTCACACATAGAGGAATGATTCTGACTGGGGATGATGGCTTCCTGGCATGTTTTAAGCTGGAAATCTCCACAGGGAGAGATCACCATGGCAATGGATTCCATTGACAATGACCATGAAAGGCTATGGATCGAGTTATTGTCTTAGAGGGTAGGAAGGACTATTCATGGACCCTTTTCTGAGATTTTTTATTTGGTTTGCTCCTTGCAGTTAAATTCATAATCCCACTTCCCAAGGCACAAGTCAGCATCTTCTTGTCCATGCGAAGGGGTAACATGCTTAAAGAAGTGATCTTGTAAACAGAACAGTGAGAGAGAAAGAGAGATGATAACATTTGGGCGTGTCTAAATAGTGTTCTGAGGCTAAATCTGCTAGAATTAGTGCCCTCAATGCTGGCCACTAAGAAAAAGCAGTCATGTGAAATTTCACAGTTGAGATCAGGTTGAAATCAGTGAGAAGGCATTGGGACTCCTGGTGACCCCTTGTGACTCCTTACACTCAGAGATTCAGTTCTATTCCACAAGCATTTATTAAGAGCTACCAATGAATGAATGAAAATTGGAAAACAGTAAGTAGATGAATGAATAAATGAGTTGCCATATTCGTACATGGCTAGGTGCTGACCATAAAATAATAAAGACAGAGTCGCCCCTGTCCTCCGGGAGGCTTACGTCCCACCGGGGAGCTTAGCCTGCTAACTGGGTCCACAGTTAGACAGGCTCTTAGAGTTCATCTAAACCAGGGGTTCTTAACCAAAAGTCCATGAACTTTCCAAAACATAGTTTGCTATCTTTATAATTGGTTTCCTTCACAACACTATGTTTTATTTTATACACTTAAAAACTTGATTCCAAAAAAGGGTCTGTGTGCTTCCCTAGTATGCCAAAGGGGTCCATACTGCGAAGAAAGATCAAGAACTCTTGATCTGATCTAAGTCCCTCCTTTGGGAAACAGCCCCAGAAAAGCTCAAAGGACATGCCCAGAAGAGGTCCTTGATGTTCCTCTAAACCTTCCCTTAAGGATCCAGCCTGGTGCTGGAGATCTGGTTCTTTTTAGATCTCGGATATCAAGGTTCCATCAGCTATTTCTCATGTTACACACATCCTCAGCAATGTCCTTGGTGCCATTTTTTGTGCCTAGATTAACATTCATCACATGCTACAGCTGGAAAGTCACAGCCAGGATCAGTTTGTGTTTTTAAAGCATGGACATTTTGAAGGGAGTTGAGGGAGGCTCAAACAAGAAGGGGAAACCTAGTCCAATTCCTTCATTTTACAGATGAGGAAACAGGCCCAGAGAACTCACATAATAAGTCAGAGTTCTGGAATTTGAACTCCAGCCCTATCTCCATTACCCCATCAGCAAGGGTGGATCTC
The DNA here is from genome assembly GCA_028627135.1 of Pseudochirops cupreus. Taxonomy (NCBI): domain Eukaryota; kingdom Metazoa; phylum Chordata; class Mammalia; order Diprotodontia; family Pseudocheiridae; genus Pseudochirops; species Pseudochirops cupreus. The sequence continues at coordinate 27,846,454 of CM053580.1, forward strand.
TCCTTTTAAAAGGTGCCTGTCCTTGTCATAGGAACCCAATCCAGCAGGCAGGGTGACAGGTTCCATAGGACTCTAGAACCAGAGCTGTCCATTGAGTTCTCTGAAAACTTCATGGAGAACAGTGAGGCACATGGTCCATCATCTCCATCACCCTCCCTACTCATTTAAACGTCCTCAGTTACCGGACATTCACTCATGCCAGGAAAGAAGCATCATTACCTTGTAAAATTCCCTCCCCCCAGTAGTGTTTAGGTTTTTTTTTAATCAGATTTTTTTTTGCCTAAACTACCCTAAAAACAATTTTCAGGTGCCTCTTTACTTTGTAACTTGTAACACTCAGTGGTAGGCAAATCTCCATTGGCTTCTACCATTAAGAGTGAGTCAGTCCTTACTGGCACATTATGTAAGCATCAGGTTGGGCTGTCTCAAGAGAATAAAGAAAGTACATACTGGAAAGCACTTGTTAGTCCATTATCTCCTGGGTTACTGGGCTATCATGGCTGCAGGCGCATGTTTTCTGTACCAAATCTTAAAAGATGAGAGCAGTCTTTTTCTGCCCTCGTACAGTGGAAAGGATGCTGCTTTTAGAGTCCCAGCACCTCATTTTCTAGCTGGGTAGCTGGCTGCGCAGGCTGCATCTGACTGCCTCAGAGTCCTGTAGTACAGAATCTGTACATGTGAGGATAAAATGAGATGATAGTTGTAAGGTGCTTTGCAAAAACAGAAACCAGACTCAAAAGTAATTGGGAAATGTTTTAACAAAATTTTAAATATATATATATATATATATATATATATGTATATGTGTATGTATATGTATATATACGTATACACACACACACACACACACACACACATAGTGTACAACATTGATAATGTTACTTTGTGGTTTTCCAAGTCAGTATGCTACCCACAGAGAGTTATTTAGCATGGTACATGGCATATATTAGGAGCTTAATAAATGCTTATTGATTAATCAGTTGATCAATATTTGAGTTTGACACCATTGTCCTGTACCAGGTCTTATGTAATCCCACCCTAGAGGGGTTGGGGTGGGGGAAAGGACTTTCCATTTACTATGTATGTATTTTATATTATACATATTATTTTTACCCAATAGACTAAGCACCATTCGTCCATTCACTAAGCATTTATTAAGTGCCTCCTATGTGCTAAGTACTTGTGATGCAGTGATCAAAGAAGGAAGTAGACTTTGTCCTCAAAGGGTTTACAGTCTGTTGGAGAGCCTTGAATCATTTAAGTGGCTCCAGTGTGCCAGGCACTGTGCTAAATCCTAGACAGTGTGGAAAGCACTATTTTACATTCATTTTGTATTTCTTGTGCTAAGCACAATACCTGGTACATGGTAAGGAGGTGCTTGATTAAATGCATGATGAATAAATGGATGACAAAGCATCATGGAAACCCAAATTATTTCAGACGTCCAGCCTCCTAGAAGCAGTCATACTTCTCGAAGAGAGCTTGGATCTAATAGGGTGATGAATAGGGAAAATTATAAGGGGGCAGGATGTTAGCTCTGTAGTTCTCCAGTGCCAACTGAGTACCTTGTTCAGAGTAGACATCTAATAAATATTTATTGGAGAGCTTCGGCTCCAAAAGAAGATGAGAAAATAACCCTTTTTCTGTTCTTTGCAAAGGTGCAGGACATTGGATGTAGAGCAACGCTGGGTGTAGAGCATCACGTATTCTCAATCTCAGCTGATACTGTTTTTTCCCCCTCTTTATTCTTTGCTATGAGAAATGGGCTTGCTGAGTAGCGGCCTGGGAAGAGATGCATTCAGAAATTAAGGTGATAGAACAGTAAAAGATAACCATAAAAATGGTTCTAGATTATAAACAAATACTTATCTAATTGAACTTTAAGGCAAGTGAATTCCCATATTGCACACGGATCATAGACATGTCCCTTTTTGTCACACTATAACAAAAGCTAACATTTGCATAGCATTTTAATAATGATGGTTAACATTTATATAGTGATAGCTAACCTTTATGTA
>CM053580.1:27848971-27861181 GCA_028627135.1 Pseudochirops cupreus
TAATAATAGTTAACATTTACGTAGTACAGTAATGATGATACTAAGCATTTATGTAAGCACTTTAATAAGAGTAACCTTTATGTAGCACTTTAATAACAGTAACCTCTATGTAGCACTTTACTAATAACAACGGCTAACATTTACATGGCATTTGAATAATAATATTTATATAGCACTTTAATAATAACGGTTAATAACATAGCACTTTAATAATAACAGTAGCTGCCATGTATACAGCATTTACTATGTGCCTGGTACTGTACTGAGCACTGTACAGATATTCTCTCATTCAGTCCTCACTACAACTCTGCAAGGAAGGTGCTGTAACTATTCCCATTTCACAGTTGTAGGAACTGAGGCAAGCAGAGGTTGAGGGAGCTGTCCGTGGTCCCAGAGCTAGGAAGTGTCCGAGGCTGGGTTTCTGACTCACAAGCGCTCTGGGCACTGTGGAGCCCCCTACTGCCCCGTGTGGATGTAGATGACTTTCCTGACCCACATGCCTTTGTGAAATGGATTAACGGCGACTTTCCCATCTCTCTCTCTCGCCAAGGTGTACAAGGGAGAAGATGCATCCTTCCAAATCTCAGGCCTTCAGAGCAACACCGATTACCGATTCCGCGTGTGTGTGTGTCGTCGTTGCTTAGATACCTCACAGGAGCTGAGCGGAGCCTTCAGCCCTTCAGCCGCTTTTGTACTACAGCGGAACGAGATGATGCTCGCGGGAGAAACGGGGTGCTTCGACGACCCCAAAAGGAAGAGCCCAATGCCTACTGATGGACAGTTTGCAGCCCTCATCGTCCTTGGCTTCGCGGGCCTGTCTGTTTTGTTTGCCTTTATATTACAGTACTTCTTAATGAAGTAGACCAGTCCAACAGAGTCCGAGGTATGAATTTAGGTAATGCTACGCATTGTAATACACAACATTTATCCAGATAGTCCTTTAAAAAAAATTTTTTTTAAACCTTTTTTGTTCTTTGATTTATATACTTCTCTTGTTTTACAGTTCTAGCTAGGAATAAAATATCAGTGTTTTGGTGCACCTTTTTGAAATGCAAAACTAGGAAAAGGTTCAACTAGCAAACCCAATGCCAAAAGCAAGCTTTCCTCCTGCTGAGTTTTCTTTTCATTTTTTTTTCTTTCAATTTGCCTTTGCACCGTTTTCACCGGTGTCTTTCTCAACCTTCAGTTTTATATGTTACTGTTCAGTAGACAACAAACACCAGTCACTTCTTTCTGTCTTTTTTTTTTAAATCATTGTATACTTGTAAACATTAATCAGTTACAATGTGTGTAGAGATAGGGTCGGAGTGCTGTTGTAAGTGAATGAAACGAGGTATTTGGAGTATCGCCAACAACGTTGCATGAGACTGATTCACTACAAGGCATCTGCCCTAAGCACCATTTATTGTTTATTTTTTATTTTTATTTTTTTTGTCACTCAGTTATTTAACGATGATTAGCTCATTTAAATCAGAATGTGTACTACAGGCTAAAATATTTTTATAATCTGTTATTCTTATAATTTTTAACACTATGAACTGCCTCTATAAAAAAAAATCAAGTAACCAAAATGCATATCAGTGATGGCGCATTCTAGATTTTTCCCATGTCAATCCATAGCAGTAACTTTAAGAGGGCATTGTGCAATAGCTAGCTAGTTATCTCCTTGGCCAGCTGTCTGAAAGCTGCTTTACCCTGTTTGTCTAGCCTTGTATATAACTACTCCTAATCTAATCACTAGATTTTATTATATTCTGTTACATTGAACATGAATTATCTGACTCGGACTGGTGACAGCTTCCTGCCTCTGCTAATTGCAGACAATTTTACACTAACCATGAGCAGTCTCTCTCTCTCTCTCTTGCTCTCTCTCTCTCTGTCTCTCTCTGTCTCTCTCTCTCTTTCTCTCTTTCTCTGTCTCTCTCTGTCTCTCTTACCTTGTCAGCTCATTAATTTTGGAAGATTCGCTGGTAGACCGATGATTGTCTCATTCTTTGAGGTATCGATAAAGTGATTGCATTCCAATATCTTTAACCAGTATGCACAAGCCTATTCTAACAGAGCAGAAGGAAATTGATAAGACAATATTGACAAGACAAAAGAAAAATCCACTGAATTCATAGTTTGTCTTACCATGTTTTGACCTGGCTATACATACATACACAGGGAGTGGGAATGATCTGGTGGTTAACACAGAGTATTGGGAGTCAGGAGCCCTAGATTCTGTCCCTGGTTCTGTCACTAACTTGCTGCGTGACCTTAAAAAGTCACTTTAACCTCTCTGTGCCTCACAGTTTCCCCAGCTATTGAAAACAAGCCTGGGGATTCTAATACTTGTTTGTAAGTGCTTTGAGAGCCTCGGACAACAGGTGCTATAGGCCACGTGCAAAGCATTATTCTGTCATGCTGATTTGGAGTCATGAAAGAATTGATTTTTTTTTAACCCGAAGTCATTGGACTATTTATATGAAGTCAGTAACGTGAGAGTACCTCAGGGACATTTCAGAGTTGGAGGTGCAAATTATTCCAAAAGGGTGCAACAGACACAGTATAATCCCCAGCTTTTGTTTTATTTTTTTGTTTGTTTTTTGTATATTTTTGCTACTTGGTTTGGCTTGGTCATAGCTCTGTTGTGCTTGGTCTTCATTGTCTGCAATGCCGTGTCCTCCTGTACTAGCGTGAGATTCCCATCACCAAAGTCATGGGGAAAACCAACCATACCTTTGTTTGGGATTTATTTATACTATATTCTGCATTCAGTACTTTAAATACCAATTACAGTGCAATCTTTTTATTTATTGTAAAAAAAAAATAATAAAAAGTGTACTTATGTACTAATTGTCCCTGGCAGCATGTTATATTTTTTTGTCTTGTTTTATAATGTTGTAATTTTAGGTCAGTCCTTTTTTTTTCCTTATCCCTGGCGACATTGGTAGTGTTATTAATCTGACATTTTCTTGTGTTTTTTAAGGACGAGAGCATCTAGTATATTCAGTGCCAAAAACGAAAAAACAGATAAATAATGAAAATAAAAAACAGCCCATGATCCGTGATTGCAGAGTTTACATGTGTCCAGAAATCATAATCCTCTCTCGGAACAAAGTGCTGAGATCCACGAATCATGCTGTGTGCCTAGATCAGTGTAGGACTTAACGGATTTTGATGTTTTGCCATGAACAGTAAGAATGAGTTGGATTAGCCTGGCAAATGAGTATCACCGAGATCTCTTTTGGCCAATTTACTCCGTGATTTTAATGGATTTGCCATACAAACCATTCAGGCCTTGTAGTTACATTTGAGGAACAGGTGTTTTTGGAATATGCATTATTTCAAAGCAATGAATATTCAGTAAGTACAGCTTTCCCCCCTCATCCCTTCCACCTCACCTGCCATTTTGAAAAAAAAAATCCTCTCTGTTGGGTGAATGCTTCCGAATTGCTGCTGTGGCAAAATCCTCTCTATGGGTTGTGTGTGTTTTGTTGTGTGCGTGTGTGTGTTTTGTTGTGTGCGTTTGTGTGTTTAATAGGGTAATAATAGTTTGTGCCAAAATGGCTTTGGCTATTTGACCATTTTTATGATTTTGAAAATCTTTTGTTTTGCCACCAAGAAGCTGAAATAGTTGAAACAGAAGCCTGGAACACTTCATGTTATTGCCACCCAGAGTCATTGGAATGGAAAGGTCCAGCTCTGGGTTTGGAGCTGAAAGGCATAGGTCCAAATACCAGCTCTACTCCTCATCCTTTCTGTGATCTGGTGTAAGGCCGAAATCTCTCAGCCTCAGCATCCTAACTATACAATGAAGGGGTTGTTCCTGTCTCAATCCAGTCTCAATCCTGCAGGATTCTACTTGTTAGCACAATGAGTGTTAGGGAGTTCTTAGCATCACACATACACACACACACACACACACACACACACACACACACACACACACACCACATTGCTGAGGCCTTTGCCTCCCCCTTAGCACCGAGCACAGTGCCTTGTATGCAGTAGGCACTCAATACACGTTCGATGACTTGAGCTAAATATTACCGTACGCCTCCAATGTACACAGGACTATAAGCTGAAGTGTCTCATGACTGTTGCTGTGTAGAAAAATGACTTCTCGATCTCTTAACTTCTCCCACTACGTCATACCCTCCAACCCCTGCCTTGACAAGTACCAATCATATGAAGCAAAACATTTGAGTCCTTAATGAAATTGTTTAATTATGGTGGAAATGAGCCTTTTTAAGGGGGAAAAAACGTCATATTCTCTATCTTGTTTTTATCAACTTGAAACATTGAGGGTCTTCTAACCTTGGTTGGTTGGCTACGGTAACTCAGTATTCCTGTCAAAATTGAAAAGTGCCCTAGCTGAAGTGTTTGAATGTTTTCCTTGCACAATTCTTTAAATTGAAAGACAAAAAATGGTTTACCTCACTGTTGGACATACATTCCAAGCTTTTCAACTTTAAGAGAGAAATAATCATACGTTTTTTTCATGTATTGTAAATTTTAGACTATTTCACATGCATTGTATTAAAACTGCCATATCAATTTTAATGTATAGATTTTGCAAATATTACGCCCTATGTAATACCTAACTGTATCTGTAGTGTGTATGTAATATATTTATGCTCAATAAATGTTTTAATTCTTTCGAACTCGAGTAGGAATTTTTTATTATTCACAGCATCCTTTGAATAGATGACATAGATGTAATTGCCTTGCTTCTAATTCTTAGTATTTGGGGAAGGAAAATACTCCTGCAGATGGTACTTTCCTTGTAGAATCAAATCATCACCCAAGTTGGAGGGGACCTCCAAGGCAAACTAGTCTGGCCTGTTTCCGAGCAAGAATCCCCTTCAAGCAGTAATCCTGCCTCCATTTAATGGGGAAGCCCACTCCCTCTGGAGATGGCCCATCCCACTTTTGATGCCTCTAAATATTAGGAAGTTTTATCCTTACCTCAGGCGTCATTTGGGTCTAACACTGCCCTCTGAGACTAAGCACACAAACTTAAATCTCTCATCTATATGACAGCCTTCAGATACCTTTGGAGATAATGATCGTGTTCTAACTGAGCCATCTCTTCTCCAGGCTCCACATTCCCTGGTTTTTCAGCCAGTTCTCCTATGGCGTGAAGACCCTTCACTATCCTGGTTGTCTTCCTGGAACCTCTCCAGCATATCCATGTCTTTCCTGAACTAACATTCCAGATGTGAGCTGACCAGGGCAGCTTATAGCTTATTCTTAGATGCCACGCCTCTCACTTCAGCCAAAGATTACATTAGCTTTCTTGTCTGCCATATTATGCTATTTATTCATATTGGAATAGGGAGTCAAACAGATCCCAATGTCTTTTTTTAAGCAAACTTACTATCTCCTTATACTTACTTTGTCTTAACCTTTTTGAAATCAATTTTTGGAACCCAAGTGTAAGACTTGACGTTCATCCCTATTATGTTTTACAATATTTGATTTGACCCTATCAGGTCCAAGATCTTTTTGAATCCTGACTTTACTATGCAGTCTGATGGCTGTCCCTCTCACCATTAGGGAATCTGAAAATTGGATTGCTATGCTGTCTACATCTTTTTTCCTATTAGTTCTGAAAGTAACCCTGAATTTTTTGCTTTTTACAAAAATACTATGGTATACACTCCCTTGGATGCCTAGGAATAGGACTGGATCATTTTAATTCAACAAATATTAAGTGCCTACTATATGCAAAACATTGTTTCAGATAATCAACAAATATTTATTAAGCACCTGTGTCTTGGCAGACACTGTCGGAGGGGAAAAGATGTGAATTCTCAATGCTTTATAGTTATTTCATGATTAAATTTACATGAGATTTCTGTTTTTAGAAAATAGTAACAACAGACCGGGGCTGTCTCTAGTTGTCCTGATCTGTATCTTGCCAGATGGCTCTGGAGTAGGTGAGGCTGGTGACTGCACAGCCCTGCCTCACTTAAATCCAATTCACTTGCGTGATATGTCATGGTCCTCTTCCAGAACAAAGGACCAACGACAATAAGCATGGCCAATGAATTAATCACCTGGGAGCCAGTGTATTCACTGGGGATGACTTTCTTCATCCTAAGCTTCACAGTGTATTCCTAGGACCATACTAGCAACCAGCCTTTCCAAATTGGCAGGACTTAGACCAAACCTTGCACTGCCCTGACGTAAAGAAAGTCAGCATCATGTCTATGCTACAATGAAGGCAGTTGGTTCGGTTAAGTGTAATGATTTGGAGTCAAGAAGACTCACTGAAATGTTCTGGTCAGCCACTGTGCTAAGCCCTGAGAATATCCCTGAACTCAGGGAGTTTCCATTCTCTGTCAGAGAAGTGTGTGTACATATGAGAATATCCAGAAGAGATACAAGCTTGGAGGCATCCATATCCAACAACATTTGGCATCAGAAGCTAGGTAGTAGGGAGAGAGTTGTGTGCCAGTCTGATCATACGTGTCATTAAGAGACCTCTGAAGCCAATCAATCAATAGATTGAGCAAGTTGCCTGCTATGTTCCGGCCCCACTGCACTCAGCTCTGGTTCATATAGTCTAGATGAAGAAATCAAGGGCCAAGTGAAGTAACCTGCCCAAAACTGATTTCCATTCTCTTCCAAGAGTTCTTCACGTGTAGAGTCAGAAACTAGAAATAGATGATGATGCAGGATAGACCAGTGTCCACCAAGTACTGAGGTTTCAAAATTATAAATCACTTTAAAGAGCAGAGATTCCCTCTCACCACCCCCAGCTCCCAGAAAAGCCAGCTAGGAGAACAGGTCGTACAGTTCTGTTTACTCATCAGTAAGTCCCTCTCCATCCAGAAAGTTAACGGTTCATATCAACAGTTTACTCACATGAATTAAAAAGGTATTTAACTCTCATAGCAAACCAAACTCCTGAGGTCCATAGGAAACAATGCAAGGATCATATGGAGAGGATCATATGCCCCAAATATATGGTGCATAGATTTGTGAAGCATCCTGCATACTTTGCATCTATACTGGTGTCTACCTACATGCTGTCTGTCCTAGCTGACTGTAAGTAATCTCCTTGAGGGTGAGGACCATTTCCCTTGTTCAGTCTTTATCCCCAGTACTTAGTCCAATGCCTGTTTTTTTTTCCTGCAGCCGTGCGTTTAAAATGGTAAAATGCCTATCCTCCCCTCATTTCTGCCTCTTGAAATTTCCAGTGCCCCCCTTCTCCCTGAAAACATGCCTAGCCTCCCCAGCTGCAGGGAATCTCTCCTCTTTGAATCTGTTGTAACACTTTGTCGAATCAAGTCCACAGGCTTTTAAGTGTTCTGTGTATCAGGTTGCATGATAAAGCAAAAACCAAGAGAGTCCCTGCCCTCAGTTAGCTCAGATTCTAACTGAGGAAGACAGTATAAAAGGGAGGAAAGAGGGTGTGAAGATGAAATGAGGAGAATAAAAGATGGCTGGTTCTTTATGATGGGGTTCCTGGAGAGGAAACGATGAATCAGAACCAATACTAGATAGATAAACCGACTTTTAAAAATACACATTACTAGCAAGCAGAGCCAGGAAAATGTAGACGATGTAAATGTAAAAAGCGGATAGAGTACACAGTCTGAAATTAGGAAGACTCATCTTTCTGAGTTCAAATTTGGCCTCAGGCACTTAATAGCCATGTGGTCCTGGGCAAGTGATTGCTTTAACCCTGTTTGCCTCAGTTTCCTCATCAGTAGAATGGGCTGGAGAAAGAAATGGCAAACCACTCTATTATCTTTGCCAAGAAAACCCCAAATGAGGGCATGATGAGTGGTGCGAGACATAGTCACTATCTTAGTTAATGTTCCTGAATGGCTTTTTTGGTCTCTTTTTCTTTTAAAAAGGGTGTTTAAACACTGTTTAAAAACCATGGTTCCCTCCAGAGGGGAGGAGGAAAGAAATATTCCAGAATGAAGGTGATATTAAAACATTGTACTGATCAAATCAAAGATAGAAACATAATGAAACAATGGAAAAAATTAAAATAAAAATGAGACAATTTTTAAAAATTAAAATAAGACAATTTTAAAAAAAAATACATACTACTTGTTTACAAATAGGCATGTTGACTTCCAGGTCATAATCATGTGTTTTCTTTTCCTCCCTAAATAGATCATAACCTCTGCTCTCCCCACCACCAAATGACCCCATCCTCTTCCTGCCTTCACTTTTTTTGGATAACCCACATTATTTCCATTAAATCACATGGCATCATCTACCTTACTTCCCACCCCTACCCCAAACAGATTTAGAGATAATAGTGATCCATTTGCATGATGTTTTATACTGCTCAAAGCACATTCATGTATATTAGCTCATTGGATACTAGGCTCCTAATTAGGTAATTGCTCATGACTATCAGAAGGCCAGAAGTTCTTGTGCCAATCAGCTTATCACTCTGGGCAACACGGATAATAACCACAGGGACTGGAATGAAGCAAACAGCCTAATGATGCTGCTGTGCTGACTCGCTAGGTAGCTAGCCAGCCACCCACCCAGGCTCTCCAGAGGAGGTGGGGGGGAAGAGCCAAGGGTTTGGAAAACCTGGGACTGACCTCATCTCCCTCAGGACCTAGAGAAAAGATGATTCAGATGCAAAGAAAGACTGGAACCAGAACAGATGGAAGAACATTTCTTCTGGGGCTTTCTTCATTCTCAGTTAGGTAGCAGTTGATGGTGACATGACTGATCCAGTCAAGGCTGGAAGATCAGAACCACAGAACCACTGAACCTCAGAGTAGGGAAAGGCCCTCGCTAGCCATGTATTACAGTCCACACATAAAAAAATGTCTTAAAAAGATTCTTTCTACAATCCTGCTGACAGTCGATCAGGCTCATTCCCTCTCCTTTGGACCCTTATGAAAGCCTCCTAATCATGGATCTCGTGGCCTTCTCCTGCCCATCCTCCACACAGCTGCCAGAATCACATGCCAAATCCAAACACTTGCTAAAGGCAGCTTGGTGGTGTATTGGAGGGACAGTGGAGCTTGGTATCAGGAAGACCTGAGTTCGAATACTGCCTCACTGACCAGCTGTATGATCCTGGGAAAGTCACCTAACCTCTCCATGTGTTGGTTTCTTTACCTGTAAAATGAGTTTACTAATAACTCTTCTCTCCAGGGTTATACTGGAGCCAACTCAAGACAAACTGACTGAGAGGATTGTTAAATTTCCAGCGTAAGCATTTTCATCTTGGAAACCAATCTACACTACAAATCAGGGCTTGATTTATTGTTTGTTTGGTGGCCTAGACAGAAGAAAGGGATGGAGAAAACACTACTAACATGGATTAAACTTAAAGTTGTATCATGCGTGCTTTTTTTTTTTCAGAGAGCCGGTTGTTAAACATTTAGCCTGTCTCTCAGGGCTGTTGAGAGGACCAAAAGAGATAAATATATGTAAAATGCTCTGAAAACTTTAAAGTACTAATCAATCAATAAACATTTATTAAGTACCTGCTGTGTGTCAAGCATTGTAGATAGAGTACCAAACCTCAAGTCAGAAAGACCCGAGTTCAAATCCAGCCTGAAACACTTATTAGCTGTATAATCCTGGGCAAGTCACTTTAACCCTGTTTGCCTCAGTTTCCTCATCTGTAAAATGGCAAACCACTCTAGTATCTTTGCCAAGAAAACCCCAAATGGGGTCACAAAAAGTCAGACACCACTGAAACATTTCAGCAACAATGACATGTGCCAAGCACTGTGCTAAGTGCTAGGGGTACCAAAAAAGGCAAAAGACAGTCCCTGCCCTCAAGGAGCTTACAGTATAATTGAGGAGACAGCATACAGACAAATATATACAAAGCAAGCTAATATACGATGACAAAGTACTACGTGTTTCAAGCGCAAGTTTGCTGGTGTCACTTCCCTGTTAGCAACTAACACCTCCCATCTCCCCCACCCCAAATAGCTCCTCTGTTGGCATTTAACGACTCGTCTACCAGCCAACACTCCTTGCTCATGACTCCCCTTCATATGCCCATCTTTCTAACCTCCTTGCTGTTGCCCATATAAGCCATTTCATCTTTTATCTCCATGCCTTTGGACCAGCTGTCTTCCAAAACTGAAAGACAGTCCTTCCTCACTTCTATCTCATAGGTTCTCAGCCTTCCATCACAGTCCAGCTTAGGCTGTTTCATCTGTTTCCTCTTCTGTAAGTGAGAGGATTAGCCTGAATGAGTTCCAAAATCTCATCCACCCCTAAGTCTATATCCTGTTTGGATTAGTCCAACTTCTCTCCAGGTCTACTCTAACCCATTCTGAGATATTTCCACTGAACCTTCGGAAAACCCCAGTCTATTTATTCTCAACAGACTTCCTTCTATCCTATGACTTTTCAGCTAATAGTCCTTTCCATTTCCTTATTGGAAATGCCCTGTGGTTCCTGTCCATGGACACTATAATCCCAGAATCTTGTAATGGCTGGTCCTCCCATCTTCCTTTAATGACAGGGTCAAGGAGAAGTCTCATTAATGCTACATCCCAAAGCAGCCCATTCCTCTTTGGGACAGCTCTCATTATTAGGAAGTTCTTTCTTAAATCAAGCCTAAATCTGAGTTTTTGTAACTTCTCCCCATCTCTCCTCATTCTGACCTCCGGAACCAAGAAGAGAAGAGAGCACAGGAGAGAACCTGGAAGGATACTCATGGTTATTGAATGTGACCTGGACAAATATCCTGCAAAAGAAAATGAGAAGGAGCCATTACATATGTAGGAGGAGAACCAGAATAAAGTAGTACCTGGGAAACCTAGAGAAAAGAGAGAATCAGGGAGAAGAGGGTGATTGGCAGTGTCAGAAGCTACCAAGAGGTCAAGGAGGATGAGAGTTGAGAAAAGGTCATTAGATTTGGCAATTAAGAGATCACTGGTGGCTTTGGAGAGAGCAGCTTTGGTTGAATGAGATCAAAAGTCAGACTAGAGAGAGTTAAGAAGAGAGTGAGGAGAAAAGAACTTTCTCAAGATGTTAAGACACAAAAGGGAGGAGAGAGATTTGGTGATAGCAGATCAGAATAGATGGATTAAGTGAGGACTTTTTTTGAGGTTGGGAAAGACATAGATGTAGGAAGTAGAGAAGCAGCCAATTGACAGAGAGAAATTAAAGATAAATGAGAGATCAAATATGATAGAGAAAGAAATCTGTGGGAAAAGATGGGATGGAATGGGATTCCTTGTGCATGTAGAGGGGCTGGCTTTGGCAAGTAGAAGGGACACCTCATCACATGAGAAAGGGGTGAAAGCAGAAATAGTGGCAGAAGGCATGTGAGATGAAGAGGTGAGAAGAGGGAGCTCTCAGGACATGGCCTCAATTTCTTCAGTGAAATATGAGTCAAGGTTCTGAGCTGAGAAGATGGAGGAGTGGGGTGTCAGGAGGTTTGAAGAAAGCATGAAAAGGTTTAGACAAGTCATGGTGGTGAGTGAGATAGTGAGTCAGTCACCTAGACCTCACACACAATTGTGTTCACACCTTCCTCATACACTTATTGTGTGATAGTATAGCTGTAGAGTGTTTGCCATATCCTATAGTAGATTATACACTCCATGAGGGCAGAGATTATGCCTTAACTATATTCTGTACCTTTCTTATAGTCCAGCCCAATGCTCTGCACACAGTAAGCATTTAATAAATGTATATTGAATTCCCAGTTATTATTTCCTAATAATTATGTGATCTTCTTGAGAAGGTTAACAATGAGAACAGGCACATGTGATTTGAGAGATCAATTAGCATTGCCATCGACTTCCAAGCTCCAAGACTGGCTTCTCTCCTAGTTCTCTCAGGTTCCCTTCACTTCTAGCATCTGCCTCCATTTTTTCCCTTAGCTCATTGTCTCTAGAATCTCTTCTTATGAGCCAGCTGGAGCCCTTGAGCACCCTCTGCCCTCCCTTCCTGCAGTCAGCTCAGAACAGACCAAGTAAACCAGGCTCACTCCACTCTGCTCTGGTCTCCTTCTAGGGCAGGCTCTATCCTGCTTTCTTCTCCCATTGTCACTAACCTCTCTCCAGCTAGCTTGTTCCCCAGGTCATCGCCTAATCTTGACATGAGCCACTAAGAACAACACAAAAAGAGTCCTTCTCACAAAAGACTGTTCTCTCAGGTCATGAAAAGCTCTGCTGTTAGAGGCAGAGTGCTTTCTCTCTCTCTCTCTCTCTCTCTCTCTCTCTCTCTCTCTCTCTCTCTCTCTCTCTCTCTCTCTCT
>CM053580.1:27861281-27898621 GCA_028627135.1 Pseudochirops cupreus
TCATTAAATGACAGTTATGTCATGCAGCTTTCTCTCTGTCCCAATCTCCAAAGCCCATAGAATCCTTTCTGCTTCTTGCTCTCTGCAAAAAGGGCTTCCCTGCCTACTCTGAAGGTGACATCAGGCTTACAAAAGGGGCTGTGCTCCCAGTGAGTCTACCATCTGACAAGCCTTGCTTTCCTCTGAGCATTGTCACATTCTCTCAGGAGTCTCATATTTGATGGATGTGGGACCACAAAAAGAACAATGCCTCTGGAGGATGAGGATCTGAGTTCAAAACTCACTTCTTAGGCTTCCTATTCATGTAACCCTGGATAGGTCGCTGATAGTATCATAGATTTAGAGTGGGAAGAGACCTTAAAAGACTGACCCCTTCATTTCACATGTGAGGACACTGAGGCTGAGAGAGGCTAAGTTACTTAACCAGGATCACATAGCTTCTAAGTTTATGAGACAGGATTTGAATTTGGATCTTCCTGACTCCAAGCACAGCACTCCATCCACCAAGGTGCTATTTAATCTCTATCCGTTTCCTCATCTGAAAAATGAGGAACTTCACTAGATAGCTTCTGAGGTGCCTTCCATTTCTAGATCTAGGATTCAGTTATCTGATGAACATAATCTAAGTCTCAGTTTTCTCATCCGTAAAGTGGGGAGGTCGGACCGGTTAGCTCTGGTGTTTGTTCTAGCTTTGTATCTATGGGTCTGTGAAATGGGTGCTATTCCCTTCAGGGAAAACCATGATTCAAACATACCTCTTAATCGTACTCTTGTCCCCCACAAAATTGCCAAGAGCCAAATTTAGGCTTGATGTAAAGATAGGCTGCCTCAATTTATAGTATGGTACCAATCATGGGCAAGATGATAACTACAATGGAGTCTCGGGTCACTGAAATTTAGTGGGTACTGACAGCATGAGTATTCCTGCAACAGGTAGAAAGTGTGTAAGTCACATTTGGCTTTAAAGTATTATTGGAATGAAAACTTCTAGGAACATTAGAACCAAAATTCAGAGCTTTCTAGTCAAAGAAACAAAATACTACAAGCAGTCAGAAGGAAAAAATTCAAGTGCCAAGGAACCACTGGAAGTATCACACAAGATTTAGCAAACACAATATTAAAGGAGCCGAGACCTTGGAATATGATATTACAAAAGGCAAAGGAGATAGGTTTACAAGGAAAAATAACTTACCCAGAAAAACTATGATCCCAGAGTGGGGACCTTTAATGAAATAAAGGACTTCCAAATGTTACTGATAAAAAGTCCAGAGCTGCCTAGAAACTTTGAAGTGCAAACAAAGGAGCCCAAAGAAATATAAAAAGCATGTTGCTCGTAGTGGCAAAGAATTGGAACTGAGGGGATGCCCATTGATTGGAGAATGGATGAAGAGGTAACAGCATATCAATGTGAGGGAATACTATAGTGCTATAAGAAGTGATGAAGGAGGTGGTTTTATGCAAGGGGAAGACCTGTATAAAATGATGCAGAGTGAAGTGAGTAAAACTAGGAGAATAGTAACAAAATTGTAAAGACAGACAACTTTGAAAGATTGAGGAATGTTGATCAATGCAATAACCAGCCACAATTCCAGAGGATTCTTGATGAAATATGCTACTCGCCTCCTAAACGAGAGGTGATGGATTTAAAGTACAGGTGGAGACGACCGATATGGAAATTCATTTTGCTGCACTATGTATGTTTGTCCCCAAGGTTGTTTTTCTCTCTCCCTGGTGGTGGGGGTGAGGTAGGAGAGAAAGAAGGTAGATTTTAATTGACAGGGGAAAAAAATAAAAATCAATTTCAAAAAAAAAGAAGAGGAGAAGAAAGAAAGTGGAGGCACCAATTGTATGTAGATAGCCATCTCAAGCAGTTTAGGCATGGAAGGGAGGAGAGATATAGGATGATATAAGTTCAGATGTGCTGAGAGTGTGTATCTGTTTCGCTTGACTACACTTACTTCTTACAAGGGGTAAAATTCATTATTTGGAGGGGGAAAGGGTAGTAATAATCAGATAATGAAACAATTTTAAAATACACACAGCAGAGCAGAAGGAAGTTCAGAAAGACACCAACAGGGCAATATTGGAATCACCAGGTAAAATTTATTACATACATTTAAAAACTCAAGTTGTCTATAACAGAAATTCATAGTTTCATATTCAGTTTTCTTTTTCTGTTCATTTTCTATTAAAATGATATTTGTTTCTACCTGTCAACTTCACTTCAAAATGTTTTTGAAAAATCAAAATAAGTTTTTTTTTAAAAATATGCATCTTTGCCCTACCTGAAGGAGCAGAGTAGAAGACTATCCAATCCCCCCAACTCAGACAGTGGCTGAGGGTGGAAGAAAGACTGCAGCCACTCATAGGGGAGCAAACTCAGGTGACCACTGAATTATCTATACACCAGAAAAACCAGGTCCTGTGAAAAGCACCACGGCTGAGCAACTTGCCAGACACAGGGCAGAAGCAGTAGAGCCTGGGGAACAGTCAGCATAGCCACTAACTGACCTGCTCTGTCCATCCCAGAAGCAGATTGGTACATCTAGCCAAGACATCATGCCCTGCAAATAACCAGCCCAGCTGAAAGGATGAACTTATAGCAAACTTTGTGAGAACCCTCTGGAAAGAGAAAAGATAGCAAAGCCCTGCAATTCTGAAATAGTAAGTTGCCTTGACCCTGTGTGTCCCCTACTTTTAGTTCATACTCACCCCCTTAACCTCCTGAACTTTTGATGACCCTGTGGGAGAGTGTGCCCCTGGTGTTTGGGAGAATTGCTTTGTAAATATTGCTGTTAATATGCCATGTGAGCAAATCCTTTTGCAAAAGATCTATCTACTGACTTTTTAAAGGGGAGACACACGGGTGGGGGCTCATGAACTAGCATTTAAGAGGTTAGTAACTCATAGCATTAACCCTAGGACCCTGCAAACAGTAACAGGCACCCTTCTGATGACTCAACCCATCCATTACTAGCAATGTGAGTTAGGTAAATTAGCTCAGAGGTGGGTAGTATATGTTTATAAATTATATGTATATGCTGTCATACCAATATATTATGTACATTATAAAACAGGAATTCAAATTTTTAAAGGGATGAGATAAATATGATGTTTTTAAGCTAAGTTGAGGGCTCCTTCCCTGCTGCTTGCCATGGCTGCCAAAATGTCTAGTTCCAGCTCTGGTCACTGGAGGCTGGGTGACCACATGTTAGATTTATTTAAGGGGATTCTTGTTCAAATACAAGTTGGACCCCACAGTCTCTGGAGTCTCTTGAGGCTCTGAGATGTAGTGAAATGTGACTTCTTATTTCAGGACATATTAGGCAATTAAATGAGTGATTTAGTGCAATAATTCTAATGGACACCTTTTGCTTTTGACAGCTAAGACGATTGATTTCCAAAGGAATCCTATAGTCTTGGTCAGCTAGGTTCCTTCTCTGATTTCTTGAGCTTTATGTGAACTTAACACTCATAAACCTTAATGCTAACACTATGCACTAATTTAGCTGCTCCTACAAATAAATTAAAACAGTGTGAATGTGACCTCATTTGTTCTTCTACAAGAAGAGGAAGATAACGAAAGAGAGATGAAGGAAAGGATCAGAGGAGAAAAGAGGAAGGGAAGGAGAGGAGAAAAGAGACACAATTGGGGGATATGGGTGACTGTGGTGGGATTTGAGTGATGAATTAGAAAATCATAAATTTAAAGCTGGAAGGAATCTCAGAGGTCATGGAGCCGAGCACTATCATTTTGCAAATCAGGAAACAGAAACCCAGACTGTTGAAGTGATTTGTCCAATGTGACCCAGTGAGTAAGTGAACCTTTCCTCTAGATCCAACATCCTTTCTACTCCTCCTGTCTACCCCCCATAGCTCCTAGCTCTATGGAGGAGGCTTCATAGCCCATGAGCTTTAAAGGATAATCAGTACCCAAAGCAAAACAAAACAAAAACCCACAGTAAGTGGCGGTTAAATAAGGAGTCATAATTGCCTTTTGAAATTCCTGCCTTTTCCGTACTTCAAAAGACAGAAATCGATAAAGTCTTAGAGCCAAAGCTAAAGCCAAAGTTTGCAAACTTTTTCAGATTTCAGTAGTTAATGCTGTGCAGGAAGAAGGCAGATAGATGGGGGGAGTGGGTAGGAGGAGAGTCATTAAGGGAGGGGGTGTTTTTCCAGAAAACAAGTTGTAAAACAATTTTTGTATTTTACTTTTATATGCTTAAGAATGACTTTCCTGCCTGGTAGGACAGGTCTCAGGACCTAAGACTTTGACTGATTTTCCCAAGTTCCCACTTCCCTTGTCCAGGCCTGGAGTTCCTGTGCCAGAGGGGTGGTCCAGGGAGAAGCAGGGCAGTGGTTCCCTCACCTCATCCTTGTCCCAAGGGCGCATGATGCTAGATGTGGGAGTCAGAATGGAGGAAATGGAGGAGTTTCCACCTCAAAGACTGGGAGATGAGGACAAATTGAAGAAGGAAGGGGCTACAAATCACTAATAAGGTCAGTTCTCAGAAGCCAGGTCTCTGGGCAGGGGAGTGGCAGCTTGGGGCATTCTCAGACTCAGTCTTTCCATCTCCTAACAGCACATGTGCAGAGGTTAGACCTCATTGACTCATGAAAAAAGTTCTTTTTTTAGTGCAGACTTGTGATTTCATCTCTGTAGGGAACTTCTGGGTAGAAACACTGCTCAGACGACGCCCATCAGAAACTTCCCTCCATTTTGCAGTTTTGGCTGCCCCCAGCAGTGAGAATTTAGGGTTAGAGTTGGAGGGTCAGGGTTGGGTCAGGTCAGGATCAGGGTAATGCCTTGCCCCATTCCCACAGGGCTAGTTAGTGTCAGAGGCAGAACTTCCCAGATCTAAGACCATCTCTGTACCTACGGAACTCCACTGTCTCTTGATTATCCCCAGGGAGCATCTCACTACGCTCTGCACACATGGCGAAGTAGATGTTATGCTAGGTCTGGGGACAGAGAACCTGAATTGAAATCCCTTCTTTGATACCACCTGCTTTGGGAAAGTCCCTCCTCCTTCTTATTCCTCTATTTCTTCATCTAAAATGAGAGGGTCTGCCTAGATGACCCCTGAGGTCCTTTCCAGCCTGGCACTATAGTCCTGTTCTCCCCGCTTTCAGGGATATTATGAGGCTCAAGTCACACAGTGTGGGAAATGGGCCAGACCTGGAGTCCAAGGACCTAGGTTCAAGTCTTGACTTTCTCTCTTGTTACCTGTGTGACCTTGGACAACAGTCTTTTGACATCTCCAGCATTCATTTCTTTATCAATAAAATTAAGCAATGGTGCTAGATGGCCTCCCAGGTTTCTTCCAGCTCTCCTGTGTTCTTGTAATCAAGGGCTACATAAATACAAGGTTATATATTCTGTGTATATGTATAATATATTAATGTTTTATATAATAATATATATATGTATATATACATATATAAAATAATGACTTTCATTGTAGTTACGGAACTAAGTGAGACCAGAAGAGGGAATGAGTCCTGTTTCCAATCCACTCAAGAGTCAGAGAGACAACGATTCTTAGCTCTAGAAATAAAGCAACGGCAGAAACCATCTAAGCCCAACCCCCCTAACAGATGGGGAAACTGAGACCCAGAGAGTAGAGGTGTGCATTGCCTAAGATCACACAGATAGTAAGTAGTGGAGTCAAGATTTGAACCCAGGTCCTTTGACTCCAAATCGAAGGCTCTTTCCACAGCACCATGTTACTCTCATCTAGAAACAGAGAACTCGGAGGCTGTGTTGTGTAACAGAACACACAAAGTATATGAAGTGATAAGACCTAGGTTTGAATCCTGGCATTCTATGCTGCTACCAATGTGACCTAGGACAAGTGATTTCATTCCCTGAGCATCAGTTTCCTCATCTGTAAAATAAAGGATTTGGAATTAATGACTTTTAAAATTCCACCAATACTAAGTCCTATGGCTTAGGGCTCCATAAAGAGTAGAGGAGATAGAATTACAAATTTTGAAATGGGTCCATAGTGTGAATTTATTCCCATTTCTAACAAGGAAGAACCTGGAGGAGGAATGGGACAAGCTCCAAGCACATTCCAGATGGCGCTCATACATTTAGAATGAAAAAGGACCTCAGAGTCCAAATGACCCAGCCTCTTCATTTTGCAGATCAGGAAGCTAACAACCAGAGATTTTAAATGACTTGTCCATGTCACACAGCCAGTTAAGTACCAAGGTCATAGCTAGCAAGTGTTAAAGCCAAGACTTGAATGGATGAGAATAATTGTGCATATTTCCACAGGACTCCAAAGATCTTTCCTTTATAATAACCTCATGAGAGAGGTAAGGCTCAAATTACGATCCCCACTGTCTTCAGGAGAACAGTGAGGCTCAGAGAGGTCCTACCACCAATCAATGGCAGAACTGAGGCATAAGCCCGAGTTTTCTGACTCCATATCCAGAACCCTTCCCACTACACCTAACCACTTTGTTGGATAGATAGTTCTAGGAGTCCTAAAGGCCCTTCTGTCAGGTTGTAAGTGGAGTCATGGCATCAATAAAGAGATAAAGATTGTTGTATCAAGTAGAACTAAAGGAAATGTTAGAGAAACAGAGTAAGGTGGGAAAACAAATTTCTGCAAGCTTTTTGCCCAAATTCCATCATGCTGCTGCTAATTATAACCTCTTATATTAATCAGCTCAATGCAAACCTAGGGAGGCAATATAATGACCCTTAAGATTGAATTTCTTTTTTATTTTTTTTTCAGTTTTAGGAACTTTATTTTAGATGAAAAGTTAGTTCACTCACAATTGACTTGCTCCCCCAGTTAGGAAAATTCCTAACATTTGTACAGAGCTATGACTTTTCACCTAACTTTACATTTATATAACATTTATACAGAGGTAGGACTTTTCACCTAACTTTACATTTATATCTATCTGTAGTTAACCTTTGAGCTCTTGGTAATTGAGGCAAAATTCACTTTCCTGGAAATGTTGGAGTAACAAAATAGCAAATTATATTAAAATGTCCATGGAGAGACAGGCATCAGAAGGGGAATTTGGGGAAAAGTCACCCTTTTTTCAAGAATTCTTTCAGCCCAGATCTTTCGCTCCAAGAGGCTTGTAGAACCAATGACTATCCTTGATATCTTCTCTTCTACAGCTCAATGATACCTTTGCTGCTCAGAGATGCCTTAGAATGCCACACTTGCTCAAATTTCTGGAATAAAATCCCTTCTCAACTCAACTTGATAATTTATGAATGATACCCGAGATTTTGTCAAGGTTCTTAACTGAACAAGAATATTGTGGAAACAGAGGAAGGAAGGGGGGTGGGGAAGAGCCAAGATGGCAGAGTTGAAGCAGGAAATTCCGTGAGCTCCCCATACAACCACCTCCAATATCATAAAATATGACTCTTAACAAACTTTAGAGCTACAGAACTCACAAAGTGACAGAGAGAAACAAATCTCCCACTGAAGACAGCCTGGTAGGCCAACAGGAAGGATCTATTGAAGCATTCTGGGAGCCAAGCACAGTCCTAGCAAGCCACACAGTTCCAGCCCCAGTGTGCCCCAAACCAGCCCAAGCAAACTTCAGGAGAGTGAATCACCAGCAGCTGTGGTGGTTTCCAGACTTCTCAACCCATAAACGCCAAAAAGAAAATAAAAGGTCAGTAGGGAACTCTGTTGGAACCAGGTGGGAAGAGCATGGCCCAGCCCCTGCCCCTGTGCAAGAGGTGGTGGAGGCTGGGTGGCTGCATCTGCTGCATGGCTACACCCAGAGCTCCTGGCCTGCAGATCATAGGGGAACCACGTGACCAGTCAGAGGATAATCGTTCTTGCTTTGACCTGCTTGGATCTGGGTCGCTGTCTTGGGTAGTGGTCCTGGGGTGAGAAATGCCAATGTGCCAGTATGGTGTTTGTAGAGAGGGTGCCCTCCTCAGACCTCTGACAACATTTGTGAAAACCCCAGCAATTTGAGATAAAGCCCTTCACTCTGGAAGGAGAGTTCTAGTGTGACAAAGAGCTCAAAAGCCAAGTAATTGGCTGGCAAGATGAGCAAGCAGAAGAAGTGCCATCAGCCCATAGAATCCTTTTTTGGGGACAAAAAGGATGAAAGGCAGTAACATGAGGAAGACAATGCAGTCAGAACTCCTGCATCAAAAGTTCTCAAGAAAAATATGAGCTTGTTACAGGCCATGGAGGAGCTCAAGAAGGATTTTGAAAATCTAGAAGAGAAGTGGAGGAAAAATTAGGAAAATCAATGAGAATGATGCAAGAAAATCATGAAAAGAGAGTCAACAGCCTGCTAAAGGAGACCCAAAAAAATACTGAAGAAAATAACACCTTAAAAAATAGACTAACTCAAATGGCAAAAGAGACCCAAAAAGCCAATGAGGAGAAGAATGCCTTAAAAAGCCAAATTGCCCATATGGAAAAGGAATTTCAAAAATTCACTGATGATAATAATTCCTTCAAAATTAGATTGGGGCAAAGGGAAGCTTTGCTTTATGCTTTACTTTACTATAAAACAGATCCAAACAAATGAAAAAATAGAAGGCAATGTGAAATATCTCATTGGAGAAACCACTGACCTGGAAAATAGATCCAGGAGAGATAATTTAAAAATTATTGGACTGACTGGAAGCCATGATAAAAAAAAAAAAGAACCTAGAAAGCATCCTTCAAGAAATTCTCAAGGAAAATTGCCCTGGTATTTTAGAACCAGAGGGTAAAATAGAACTTGAAAGAATTCACTGATCACCACTTGTAAAAGATCCCAAAAAGAAAACTCCTAGGAATGTTATAGCCAAATTCCAGAGTTCCCAGATCAAAGAGAAAATACTACAAGCAGCCAGGAAGAAACAATTTGAGTATCGTGGAAACACAATCAGTACAACACAAGACCTAGCAGCTTCTACATTAAGGGATCAAAGGGCTTGGAATATGATATTCCAGAGGTCAAAGGAGCTAGGATTAAAACCAAGAATCACCTACCCAGCAAAACTGAATATAATGTTTCAGGGAAAATGTGGTCATTCAATGAAATAGAGGACTTTCAAGCATTCTTGATGAAAAAACCAGAGGTGAACAGAAAATTTGACTTTCAACTACAAGAAGCAAGAGAAGCATGAGAAGGTAAACAGGGAAAAGAAATCATAAGGAACTTATTAAAGTTGAAATATTTACATTCCTACATGGAAAAACAATAATTGTAATTCATGAGACTTCTCAATATGATTATAGTTGAAGGGAATGTATATGTACAGATAGATATGTATACATACATCTATATGTTTATATAGGAGGATGTATGTGCAAATAAATACATATGTATGTCTATACATGTGTACATGTATACATAGACAGAGGGCACAGGATCAGTTGAATAGGAAGGGATGATATCTAAAAAATAAAATTAAGAGGCGAGAGAGGAATATAATGAGAGAAGGAGACAGGGAGAGATAGAATAGAAGAAATTATCTCGTGTAAAAGAGGCAAGAGAAAACTGTTACAATGGAGGGAAGAACAGGAAGGCAAAAGGGAATGGGTCAACCTTACTCTCATTGAATCTGGCTTAAGGAGAGAATAACATACACACTCAATTGGGTATCTTACCCTACAGGAAAGTAGGGGGAAGGGGATAAGAGTGGGGATGATAGAAGGGAGGGCAGATTGGGAGGGGGGGTAGTTAGAAGCAAACACTTTTGAAAAGGGACGAGGTCAAAGTAGAAAATAGAATAAGTGGGGGGTGGGACATGATGGAGGGAAATATTGTTAGTCTTTCACAATATATCTACTATGGAAATGTTTTGCAAAACTACACATGTACAACCTATATTGAATCTCTTATCTTCCCAGTATGGGTGGGTGATGAGGGAAGAAGAGAAAGAATCTGGAAATCAAAGTTTTAAAAACAAATGTTTTTTTAAAAAATTGTTTTCTTTTTACATGCAACTGGGAAATAAGTTATACAGGCGCTGGGTATAGAAATCCATCTTACCCTCTAGAAAGTCAGAGGAGGAATGGGGGAGGATATAAGAGAGAGCAGATTGGAGGAAGGGGTATTCAGTAGGATCGCTATTTTGGGGTGGGGGTAGGGAAAAGATGGAGAGAAAATTTGTAACTCAAAATCTTGTGGAAATGAATGTTGAAAACTAAAAATTAAAATTTAAATTTAAAAAAAATCTTGTGGAAACCATTCCAATTCAAAGATATCTTCACACTTAAGCATCTTATCAATTACTTTAATTATGGTAGGATTGAGTAAATTAATCACCCATCCTTATCTCATGATAACAAAAATAATAACTAGCATTTATGCAAAGTTCTTTAACTTTTGCAAAGTGCTTCACATGCATTATCCTGTTTGAGCCTCACCAACTCTCTGTGTTACAGGGGCTGAAAAATATCATTATCTCCACTTCACAAACAAGGGAACCAAGGGTCTGAAGTCAAATGACTTGTCTAGGTTCATATAGCTAGTGCCAAATGAAAGATTTGAACCCAGATCTTTCTGACTCTTAACACTAATGTGTGATCAGCAGAGTTGAATTAAAATTAAGTGGAGTAAACGCGAGGCACACCCTGAGCATAGATGAAAAATACAGGTGAAATTGTTCTTCCCTCCATGTTCTAACCCCAAAAAGAAACACCTAGTGTGAATGACTGATATCAGAGTCTTTGCCTTAGGATCATGAAAGAAAGCATCGCAACAGCGATAGCTAACATCTGTTGAAAAGTGTTTCACATAAATTATCTCACTTGATTCTCACAACAATCCTTTGAGACAAGTTCAATTATTGTTTCCACTTTACAAATGAAGAAACAGAAACTGAAAGAGGTTGAGTGATTTGCTTGTGGTCATACAGCTGGTAAATGACTGAGGTAGGATTCAAACACAGGTCTTCTGTCTCCAAGCTGAGCACTCTAGGTGATATGGAATCCAGCAGGAGTTATCTCATATAGCATTCATAGACTTGAGCTCTAGCCCATTGCTAAAGAAAGTGAATGATTGACCACATTCCCACGATGATACGTTTAGAGCTAGAAGAGACCTCAACAAGTTCAGGTGACTCGTCCAAGTTTACCTAGATTTTAAGTAGCAAAGGTGGGGTTTGAACACATGACTTCAGGTCCAGTGCTCTTTCTTGAAAATTCCACAGAGCAGATTTTGGTCCAAGAAAGGGAACCAAGCTCAGAAAAACAAGACTGGAGCCACTGAAGACAAATGTCACCCACTCTCCAATCCTGCCTGGGTTTAGCTCTGTGTTTGGCTTCAACATGTAGAAACAGTGAATTTCATGCCAAAATGTCTTTCTTTGTATTTTTGTTCATGAGTCTGTACAGCAACCTCCAAAATGAACCAGAAAGAACGCTCTTTTGTGCAGCCTAGATATATAAATTGATCTTTTAGGGGAGAAATATAAGAGGCTTAAGGTCTGTTTTTTTAAGAGGCTGAATGGAATAAATCCTAGTCATTCCTTATTGGGGCATAGCAACTAGACATTTTAGCATAAATGAATTCTTTCAAACAGGAAGAAAACCTCACTATGGACATTGTGATTTTCACAAATGGTGTCTGTGTTAAGAATTGAATGAATTTTTAATTTCAACAATTCTTCAACAACAAGGATCAGTCTTTACTAAATCCAACATGGCAGCCCTCTTGGAGTTACCTCTATCTCCCTACTCCCCCATATGTATACCCATGTTACCCCAGTCTATAAAGTTGTCATAGTGGTTCCCTGTTTTTTATCCAAATCACATAGCATAATCTCATGTTTAGAATGACTTCAAATTACACCTAGTCTAACCTATAACTGAACAGGAATTCCCTCCAGAACTAACCTAACAGATAGTCATTCAACCTCCATTTGACAATTTCCAGTGATAAGGACCCAGTGACTTCTCAAGGCAGACCATTCCACTTTGGGGCTTTGATTGTTGTGAAGATTTTCCTTCCAGGGGACCTAAATAAACTTCTACCCATTGTTCCTATGTTGTGGGATCATAAGTAGAAGGAAAGACAGAGATGAAGTGGCTTGCCCAAAATTATACTTCAAAGTCCTGTTCAAATGGCAGCTTTTTAGAGGTAGAAGGAGATTGCCTGGTCTAATCCACTCATTTTACAGATGGAGTTCCTAAGGCCCAAAGTTGAGTGACTTAGTAATACAATATACATATGATACTATACTTTATAGAGAAATTCTTCTTGAACTAAGAAATGGTAGGAGAACAAATGCCTATTTAAAACCAATCCCATGATGCTTTTTAACCAGAAGGAAACCATATTACAAATATTGTGGTTTGACCCAGAAATCCCACAGCAGGGCATCTGCCCCAAGCAGGTCAAAGAAAAGGTGCCCTATTTACCAAGATATTCATAGTAGCATTTTTTGTGGTAGCAAAGAAATAGAAAAATAAAGAGTCTCCATCCATTGGGGAACAGTGGCACCAATTGGGGCCCATGAACCTAATAGGCTATTATTGTGGCATAAAGTGGCAGTTATGAAGAATTCAGAGAAATATAGGGAGAGTAGCATGAAATGATTGATTGTAGCAAGCAGTCAGCAAAACAATACTTTCAGTGATTAATAAGGTATATGAAAATGAGTCTTAAATGAAGCCAAACATGGTGTCATTGTAAGAACCAATCTTAGCTTAAAGAAGAAATGAGAAAAATTCACCTCCTTCCTGGTCTTAGAGAGGTGGGAGACTGCAGTTAAGGAATACTGAACATTCTGTAGGAAGCTTTGGTGGCTGATTTTGCTTACCTGTTTTTCTTTATTACCAGGTAATAGTGTTGGAGAGAGAGGGAGAGGAAGAGAGATTATATCCAGAAATGACTAGATTGTAAAAACAAAGGACAGCAATAAAATTCATAAAGTGACGTAGGAGAAGCTAGATGGTACAGTGGGTAGAGCACTGGTCTTGGAATCAGGAGGACCTGAGTTCAAATGTGACCATAGGCACTTGACACTTACTAACTGTGTAACTGTGGGTGAGTCACTTAAACCCAATTGTCACACACCCAGAGTTTATAAATATGTATAAAGTGTGTGTATACACATATATACATAACATATCGTGAATGTAAATGAACAACATATGATATATCATAAATAGAAATCAATAATATAATATAAAACCTGTTTAATAATAGCTTTTATATAGTGCTTTAAAGTTTGTAAAGTGATTTACATACATCATCTCATCTTGATCTTCCCTCAACCCTGGAAGGAAATCCTCTTATTCTCACCCCAGTGTTAACTCTACTGAAGAGAAGTATTACTACTTCAGTGTTATTTTTTCATATTGATCTATATGTGTTTTTCTTTCAAAGAAAGCTTATTATAGGAATGTAGTCTATATCATGAAGTTTCCACCTTCCTCCCATAAGCAGCAATCAACTGAGCAATTGGCCAACATCCATTGAGGGAACTGATAACAGCTAATGACTCCATGGTCTAAAATTCAGTATTTGTAAGCGCTGGCATTAGCTTATTGGGATGTTAAT
The DNA here is from genome assembly GCA_028627135.1 of Pseudochirops cupreus. Lineage (NCBI taxonomy): Eukaryota > Metazoa > Chordata > Mammalia > Diprotodontia > Pseudocheiridae > Pseudochirops > Pseudochirops cupreus. Next base: position 27,874,788 of record CM053580.1, read on the forward strand.
CCTATGAAATCCTGGGCAGCAGGAGAAGGAGGAAGGGCAGAGCTGCTACCCTTCACCAGTTAAAGAGGGCATTTTGCAAGGCCTGCTTCTAAATGTGCCCAACCATTGACATGACCATTGTCCCAGGAAACCTCAGATTCATCTTTCAGTTGTATTTAGTCTGCTTTGATGAAACTGCTTCCACTTTGCCAAAACAATCTCAGCCTGTGTACCATATGCCAATTCGCCCGCCTTCCTCACTCATCTGAGTGACTTTCCTCTGGCTTCCCATCATGAATCACAACAGCCAGGCCGTGGAGGTCCTTATCAAGACCTTCAAATCTGTGAATGAATGAAGCGGGGGAAGTACTTCTGCCAAGAAAGGTGAGGTGAAAATTTGACTTTAAATCTAATTTCAGTCTTCTAAACAATAAGACATAAGCTAAAGAAAACATACAAATTATAACAAGCAGATAAGTGAGGAAGGCGCTGTACTAAGCTCTAGGGATACATAGAAAGACAAAAACACTCCCTCCTCACCAGCCTCTCCTTATTCCACTGTCAAAGCGACCTTCCTAAATCACAGGACTCACCATGTCTCTCCCCTCTCTCCCAGCCCTCATTCAATAAACTTCAGTGGCTCCCTATCCCCTCCAAGATGAAACAGAAATTTCCTTGATTGGTATTCAAAGCCTTCTTACACTTTGATGACTTTCAGCATTCGGTGACCCAGTACCTCTAGTTTCTTTGCTCATCCTTGCACAAGACACTCCATCTCCCAAATGCTGGTTCCCATGCCTAGAATTTTCTTCCTCATCTCTACCTCCCAGCTTCCTTCAATTTCTAGCTAAAATCTCTTTTTCTACAAAGAGCCTTTGCTGATCCCTCTTAATTCTAATAGCTTCCTTCTTGTTTATTCTCTCTGTACCTCATTTTTACTTGGCTGTTTACATGTTGTACCCTTATTCTCTTATGAGCTCCTTGAAAGTAAGAGCTTTCTCTGGTTTTTTGCCTTTCTTTGTATCCCAGTGCTTAGCAAAGTGCCTGATATACAGCAGGGACTTAATAAATGCTTATTGACTGAAAGAATGGCAGAGACACTGTCCCTGTCTCCTAGGAGAATGGAGGAGACAATATACCCAAAAAATGTACACGTAAGATTCATACAATGTAAATGGAAAGCAATCCCAGGGGGATGTGAGAATAGCAGGGGGAAGAAATGCATTCTCTAAGAAGTAAAACCCAGAACAGACCAATTGGCTCTGGTAGAGGGTGCCCCCTCCCACTGCAGGGTATAGCTTTGTATTCAGGGAGATCAGGTTCAGTCCTAGAGGAGCCTATTCTTTAAAGAGGGATTTTTCACATGGCCTCTGACTCATTTACATCCAGTAGAACTCTGGGGACAATCTCTCTCTCTTTTTTTTCTTGGAAGGCAACTGGGGTTAAGTGACTTGCCCAAGATCACATAGCTGATATGTGCCCGAGGTCACATTTGAACTCAGGTCCTCCTGGCTCCTAACTGTCCTTGGTCCTTCTGAATTTACCATTTTCCATCAATAACTTGGGCAAAATATTTAATTCTTTCTAATTTTTTTGGGTACATTCCACATAGGTACTTTTTGCCTTGCCCATTGGAATATTAACTCCTTCTTGTTTGGAATCACTTTATTCTTTGACTTTGTTTACTCGCCACCTAGTACAGTTGCCTGGCACTTAATAAATGTTTGCTTGCTTGACTGATTGATAAAAGCATAGATGGCACTCTTATCAAATTTGGAAAATTTGGAAAATCTGGGTCCGAGCCTAGCTTTAGATATTCACTAGTTGTGTGACCCTAGACAAGTCCCTTCAGCCTCTGGCTGCCTCCTCAGATTCTTCACTTGTCAAATGAATAGCACCTGGGTTGTTGTAAAGATCAAACGAGATGATAGTGGTAAAGCATTTGGCACACAGTAGGTACTTTGTAAATGATTTTTTGCTTCTGCCCTACTATCAATCAATCAACAAGCATTTGATAAACTCCCACTATGCTCAAGGAACTGGGAAAGACACCAGGGATACAGAAACAACAAAAGGCTGACATTGTATGAGACAATGTGTACGTAAATAAGGCTAGATGAAGCACTGCACCACCTAGAAACGTGAAAATGGCTGTTGCATATGTGAGGTTGTCTTCCCTGCATACCCGGACCTCGCTCCAAAGATTTGACTTGCTATCCAGGACCCGAATATTGACATGTTGTGCACGCTTTGGAGTGTTTCACTTAATTTCAGCTCTTCCAAAACATTTTCTTTTGTGTGTTCTGAAGAACTGCCCAGTATAGAAGATGCTCCCGCAGCCCCATGATGCAATTTGTCATCCGGCCCTCTTTCAAGGAGTGGTTGTAAGGAAGGTGTTTTGTGCACATGAAACCTGATTTCTTGTTGTTTTACTGTTAGCAGGTTTGTTGTGTCGTGTTTTTAACATCCACTGTTCACGACTTGGCTTTTCAAATTAAAGCAAATCTCAGGCTGTGTTAAATTTGAAAGGAAGGGAGGACTTTGTGCACAGTGATTATTTCATATTAACGTTTGGAGTGCCCAGCGCTTAGCAAGGTGCCTGCCACATATTGAGTCTTTGGTAGATGGCTGTTGATTGACTGACTGCTTAACCAGAAACCGCCAACAGTTTCATGGAATCACAGAATCTCCCAGCTCAAATGAGACCTAAAGGGAGCAGTAGGGTATAGTTTAAGAACTTGGGTTCAAATTTTACCTTTGATACTTACTTAAACTTCATGGGCCTTAGTTTCTTCATCTGTAAAATGAGGGGGGTTTGACCCAATTGCCTCTGAAGTCCTAACTGTAGAGCAATCAGATCATCTTAATCAAAAAAAGTATCGTTTTCTAAAGACTAAAATGGGTCCCATAAAGAGTAGATGTCTCTGTCATCAGTTGCGTGACCTTGAGGAAGTCATGGGTCTTCCATGCTTCAGGTCTACAATAGGACCTGCCAGGGTCACACGTAAGATCCCTCCCAGCTGCACTGTCCTCCACTTAAGACCATGCCAAATGCAGAAAACTATGATTTGGTGAAAGAAAAAGAAGATGGAAAATATCCCAGTGTGGTACAAGGGCATATCAGATTTAGCCCTAAGATCTTGGGCGGTAGAGATGCAGGAGCTGTCATGTAGAAGAGACAGAAAGAAGAGAGGGTGCCCTTTGATCCTTCTGAATATAACACTATTATTCCATCCTCCCATGGAAGAATTCTGAGGAGGGATCAATGATCTAAAAATAAAAACATAAAAACCTGGAAACAGATATTTGTCCCAGTTGTGGATGTGAGGAACATTTATATCAATCAAACAGATGGGAGAAATGGTGGGGAACAAGATTGATGGGTTTGATTATTGAAAGATAAAAGGATTTTGCAGGAGCAAAAGCAGCATCTCTAAATGAAAGAAACAGATTAAGAGAAATGCTGAGTAAATATATCAGATAATGGGCTGCCATGCTGAATTTATAGATTCATATCTATAAGAATAATAGACAAATGATACAAATAGACAAGGGATGCAAACAGATCATTTTGGAAGGAGGAAATGAAAATCGTTCATAATCACCAGAGAGGCAGTGAAGAGATAGCTGACCTTGCAAGGGAGGAGGGCCTGGGTTCAAATCCTGCATCTGTGACTTACTGGCTATTAAATTAAACGTGCTAGGGTTTTTGTTTGTTCTCTTGTGTCCAGAGTGAGGGTGTGGGAGACAGTAGAGTGGGTAAAAAATTTGGAGGGGTCCCAGAAATTCTGAATGTCGTAATTCCCAAAGAGAGGCAGCATAGCCAACCACGGGAATAAAAAGGGCTGCATCCAAGTTTATCTTCTTAGACATGATGCCAAAGTGACCCTGGGAAAGTCACGTCATTTCTCAATACTCCAATAACACCCTAAGACCCAAAGTTACAGATGCCTCGATGCTCTGCAGCAGGGGAAGTAGGGACTTTTCACACTGGAAATTCTTATATTAATTTTAAAGATTAGTCTGACCCTCTCCATCCCCCCAAAAAAGTCTAGAGTGATTTTCAAATCCGTATTTCTGCAAGATTGAGATAATTGAACGCAGGACATACAAATTTCGATGAAGGGGTCTGGAAAAGGCGAGAGCCATTTGTTTTTAGGAGTCCCTTATTTTTCAATCCTACTCCTCAGGCCCTCAGGCATAACACCTTCAGTTGTTGGTGTTTAAAATGCCTTTAATGAGGCACAAAGCCTTTTTTATGCTACGACTAATCAATCAATAGACACGTATTAAGTGTCTGTTATGGGCCAACCACTGTGCTGAACATTGGGGTTACCAAAACAAAAATGAAATAGTGCCTTTCCTCAAGAAGCTGACATTCTAATGGGATGGCGAACATACAAATATATAGGTTTAGGCAGACTATCTGCAAAATGAAAACAAGTTATAGGTGGAGGAGAACAGCAAGTGGGAGGATCAGAAAAAGATCCATGAAGATGGTGCTTAATCTGAATCTTGAAAGAAACCAGGAATTCCAAAAGGCGGAGGTGAGGAAGGCATACATTCTAGGTAAAGACATGGTGAAGAGGGATGGAGCATTGGCTGAAGAAGAGTGATTAGGAAACTCAGTGTGAGGATGGGAATCACATATAAGAAATAAAAAAGGGCCAAGTGTGAAGGGCTTTAAATGCCCAACAAAGGTCATTGTATTTGATCCTAGAAGTAATATGGAGCCAAAATGGTGAGAAAAATCATTTTGGCAGCTGATGGATTGGAGTAAGTGGGGTAAGGGTTCAGGAAGAATAATTAGGAAGCTATCACCATAGTCCAGGTAGGAGGATGCAGACGCCTGAACTCAGGTAATGGCCATGTGAGTGCATAATAAGTCATTGTGCAAATTGCAAATGTCCCTGAGAAAGGTATTAAAAGGTCCATGATGTCATCCATGTGGGCCCTGCTTTCATCAATGCAACTTAACCCCTCCATACCTTAGTCTGAGGGTGTCCTTCATGAACTACTGTAGCCAAAAACATTTTTCCCCGTGCAGGTCCAGCCTTTTGGTAATGAGCATCTCTGATTTTAGCTATGCTGTTCCGTCACAGCTTAATATACAGCTCAGCAGCAAGAACCTTCTAGAAGGGTGACATTCCCTTCACCATGAGTTATTAGAGTGGGACTTTAGTGAAGAGGAGAGATGGGTGATACAGGGAGCAAAATTCACTTATTTCAATGCTTAAAATGCCTCTCTTTGGAAATTACGACATTCAGAATTTCTGGGACCCCTCCAAATTTTTTACCCACTCTACTGTCTCCCACACCCTCACTCTGGACACAAGAGAACAAACAAAAAGAAGATTTTGTTGTTGATCGTGATGATGTAGGGACACCCTCCACCAGTGAAAATGCTGACCCCTCTAAGACTTGGTGGAAGTTATCTGAGACCTGTTGTGGCTAGAGTCCCCTGATGATGAACCCCTCTGAATTTAGCCAGGTTGGTCCTTGGCTGGCAGACATAGAGTCAGTCCATTACTAGGCCCACACTCAGAAAATTTCCAGCTTGTATGGGACCTGCTAGACCTCTCAATCCACCACTGACTCAGCCTTCAAGAATCCAGGAGCACATACACTAGGAGATGTGGAAGTAGGACTGAAATTCACACTGGATTGTATCATATTTCCTGGAATAGGAGTTGTTAACCTTGGGTCCACAGATTCCCCAAAGTATCCATGGACCAATTTCAAGATGTCTATGTGCTCATCTAGGAAAAAAAAATTATGTTTTTATTTTCAGTAACCCCTAACTGAAACTTAGCCTTTCTTTCAGTTATACATGTGGACAAAAAACCATTGTTCTGAGGACTCTATTGCTTCACCCACTGCCAAAGAGGCATACAACACAGAAAGGTTAAGAACCTCTGTGCTAGAGGACAAATTTTTTATGACTTCAGGCCATATGCTTAGAGCTAGAAGGAATTTTAGAATCCTCTAGTTCAGCCCTTTTCATTTTGCAGAGGAAGAAACCAAGGCCCAGAGAATTACCCAAAGTCACACAGAAAATGAGCATCAGGAGTGGCATCAGAACCCAAGTCCTTTCAGCACTCATTCCACTGTGCTACACTGCCTCTCTAGAAGGCAAAAGATAAGGAGAAAGATATTAGATCCGTGAAGGTGGAAGAAGCCACCAAGGAGGAAGTATGGAAAAGGGAGAGAGTAGCATATTTCCCCATTTTTCTGTGAGGTTACCATCATCTGGATCATTGGATGCTTCCAGAAAAGGGAGATAGATAGATGAAAGATAGATAGATAGATAGATAGATAGATAGATAGATAGATAGATAGATGGATAGATGGATGGATGGATGGATGGATGGATGGATGGATGGATGGATGCATGGATGGATGGGTGGGTGGGTGGATGGATGGATGGATAGATAGATAGATAGATAGATAGATAGATAGATAGATAGATAAATTTAGGCACTTATTCTGTACCTGGCACTGGGCTAATGCTGAGAATACAAACATAAGTGAGATAATCTTGGTCCCCAAGGAGCTGATTTTCTAAAGACAGGAGACAAAACCAATGGGAGCTGGAAAGGGGGTCAGGGAGTCTGCAGTTTGGGGAGAGCTGAGAAGAGAGGTGATGACTTGGGTCTGGGAAAGCTAAGGTGAAAACCCACTTCTCAGCTCTGGCTCAGGAGTGATGGCACACTGCAGGAGGTAGGGAGAGGAGGATGTAGAGACTGAAGCACTAAGCAGCCATAGAATACTGGGCATCTTGGAGAGAAGGACCCAAAAAGAGATCCAAGGAAAGGGGCTTGGAGGAGTACCCAAAGAAAACTTGATCTACTTAATGCTGTTCCCCCGAGCCACTAGCTGGAATTACCTGCTTACCACAAAGGCTGGGCTTGCACACATCAGTCTACGATGCCTTCAGGCATGAGTCTCATTCCATTACATTCAGTTTGTGGTCTCAACAAGAAAGTTCCTTTGGTCAACAGTTGTTTCAAGGATAGATACAGTGACTGATTGCCTCTTAGCCTGGCGCTCTCTACTGTTCAGGCATGATACATGTAAACAGAGCCCCAGCTGAGCTTAGAGACAAAAAGATCCGGGTTCAAATCTTGTCTTCTGTAAGGTTAATGGGATATAAGATCTTCCTGGTCTATTAATAGACCTCACATGGAGCCCTAGTGCAGAGCCAATTAGGTTCTGGGCCACAGGGATTCCTACACCTTTCCAATTAAGTGCTGATTTCCAAGCTTCTTAGCACTCAAGAGTCTTTGATTGGAAACGGTATTTATTGTATTACCTGGAGGGAAAGGGGTGGGCAGAGAGAGAAGCAAGCAGAAAAACAAGCAGACCACAGAGAGAGGAACTTGCCTAGGGAAACTTGCTTGTGGGAAGGCTAGACCGAGGGAATTCTTTGAGATGTCTGCGCTCCCTGGATTGGTGATGAGTACCTTGCTAGATCTTGCCTTCTGGTGTCCTAACAGCAATGTTAATAAATATTTTGATTTTGTCTTGGAGGAAGAGAGTTTATTGTATTTTGCAAACTGACCCTGGGGATATGTGTGCATATTCATAGTCTCTGCTATGAGTGTTGCGTTGGGTTACACTCTCCCACAGGATACTCCATTCACCTGACTGCACCACTGCATGTTTCCCATGCTGGACTGTCCTCCCTCCTCACCTCTTCCTCCTGGTTTTCTTCAAGACTCAACTCAAATCTACCTTCTACCCATGACCTTTCTCTCACTCCTCCACCAGCTACTAGAGCTTTTCCTTGGAAATTATGTTGTCTACTATGTCTACATCAAGTATCCATAGCGAGTTATGCACAGGTGGCTTCCCCAATTAGAATGTGAGAGCTTTCATTGTGGGGGTGGTATTTGTGACTTTCTTTGTAATCCTAGTACTTTACACCAGCCCTGGCACATAGTAAGCTAATGATAAAAAGAATTAATAATAATTTAATAGATAAATCTATAAATAAGCTATAAATAAATATTTACATGAAATATATTAGATATGATAATATACACAAATATATAAATAATTTAATAAATATATTTAATAAATTAATTTTGACAAATAGATCTATAAATAAGTAATAATAAACTTTAAAGTTAACAAATGTTAACTCATAAGCTGTTTTGGGAGGTAAGGTTCTATTGTTAGCCTCATTTCACAGATGAAGGGCAGAGTGACTTGCCCAAAGTCATTCAGTCAGCAGAGGGTCTGAGGCTGGATTTGAGTTTGGGTCTTCCTGACTCCCAGTGCCCTAGTTTACCCTCTGTGCTGTGCCACCCAGTAGCCTACAGGAATCACTTTAAGAATGCCTGATGACTGATACCACTTGGGTATGTACCTTATTTTTTCTCAGCCTCAGTTTCCCTAACCCTAAAAGTGGAACAGTAGCATCTATCTCCCATGGTTTTTGAGAGGCTCCAGTGAGATAATACCATTTGTTGTTGTTGTTGCTGCTGAGTCATTTTCAGCCATGTCTGACTCTTGGTGACCCCATATGGAATTTTCTTGACAGAGATACTGGAGTGGTTCCTTCTCCAGCTCATTTTACAGATGAGGAAATTGAGGCACACAGGGTAGTTAAGTGACTTGTCCAAGCAAGTCAGACAAGCTCTTAAGTGTCTGAGGGCAGATTTGAACCCAGGCCTTCCTGACTCCAGACTCAGCACTCTAACACTGTACCACCTAACTGCATGGTTTTATCAATCTGAATATGATATAGAAATGTCAATGAGGATATCATCACTATGTAATTATTGGCAATGTGTTCATGGGCATTCATGGATATGAGCTCTGATTTAGGAAACATCCTTTTCTACAGAGGTATAAAGCAGAAGGAGCTCTGAACTTGTTGACCAAAAGGCCAGGGTTCAATTCTGATGTAACTGCCTGTATGACTGTGGGAAAGTCACTTGACCTTTCCAGGCCTCAGTTTCCTCATCTGTAAAATGATTAAATGGCCCCTGAGGTACTGCCCTGCTCCAGCTTATGACCCTCCTTTAAATGAAGGAATTTAACTTCAGTTTCCTGCTCAAACTAAGAAGTAGTGGCCCATTGCATCCCAAAAGATGTACCATTAGAGATCATAGGAATATACAGCATGCAAAAAATGGTTTTAAGTGCAATATAATTTAGTTACCCTATTGGTAGCTATTTTGATATTGAATATGCCATTTATCATGAAGAAAAAAAAATACAGCAACCAGTTTGTGGAGGAGCTGGGTAAATACTGATCAACTCCTTCCCTCCTAGACTTAATGCATTAACCTAGTTTGTGGTATAAAGAACAGGAAGTAGAGGACAGACATAGTACCTTGAGAGGAGGATCATTATTTTTACTTTTGTTTTCAAATTTTCTCTCCCCTCCACCTAACTGTGTTCAGTACAGAGTCAGGTCTTAACAAATGCTGGTTGCATTCATTTGAATTTTATCTCTCTATCAGGGGCCATTTCCAGTTGCTCTGATCTAGATCTGGCCACTGGACCCAGATGGCTCTGGAGGAGAAAATGAGGCTGGTAACTTTGGACAGCTCTGCCTCACTTAAATCCAATTTACTTGCAAGTCATGACATCACCTTCCTGAGGTCATGGTCCTCTTTGAGAATGAAAGACAAACCACAACATCTCTCTAGCATATGCCTTAACCTGTGAATTAAAAAAAAAAAACATTTTTAATAATTGTATTTCAATGTACATGACCCAGAAAAGGTTAAGAACTCCCTTCCCTACATCTTAATGTTTTTTGCATTCTCAAATAAAATTTATTTACTTAATTGTTGACCCACTGGATCCCCCTTCAGTAGAATGTAAGTTCCTTAAGGACAGACTTTTCATTTTTGTCTTTGTAACTCTAATGCCTGGCAGAGTGCCTTATTATACATAGTAGCCATTTATAAATACTGCATAGTAGGCACTTAATAAATGCTTGGTGAGCCAAATGGAAAGCAACTGGATGATGAGAATGTAAGCAGTATTATTTCTGTTGTCATTCACAGAAATGCTACAGCATCAATTACTTATCCCCATGATTTCACTGATATATTTCCCAGATGTGGGAAAGCGCAGGTTGGCACTTTCTCTGCAACTTGGTCCTGGAACCCTGAGAGGTTAAGTGATTTGCCCAGAGTCAAAAATTCACCAGAAGCTGGGTCCGTGGGAAGAAGTGCAGGAGTCTCCCAGATCCAGAGGTAAGAGCAGTGCATTGATTAAATGAGCCGTAGACTGGATGGATCTCTGTTTGCAGATGTTTATTGAAGAATTATTTGACAAAGGAGACAGAAAGGAAGGGGAGAGTTGGGTCTGTTTTCACAGGACAGGTATTTGAGCAGTCCTGTGACCTACTTTGCAACATTTACATAAATAATGAAATGGAAAGACCCATTAACCGGAGTTTTCCTTAAGCACATTTGTGGTCATGGATTTATGGTCTATTAAGCACAAGAAGGACTCTTGACCACATCCTAGGCACAAGGTTACAAGGCACAGCACATGCTGGACATTTCAAGAACAGAGCAGAGCAGAGAAAGAGCAGATAAAGCCCACATTGGCAAGGGTGCCGAAATATAACCAAACAGCTATTCCAACAGTACAAAGTATAAAAAAAAAAAGTTTCTGCTTTTTAAACCAAACAGATGTGTCCACTAATTCTTTTCCCTCTTCCCTTTCCCTCCCCTCCCCTCCCCTTCCCTTTCCTTCAGATACCTAATCAGCCTAGGCTACCACACTCAGTTCAGAGGTCCCAACTCAAGAGAGCCACCAGCCTTAGCCTCCCTGCTGGCTGGGATTATAGGCATGTGCTACCCTACCCAGCCTAGTCAAATTTTTTCTAAATATTTTTACTCACTGAGTTCTGGAGGAGAAGGGAGAGGAGGATGTCATCACATTGAAATAACCATTAGCATTTATACAGAATATTCTTAAGGCTGCATTCTCTCTCTATATGTGTATATATATAATATATATATTTGTGTGTGTATATACTCGCATACACACATACACATATATATGCACTGTGTGTGTGTGTGTGTATGTGTGTGTGTGTGTGTGTGTGTGTGTGTGTGTGTATCGTGTACATCTTATCTCCTCTGATAGGACGTAAGCTCCCTCAAGACAAGAACTGTTTCATTTTGTCTTGGTGTCCAATTTATCCTTTCTTGGAATCTTTCTTTACAATGTGTTTTAATAGAAAGAAACTACAAAACAGCCTCAAAAAGGAAACAAAAACCCAACTGAAGTACTAAAAGAGTCCATGTCATCAGTCAAAATCAGTGGTAGCTTTCTCTAAAATAACTTCAAAACAGTTACCTGTTTCAAGCTAATAAAATAGCATCTCTGTCAAATTCGATAATTTCACCACATAAACAAGTCAGTCCCCTAGAAATAAAAGAGGCCAGGTACGAACACTACACACATACAGAACAGTCTGAGATAAGTCAGGACAAAACACACCCAAAACGTTAAATTTCAACCAGATGGCCAGTTATTTTGAAAATCCTTTAAGTTCAATAAAGCAATGAAGGAGAGATTTGATGCTTTCCAAATCATGAATTGTTGGATAAGTCGTCTTTGTGAGAATACAGTTTATTTGTCTTTGTAGATCTCACCCTTCATACTTTAGGAGGCTATACTTCAAGCCACAAGGATGCTACTGGAACATGAGACTCTGACTGGCCTAAGGACTTGTTATACCTCCCTAAAGTAGGGATTGTTAACCTTTTTGTAACGTGAACACCTTTGGCCATCTTTGGACACGTAGGCCATCAGTCTTTGGACCTAGAATTATGTTTTTAAATGCATATGATAAAAACACACAGGATTACTAAGGAAACTAGTCATATTGAAATACAGCTATCAAAATATATATTTTTTAAAAATCCACAGATCCCAGGTAAAGAACCCCTGTTTAAAGGGATGATTGGACTCCCAGAAATCAACTGAGTCTTCAATTTGCAAAAGTTATAAATTTAAAATAATGATCATCTTTATTGATTCCTTTGTAATGCCATGTGAGATTTGTAAAACATTCTCCACAAATATGTAGCCTTCATGGTATGTTTATATGACACCAAAGCATGCAATGAACCCACCAATTTAAATGAAACAATTTGTCATTTCAGTGAGAACATGGATCTACCCATATAGAACTGACCTGCCAATTCTATCCAAATGGCAGTTACGATGACCCAAGGAACAGTATATAATGTTTTAATGTCATACCAGATTAGGAATAGGTATAGTGACAATACCGATGATTTCATCAAGATAGGGAACTTCCAGGTGAAAAAAAACTCCCTTTACTAATGTAGGTTGGCATTTTCTCTGCAACTTAGTCTTCAGGAGATGACTAGAGCAGTGAAAAGTCAAGTGATTTGCTGAGGGTCATGGAGCCAGTATGTGTGTCAGAAGTGGAATATAATTACAGAGCTTTTTACAAAGCCAATTCCATGCTCATTCATCCAGGATTAGGGAAAATAATTTTTTGACTACCAAAATACAATGCATATGCCCCAAAATGTAGGTATAAAAGTAGACTTGGGACATTTGAAAATGTACAGAAACAGAAATAAATTTAGACCTGCTACATTTGTCATACATTTTGTTGACTGTCGAAAGATTAAAAATAGTGTGATACAATCATAGGACCACAGATTTAAAGTTAAAAGGGACCTCAAAGGTCATCTAGTTCAACTTCGTCATACTACAGATGAGGAAACTGAGGCAAAGTGCCTCATAAGTGGTAAGTAGCAAAGCAACATGAGATATGTATATTTTGAAACCAATAGAGACTAACTGATAATTATTAGAATTTAACTGTTTTTGCATTTATTCAAAGAAAAAAAAACCTTCCCAATTGCATGAGATTTCTATCTTTATGGCATAAGTCACTTGTGAATTTCCATTAGATCAGTTTCATCAGAGACACCCTAACTCTTGTGTTCCTTCAGGAGATGTAAACCTTCTCTACAGACTCTGATTACTAAGCTGAATAAAGCTTTTGATAATGCTTTCCAGTTTCATTGATTGAGTATTGGAGCAGATAATTAAATACCATGAAAACAATAAAACAACTTAAATGCTCATAGTGTCTCTTCTCCCAAGTGTAAGAATAGTCATCTAAAAAAATGACACTGAAGAGATGATTCTCAGAATTCGTCACTAATTGTAAGATCACAGTATGCTGGCAATGCAATGAAAAATGGCTCCATAAAAAGTTAATTATAAGGCATTTTAACCAAGATAAAATTTTTGTTTTCCACATATTCAGGACTACATGGAGATGATTGGTTTTGAATACCTTCTGTGTTTATATTTATCAGTAACATTCCTTTTCACTGAATATTCTTCATCTTTGTAGAAAAGCACATTTAATTTCATATTTAGCCACCCAAAACAAAGTAATGTGCAAGCCTTTCTCTGCTCCAACCTATTCCAAGGCTTCCTTCTCCTTTTTCTGGTTCAACACCAATGTGTGAATAGAAAATCACAGGTAGTGAACACAACAGAAATGTTAGACAAGAGCCCTCTGATGAGTGGTTCAATCAAGTCAAATTTTTCATATAACAAAAGCCTTACCTTTTTACTAGTCTTTTCCCCATCCCCATGAATCCCAGATAACAAAAGGACAGCTCTTCCAGGGTGACTCCCTACCTATTTCCAAACCTATGTTTGAACATCTTACCAACATCAACTGCATTATGGGTTTCATATCAGAATTGTGACTGTTTGCTCATGAATTTATTTTGCTCATGTATTGATACTCAATTCTGTCCATGCCCGAGAACTGTCATCTTTCAGAGTGGACAACTTCCTCTGGGAGAACTGGCCAAGTCCCCAGAGCCTGAGGACAGCCACACGGTATTTCTTGGACATGATGTTGTAAAGGATGGGGTTGATGGCTGCACTAAGATAGAAGAGGACAAAGGAAAACAGGTTGCAATACTGGCTAATCACAGCAATCTCCAAAGAGCCAGGCTCGAAGGACTTGGAGAATAGGTAGCGTCCCACATGAAATGGCAGCCAACATAGGACGAAAGCAAACACCACCACGGCTAGAAGGAAAAGCAGAGAAACTTAGCATGAGATCAAGCAATGTTGTCTTGAATCGTGTTCTGCTAATAATAAAAAAAAAGATTACATTTCTTTTGAAAACCTTTGTGGCAGGAGAGTGTGATTCATCTCAGACAAAGGACCAAATGTTGTTTTTCCCCATTCCCTTTCCTGGAGTTTAATGAGAGCTATTTCTAAATACACAACTAATCCAGCTATTTGGACCAAGGTGACCAGTCAGTTCTGTGTAACAATAGTCTACCAGAGAGGCAGTCAGGTGAGGCCAATGGGGTGATGAACTGAGAGTCAGAAAGAGCCAGACTCAAATCCCATTTCATGGGATCATATACAGAGAGGGCTAGAAAGGCCCTCAAAGGTCATCATTTTATAGCTGAAGAAACCAAGATCCAGGGAGCCTCATGAGATTTGTCTAAGGTCACATAAGACAAGACTAGAACCCTCTGACATTTATGAGTTGCGTGGCCATGTCATTTAAGTCTCAGCTTCCTTATTGGTAAAATAGGGTAATTGATACCTGAAGTCCATACACCACAGGTGTTTTTTTTTTTTGTGAGATTCAAATGAGATAATGCTTGCAAGACACTTTGCAAACATTAAAGTACTATCTAAATTGAGAACCAGAAGGACCTTAAAAGATATTGGGTCCAGTCTCCTCATTTACATAGGAAGAAACTGAGACCCAGAAATTCAAGCCTATGTCCTTTCAATCCAAATCCAGGGATCTCCTCATTAGTCTAAGTCCAGTGGTCTTCCCACCATGCAATCAATATCAGGTATTATTATTTTATGATTAAGTTACCTGAATGTTTGAGGGAGATGACTAGGAAATACATTTTTGAAACTTCAGCTTTTGATGTCTATAGACACAGCTAATACTGTGTCGGCTTCCTTTAAGGCTCTTCTGCATGAAACTGCTAGTGCCCTCCCTCCTAAACCATTTGGGATTTAACAGCTTTTTCTTTATCTGTATTTATTCTCTAATTGCTTATCTAGTTACTTCTTGTCTCCTCTGCTAGAATGAAAGCACCTTGCAAGTAGGAATAATTTCATTCTTTCTACTTCTATCTCCAGCACCTAGGACAGTGCCTGGCACGTAGAAGGCCCTCAATAAGTGCTTGTTAGTTAATTGATAATCAATATAATGAGATCATTGTTAAAAGGGGGAAGAGGCAATGATCAAGTAGAAAAAATTTTTTAACACTAAACATCCCTAAAAAACCATCAATTTACTTTTTAAATTTATCACATTGAGATGTCAACTTCTAGAAAAGGTAAAAAGATTTTTCTAAGCCTAGCAAAAGTGAGATGGAAACATTTATGTGGAAAAGTAACTTTCAAATCTTTGTTACTGGGCTACTTTGGTGAGGCAAATATTCCTGGCTCACCTGACCCATCCATTTCTATTGACCACCTTCCCTGAATTACTGGGGAAATGGGTTTTCTTTTGATGATACACTAATGAGACAATGATTTTAAAAAATTAAATGCAGTCATATGTTATAGACTATTAGGATTAGAAAGGTTCCATTTTACAGATGAAGAAAGTAACACCTAAAGAAGAGAAGTGATTTGCCCAAGGTCCCATAGGTAACTGAGCTAAAAGATTCAGAGCCAGGACTTCTGATCTACAGCCTCTGATTTTCACTGAAATGAAATGACTAATTCCAGAAACAACAACAAAAGACCTTGATTTATTTTGAATTCAATGAAGTCAGTCAGTGGTCTATACCTTTTGAGAATCTCTGATCTAGATGATTAAAACCTTGGGCCCTCTTGGTTATGAATTCCATCCCCTTTGAAATCCAGTAATCCAAAAATTCTCAAAATTAGAAAATAGTAAAGGACCTTGGATGTGCAACTGGATCTGTCATTGTATTCATATAGTGAACTCCCAGATAGAGAAACTCCCTCTACCAATACAAAGTGATACTTTCTCTGTAATTTATAATGTTAGAAAGTCATGGAGAGCACTGAGAAGTTGAATGAATTGGCCAGGCTTGCACGGTCCAATGTTTCTCTGAGGTGGGACTTAGACCCCAGTGTTTTGGGCTCTAAAGCCAGTTAATGCCAGGCTTCATCTAGTTCAGAGATTCTAAAAATTACAAACACAAAATCTTCATTTGTTCTGCTACAAATGATACTAAATATGCAAAAGGCGAATATAAACATTTCCCAAGATGCTAAGATTTACCACTTGTAAAGTTATGCACAATAGATTTGCAGTTTCATGTGCGATCTTTTTTATTATACTCTGTTATGGAAATGCTTGTTTTATTCCACAAGATAAAAACATAAAATAAAATTTTAAAAAAGATTTACCACTCAGTTCAGATAGTCAGATTCCATTTTCTGACAGACTTGAGAGCAAACCTTTTAGAAGTTAAGCTACAGATAAAATGTGGATTTGAAAGCATTTTTAGTAGGGAAAAAATTATTGAGCATGCCTTTGTGTGCATAGTGCTGGGTTCTAATTCGTGATTGTGTAGATGTTTGTGGAGAATAAATACAGTTTTATTTTGACTGCTTATAATATTAACTGAAATTAACCCTCACCTTTAAACTAAAATGTGCTAATTCTCACTTCTCATTGAACCTAGGAGTGATTTAGTGAAGAACTCTTTGGGAAGGAACAATTACTGGTGCTGGTCCTTTCGTGTAAGTTTTGTTTGATCAAACTGAGGCACTTTCTTGCTAGTAACTGAGCTGAACAGATGGAGAACTTTATCAAGCAGGGAAAAGTCTACAGTTGGCATTTGGGTTGTGTGCCCAATAATCAAGTGAAACAAAATTGTTGTAATGATTCAAATAATGCAAGAAGGAGGAAATCGACATAGAAGCAAAAATTGAATTTTTTTGTCTCTACTATCTGCTTGGATTATGCATATGTTGCATGTCCACCAGCCTAGAATTTAACTCTTTGCTAGAATATTTTAAAGGATATGATATTTTCTTAAATTTAATCAGTTACCTGCAAATCAGAGAATAGGAAAGGAGCTGGGGAAACTGTTTCATTTCCCCCTGAACATAAACAGAATATGCTGCTCTATGATATATGTTGCTTTCAAAGCAAACTTAATTTCTAGGCTTACTCTCTTGAGAAAGAAGAGACATAACATTTGATATTTGGGGTTCATGGAGAGGCATGATGTTTCTAAATATTTTTTGAGGGAGGAAAGGAGAGGAAGGAGAAGAAGGGAAGGGAGACAGAGATAGAGAGACAAAGGTCAAGAGACAAAAAAGAGAAAGAGAGAAGGCAGAGAAAGAGGAAAAGATACAGACTGGAAGAAGGAATGAGAGAGGGGAGAGAGGGAGAGAGGAAAGGGAGACAGAGAATAAAAAGGAAGAGATGGAGAGAGAAAGACAAAGGGGAGAGAAAAGAAGAGAAGGAAAGATAAGGCAACAAAGGAGACAGAGAGAGAGAGAGAGAGAGAGAGAGAGAGAGAGGAGAGAAGTAAAAATCCCATACCTAACATTTTTACAGTTTGTTTGTGGTTGTTATCACGGATAGAAGCACTCAGTCCCATGTCCTCCCTCTTTCTTCTCCACAGTTTTCTCCCAATGAGGCTGTAAAGCACAGTCAGGCAAAACACAGGCAGAAAGAAGAAGATGCTGGAGATCCAGACCATGATGGTGAGCAGTCCCGATTGGATGGCGAACTCAGTGGGCCTGCATTCGTTGGTGTCCATGGGGTTGGTTCCGTTTTCGTGCTCCACTCCGACCAGGACAAAGATGGGGCCAGCGCTGAAGAAGGACACTGCCCAGATGACCAAGATGATCAGCTTCACCTTGCCCTTGGTTATCACGACCTTGGCCCTAAGGGGGAAGCATATGGCAAAGTACCTCTCGATGCTGAGAGCAGTGATGTTGAGGATGGTGGAATAGGTGCAGCCTTCACTGATGAACTGGAAGAGTTTGCAGAGAAAGTCTCCGAAGTTCCAGGGCCGGTACTGCCAGAGGCGAAAGAGGTCCAGGGGCATGCAGAGGAAGATCAGCAGGTCGGACAGCGCCATGCTAGAGAGGTAGAGGTTTGTGGTGGTCCGCATGTCCCGGAATCGAGACACCACCAGCATGGTCATGAGGTTGCCCGAGATGCCGATGAAGAAGAGAGCGATGCAGGTGACTGTGACTCCGGTAAGCAGGGCTCTGGGGAAGGGGGGCAGCTGGTCTGCCCAGGAGCTGTTAAAAGGTTCATCCGTATAGTCCAGGCTGAAGTTGGACTCGCTTTCCAGGCTCAGTGTCTCGTTCCACATCCTGTTGACTATCGAAGAGTCTTTCTAGAGATGTTGGCGGGGCTGGGCTGAAGATACTATGGGCTAGGTGAGATGCTGCTGCTGGGCGTCCTTCCTGGCGTCGGGTGCCCCTGGTCCTTTCCGCACCCCAGTAGGGCTAGCAGGAAATCTCAGCGCGGCTGCAGGGGGGTTGACTTCAAAAGGCAGCTGAGAAGCTTTGAGGAAGTAGCGGTAGCAGCGGTGGGCAGAGGGGGGAAAGGGAGATAGGAGGAGAGGTAAGAAGAGGAGGAGAGAGGGAAAGGGAGAGAAAGAGAGAGAGAGAGAGAGAGAGAGAGAGAGAGAGAGAGAGAGAGAAGAGTTAAGAGAGGAGAGAGTGAGAAGTGAGGGGAGGGGAGAGAGGAAGAGGACACAGGAGAGAAAAAGAAAAGGGCGAGCTCTGGTGTCTTGTCCTGGGTAGCAGCAGCCCTGGCAGCCTGGCAGTAGTCACCCTGGTCACTGCTGCACCCTCCTCCTCTGGCTCCTCCCTCTGTTCTTCCCTGCTGGGATGTTGCTGTTCATTCTGGTTACCAAGGGGAAGGAGCTGTGGGTCCAGGTTCCACCCCCTTAGAAATGAGAAGGTATCATGTACCCGTGCCTCTAGCTGCCTAAATACGCTTGCTATTCCAGCTCCCCAGCAAGCTTCATCCCAGTCTGTGTGTTCCAAAGAACCCTGGGCAGCCACCTCCCAGGCACCAGAGACCAAGGGGCTGGGTGATGTGGGTAAGCTATAGTGCTACTCAACTAGGATCCACAATCACTCCCTGCACTGAAAAAAGTGAGGTTAAAGACCACAAAGAAGTCACTTTAAAAAAACTCTCTAGAACTCACTTTTCCCATCTGTGAAATGAAGAGCCTAGACTAAATGATCCCTAAAGGCCTTTCTATATGTAAATCCTAGGACTCCATGTATATACCCCTGATCCTTTGGAGGGAAGTTCCCTAGGACAGTGCCTAAGGAGTCTGGAAGGTACCAAGAGATCAAAAAGAAGAGAAGAGAGGCAGAAAGGAGAGGTGGCATGCAGTGGGAACACTGGCGAGTGTCAGTAATCACTTAAATAATTAACTGAGAGCTGGAGGAGACTTGTAAGATTATCGACTCCACTGCCTTACAGAGGCGCGAACTCAGCCCCACAGATCACTAAGAAGTTTGTCCAAGGTCATACAACTAGTTAGCCACAGTTCAACTCAGGAGTTGAACCCGAGTCTTCAGACCCGCCCACCCAGGATTCTTTCCAATCAACCTGAATCCTTAGCATAAACTTCTGAGCCTGACGGGTGAATAGAGAGGGTATCATGGAACTCAGCCTTGTAAGCACAAACTGGCTGATATTCAGCCTCCTGGTGATCGCACTTGTACAGATCCTGAAAAGAAAAAGATATAGGAGAGAAAGGTCAAAGACTTGGGGTGGGGAGGAGAGAGGGAGGTAGAGAAGGAGGAGACGTCTAAAAAGAGGCAAGAGCGAAGTCCTAGGAAGTGCAATGAATTTGAATTGAAAACATCTGAGTATAAATCCTGACTCAACCTTCTCTACCCTAAGCAAGTCACTTAACCTCTGAGACTCAGTTTCTTACCTATAAAACGAAAGAAGATGATCCCAAGAAGGAAAAGTGGTGGACAGCTGTGGTTTAGTGGACAGGGTACCGGGTTGGGGGCCAATAAAATTGTACAATAAATAAAATAAAAAGATAGGTTGTCATCTCAGTGTGGAGAGTGTGGTGTTCTGAGAAATAAAGAGAGAAACACTGAGACTAAGACAGGTGACTGAGGAGGTTCCAGGGGGGTGGGAGGAGGTCTGAGCACTCCTCCCACTAGAAAGAAGAGGTCAGGTGGCACAGTGAATAGAGCACTGGAGCTGGAGTCAGGAGGACCTGAGTTCAAATGTGACCTCAGACACTTAACACTTACTAGCCCTGTGACCTTGGGCAAGTCACTTGACCCCAATTGCCCTGCCCTCCCCCCTCCAAAAAGCAGAAAAGAAAAGAAAGATAAGGTGAGACTAACAATCCCCTGTCTCTTTTAAAAGCCCATCTCTCGGCTGAGTCTAGGACCCCCACAAATTCCCCAAAGGATCTCAGGAGCAGGAAGCTATGGAGGGAGGGAGCTGGGATGTTGAAATGAGTCCTCATTCTTGGCCAGCTTAATTCCCTCCTACCAAATCGTTATTAGACACAAGACAAAAGACAAATTGCTGGGGTTTGGGCATACTAGGCAGGTAGTGTACTCCGCCTGGAGTCAGGAAGACCCGAGTTTAAACTTGCCCTCAGACACTTGCTAGCGGTGTGACCTAGGGAAAGTCACTTAACCTTTGCCTTAATTCACTGGAGAAGAAAACGGCAAAGTACTCCAATATCTTTGCCAAGAAAATCTCATGGACAGTATGGTCCATGGAGTCACAAAGAGTCAGATGTGACTGAACAATGACAGCAACAAAAGACAATCACACATAGCAAACAGACACATTTATCCAAGCAAATAGTAAACAGAAACTGGGGAGAATTATTCCACAATTCACTTGTATGAGCTACCCCAATCTATACAGGTTAGGATAGAAGATAAAATGCACAGGAGTTAAGGGGCTCTCATATTTGCGAATGAGATAAAAAAAAAAATTAAATTCAGCAAAGGAGAGAAAGCCCTAGTTGCCCAACCCAACACAGAATTTTAGAATTAGAAGAGATGTCAATGCCCACCTTTTGTTGTTGTTGTTGTTTCAATTGAATCTGACTCTTCACAACCCTATTTGGAGTTTTCTTGGCAGAGATTTGCCATTTCCTTCTTCAGGTAATTTTACAGATGATGAAACTGAGGCAAACAGAGTGAAGTGCCTTGCCTAGGGTCACACAGCTTGTAAGTGTCTGAGATCAAATTTGAACTCAAGATGAGTCTTCCTAACTCCAGGTCTGGTGCTTTACGCACTATTGTGCCATCTAGTAGCCCAACCTAGGAGAAGTTTTCACAATTTTTCTCTGGAGGCAAGTATAGTCAATATACTTACATGCTGTTATTTCACTTTGATATTTACATAGTTGAAGTCATTGTGTATATTGCTGTCCTAGTTCTGCTCATCTCATTCTGCATCTATTAGTACAAATCTTCTTATGGTTTTCTAAATAATTCATAATCATTGTTTCTCATGGTTTAGCAATGTTCCATTATATACATGGACTAAAACTTATTTTAACTATAGATAGGTCATGGGATATCAACTTTGTTTCCAGTTCTTTGCTACAATAAAAAGTATTTCTGTGAATATTTTGTTAACAGTACCTTTCCTTCTGTCTTTGATCTTCTTAAGGTACATGTCTCACTGTGGCATCTTTTAGTCAAATCCACTTTCCAGGGTGGTTAGACCATTGGTCAGACCAGCTCACTAACCAATTTAGATAACAATAGCATATTTTTGTGCCTATATTTCTGAAGCCCCTCCAACATAGGCTATTTCCACCTTTTGTCTTCTTTTCCATGGTGTGGCACCTTGTTGATGAAGAGCAATGTTGATTCTTTGTGACACCCTTCCTTCCCCCCTTTTTTTTCTAGATATTCACAAACCATCACTTTAATGTTAGGTTCTAGAATTTTCCCAGAAATTAAAGTCAAATTGTCCTGGATCAAGCCTAATTTAGACCAGTAGAGTACAGTAGTTCATGATTCGCACTGGAATGAAAGGAGGCACTTGTAGACCACAGATCAATTAACAAAAAGAATTCACTTAACATCCTGGAAAGGATATTCAATGCAGCATTTGGTTGCAGTAAATATAACTCCTCTAATGTCCATAGGGAGAGGGTCCAGTAGGGAGTGTGTGTGTGGCCTCTCACAGCAGAAAGGAATCCAATAAGCCTATGGTACCTTAATCCTTGTGGGCTGAGATTTTTATTATTTAGATGATCAGGAAATAACAGCACTGGTGCAGACTTTAGTCCCTTGGATAAATTAAGTCTCTAGAATGGTTACTTTGCTTTTTTTTTTTAATGGGAAAAACTAGCCTTGCCACCATGAAGTAGCTGTTGTTCCTACCACATTTGGTGAACCCGTTCTCTGACATTTTTGGAAACAATTGACTTTCTCCCATTCTCCAGAATTTTTCAGTGGCTCAGCAAAGACATCTATCAGTTCTTTCAGCAATCAACCATGTTTAACATTCACTCTGGCTCCATGTTCCCAGGGTCAACCTTGCTGCCCCTTCCCTCAGGGATCCAGAATACTGTAAGGGGGTTGTACAGATTTCTTTTTCTTTATTGCCCTCAGTTAAGGATCTACCTGGTTATATTCCTCCCCCATTTGGAAGGGGGTAGTGACTAGCACCCTAGTTCCATTTAACCACTTAATATTGATTAACTTTTCCAAACAAACATTTACTTCAAAGATAAAATGTATAAATATTTCCCCCCAATACTCTCTCATTCACTACCTTGGTCTTTAGGACAATAGGCTCAAAATTGAACTCAGTTCCTACAGACCATGTCTCCCATGAGTTCATGCCCAAATGTGTCTTGATTGCTGGATGATTCCTGGGCTTCAGTCCCAGAAGTCACTTCCAAAGATAGCTCCTAGTCCCTCTAAGCATCAATATTGGGCTGGCTACAATACCTGGCCTAGATCAAAACTCCTGAATTCCTGTAACTCACTCCCCTTTGGTTAGAGATTCACTCCCTGAACCTAGAGTGACAAAGAGAAAATAAAAGACCGGGAGTCCCGTTTCTTGGGGGCCATTCTCAGAGGGAGAAGGTGCCAAGGCCTGTAGTCTTATAGCAGTGGTTCTCAACCTGTGGGTTATGGTCAATTTAAATACATACTGCATATCAGATATTGACTTTACGATTCATAACAGTAGCAAAATTACAGTTATGAAGTAGCAACAAAAATAATTTTATGGTTGAGGGTCACCACAACATGAGAAACTGTATTAAAGGGTCTGGCATTAGGAAGGTTGAGAACCACTGCCTTATAGCATAGTCTCTTAACAGAAGCATTAAGTGAAGAAATTACCATTTTCCCTCAGACTCGAATAGTAGAAAGAGAGGCAAAGATGAGATAGCAAAATCTCATAATAATTCCAGCTCTTCAGCCAATTGAAAAAGACTCCTGACAACCATAGGGCCAACCAGATGGAACCAGTTAAAAGATATCTATGCATGTTCTTCAGTCTCTTCAAGGTACTTCCCTTACAAGTCATCTCAGTTTTCCCAGAAGTCATTTCCCCAGCCCCCTGATGCAGAGAGATACCATCAGAGAAAGGTGATCAGATTCATGTCTATGTTAGACTCCCATTACACATATAATTCATCTGGGTGACATGATTGGGGTTCAGTAAGAAGAGCCTTTATTAGGGAAAGGGTCAACCTTACTCTCATTAAACTTGGCTTAGGGAAGGAACTCTAAACTGGGTATCTTGCCACAAAGGAGAGTAGAGGGGATGGGGATGAGAGGTAGGATGAAGGAGGGGAGGGCAGGGGCGGGGAGGGTTGATGGAAGTACACACTTCTGGA
>CM053580.1:27899121-27929982 GCA_028627135.1 Pseudochirops cupreus
GAAAGGGACAGGGACAGGGTAGAGAATAGAACAAGGGGGGGGTGGGATAGGAAGGAGGGACATATAATCAGTCTCTCACAATATGCCCACTGTGGAGAGGTTCTGTGTAATTACACATGTACAGCCTGTATTTAATTTCTTGTCCTTCCAGTGGGGGTGGGTGACAAGGGAGGAAGAGAAAGAATCTAGAATTTAAAGTTCTATAATCAAATGTTAAAAATATATATGTATATATATAATTATTATTATTATTATTATTAACTTCATCCAACTGGGAATTAAGATACACAGGCACTGTGGTAAGGAGATCCATCCTGCCCTACCGCAGAGTCAGAGAAGTGAGGGGGAGGACATAGGAGAGATCAGATTGGGGGAGGGGTTATACAGTGGGATGGCTGTTTTGAGGTGTTGGTTGGGGAAAGATGGAGAGAAAATTTGTAACTCAAAATCTCTTAGAAATGAATGATGTCAACAAGAAAATAAATTAATTTAAAATTTTTTAAAAAGAGCCTTTATTTATCTTAGACATCACCTCCCTATTAGCCATTTGGGTTGTGTTCTTTCCAGTTCAAAAGTCATTCTCCTTTGCAAGGAAAACAAGCACAATAACAATGAAGACATTCTGCCTTCTCTCTTTTGCTGGTTTTCACCATCCCGTCCTTTACCACACCCCAAACCTCAGTACATGCCTTCTTTGATGTGTCCTTTTTTTTTTTTTCCAGCCTCAGCTCATTCTGAGCTTTCTAGCACTCTGGACACCATGCAAACAGAACCAAGCCACGTTTTTGTATTCATCCTCTCTTACCTTCCCTTGCTTCCAGTCTTTTTTTAAAAAAAATCTAATTTGGACAATGACTTCACTGTGCATCTATAGCAATCTCAGCTAGCTCCCATTCTTCCTCCTTGTCAAAATTGCTCCTTTGTGCTCAGAATTTCGTCAATAATAATTTTTCGCCTTTCCTCGGCTAACAACAACCAACCAATAAACAATTATTAAATACCGACTCTGCGCCAGTCAGTATTCCAGGTGGCAAGGATGCAGAATCAAGAAGTAAGCGATATCTGTTCTCAGGTGCTTCCATTTTTTCCACAGGGACAATTTATATATATACAATTCCTTCAAAAAAAAACGTAGTCCACAAGATCTGATCTAACCTTCCTCTGAAACCTTTGAAATCTGCTCTCTCAAACTCTGTGTATGTTACTTTGTTCTTGGCTTTCCCTTCCTCCTCTACTACAAACTAGAAGAAGGAGAAGTCACTTTTCCCAAAGGTTCCCATCATTTCCACTCTAGCAGCAAAGCAGCTCTTCCTTTTTGGTGAGAATTGGATCCAGAATACAATGGCCCTGTATTGGTTCTTACACTGTTTGAAGGCAGATGGAAAAGTCCTTTACTACTCTGTTTTTAAGTGAAAGTTCCAGCAAATGTCTCCATAACTAGAGTTCCTCATCGGTCCTTTATCATATCTCCATGGTAGACTTGTGGTCCATTTTCCAAGCTCCTTATTTATTTCTTCTGTCTGTCCTGGACATGTCTCATCTTCCTATTAGACCCGAGATTCCTTGAGAGCAGGGAATAGATTTTACTAATCTTTATATTTCCAGTGCCTAATACTGAGCCTTACATATGGTATTTTCTAAAAACTCAAGCATGAGAGCTATAAAACTGGGCATACCCTTTGACCCAGCAATACCACTATCGGGTCTTCATCTGAAAGAGAACAAAGTAAAAGGTCCTATGTGTACAAAACCATTTATAGGAGCTTTTTTTGTGGTGGAAAATTGAAGGGATGCCTATCAATTGCGAATGGTAGAAAAAATTGTGGCATATGATTTTAATGGAAAATTATTGTGCTATAAGAAATGATGAGCTGAATGCTTTCGGAAAAACCTGGAAAGACTTATATGAACTGATGCAAAGTGGAGAAGATCTAGAGATCATTGCACACTGTAATAGCGATATGGTATGATGCTCTTCTGTGAATGACTTGATTTATTCTCAGCAATACAATTATCCAAGACAATTCCAAAGGACTCATGATGAAAAATGCTATCCATCTCCAGAGAAAGAATTGATGGAGTCTGAATGCAGATCAAAGCATACTTTATTTATTCTTTTACTTTATTATTCTTGGTTTTTTGAGTCTTTGTTTTCTTTCATAACCCTGCTAAGGTGGAAATGTTTTGCGTGACAGCACATGCAAAACATTACTATGTAATCTATATAGTGTATGGTATAATATATAAATTGTCATGTAGTATATAGTGTAACCTATACATTATGGTATAATCTATATTAAATTGCTTGCCTTCTCAAGGAGAGGCGGAAGGGAAACAGCGACATATAGAATTTGGAGCTCCAAATTTTAAAAAAAGAATGTTTAACTTTTGTATACATGTAAGTGAGAAAAAACAATATAAAATTAATTGGCTAAAAATAACAAATAAAAACTGAAACATGAAAAGACTATCATGAAAAATACAATAGTGAGTTTCATCCTTTTTTTAAAAAAATAGAGAGTTTCTTATTTTCCCTTTGCATATTTGCATATAACATGTATGCTCACTTAAATGAATAGCTTTGGGGATTAGCTTCTTCCAGAACATTTAGAATTTTATCCTGCATCTATTTCCAAGTGAAAAGTGCAAGTTATGCCTTCAAGGCCCTCCGAGTTGCATTAATTAACTAGTGTTAATGTCAGCTACCTAAATATGGGAAAGAAAGATTATATTGTTTATATACATAATGTAAAACTAACATAAAAGCTTCACATTTGCGTATCTAAAAAAGCTTTTCCTGATTTGCGCATTAAAAGTAATAGCATATGTAAACAGACATGAAAAATTTATTAACGCACATAATTAAAACCTTCATCTTTATTCAGTGTTCATAATAAACAATGTACAATCAAGTCAGTTTTTTAAAACCACATCTTTAAATCGCTTTACTAATGTAGCTTGAAACAGTGCCATAAACCCTTTAGAGAGCAAAACTATCCACAGAAATTTAGGAGAAAATCTTAATTTTTTCCAGGGAGATTGATTATTTTTCTTTCACACTTCCAAGTAGACTTGGCATTTCCCAATTGAAAGATATTATACTAATCCAACGATATAACCCCCAGTTATGTATACATGTTAAAATTAAATCTTTTTAAAGGAAAAATGTCTAGATGTTCACTGAAAAGTAACAAAATAGAATAACTACATTAAGAGTATTTACTATGAAGGGATTTTTTTTTGCATGTCTTTCATTGCAGATAAAGATGGCAGACTATCATGTCCCTTATGTCTTATTTACTTTTATCCCAGAATCACTTTTGGTGCATTAGATCTGTGACTAGGAATTACTTCAGATTCAGTTGAAATGAGTAGGACTGGAGAGAGACAGAGACTTGGAGGCTGCTGATGGAGAGGCAAAAATATTGTTCAATTGTTCCAATCATGTCTGAGTCTTTGTGATCCCATTGGGGGTTTTCTTGGTAAAGATACTGGAGCGGTTTGCCATTTCCTTCTCTGGCTCATTTTACAGATGAGGAAACTGAGGCAAACAGGGTTAAGTGACTTGCCCAGGGTCACACAGTTAGTAAATGTCAGAGTCCAGTTTTGAACTCAGGTCTTCCTGACTCCAGGTGCAGCACTTAAATTCTTCCAACATAGAAGAACAAAGATGGAGGTGTGGGCACTGGGAGAGAGACATGATGGCAAAAGGATCCTGGGAGAGGTGGCAGCCTGAGGCTAGGTGAGGAAAGTGATGTGCACTCAACTGAGGCTGTATGAAGAAAGCACAACCCCCTACACCCAAATATCAGCACCCTTGGGCAAAGTCCCATCACCCTAAGTTAGTTACAGCTCTGGTTGTTATCATTTTACTAAGAATGCAATTATAAGCTACACAGAGGTTTTCTACAGGCCAAGAAAGGTGAGGGGGTAGGAGGGGATGAAGTAAATGAGACAGAGGAAAAGATATAGTATTGACTATATTGAGACTAGTACAAGATAAAAAGTATACTACAAATGTTTCTAGACTCTAGGGCCATGTGTTGCTCCCAAGAATATAAATTCCAAATTTCATTGTCTCTTAAGGGACATTTTAGGAAGAAAAATACAAAAAGAAAAGAAAAGAAAAGAAAAAGCCAGAAAACAAAGCAAAAAATATAATTTTCTTTTAAATTTTGTGTTTTTCTTAATTCAACAAACTCCAAAAAAAGCACATTTCCACAATAAAAAATATGGAACGAGAATTATATATGAAACTGACAATTACACAGCTTATATTTTAAACATATATATATATACATACATATATACACATATATAATAAAGAAAACAGTTTCAAAGTTGTCCCATTTGTATGTTCCTCTGAACTTCTGTTTTCCAAGCACTGTCCTTCCTTTTTTTCTATACATGAGTCATTTCTCTCTTTCTTTGTTCTCTTTAGGGTATATTCTAGTAGTAGTAGTAGTAGTAGTAGTGGTAGTAGTGGTGGTGGTGGTGGTGGTGGTGGTGGTGGTGGTGGTGGTGGTGGTGGTGGTAGCAGTATGGCTAGGTCAAAGGGTATGCACAATTCAGTGACCTTGAGTATAGATCCCAACTGGCCGGACTCAGCTTAGGCCTCCACCAACAGTAAACGAGTGTGCATTAATTTCTCCTACATCTCCTCCAAAATTCATCACTTTCTTTTTTTGTCAATCTGATGGATGCAAGGTGCTTTCATTTTCATTTCACTAAATTATTAGTGATCTGAAGCATTTTTTCATACAACAACAAACTATCTTAACCCCCTCCCTTGTGAACTGCTTGTTCATATCATCTGGACATTTATTATTTATTACTAGGAAACTGCTCTTGTTCTTATACATTTGAATCAGCTGCTTGTATGTCATGGATAGTAGATCTTTATCAGAAAAACTTGCCACAAATTTGTTTTTCCCAGTTAGCTGTTACTCTTTTAGTTTAACCACATTAATGTGGTATATGCAAACATTTTAAAACTTAACAGAATCAAAATTGTTCGTTTTATCTCCTGTGATCTTCTCTATCCCTTGTTTGGGAGGGAACTCTTCCCATAGCCATAATTTCAAAAGGACTTTCTTTTCATGATCCTCTATGTGTCGATTTTTTTAGACATATGTATATGTACTTTTTTGTATCTAGGTCCCATATCCATGTGTAGCTTATTGTGGTATATGGTGTGAGGTACTGGTCTAAGCATAATGTCTGACAGATTTCTACACAGTCTTCTCAGCAGTTTTTGCTTAATAATGGGCACTTATCCCACTGTTTGTGGTTTGGAGGTTTATTGAACGCTATGTTTGTTTTCTTCTGGATCTTGCCTTCCTACTCTGTCTTGCTGATAAACTCTAACAACAAAACCAAATTATTGTAATAACTAGTGCTTATTCTCTCAATTTCTTTTGTCTTATCTTATCAATATAGCTAATGGTTCTAGCACTATAACAAATAACAGTGGGGATAAAGGATGCTCTTGCTTTATCCCCCCTTCCCTCACTCTTCATCTCTCTGACCTCTATGTCATTAGTAGGGCATCTAGTACTCCTCCAGTACATATAATGCCAGCTCTCAGTTTAAGATAGGTATTACTATATTAAGGAAAGGTCAATTTTTTCCTCTGCTTTGTAATTTTTTTAACAGAAATGGGTGTTA
Organism: Pseudochirops cupreus; assembly: GCA_028627135.1. Taxonomy (NCBI): domain Eukaryota; kingdom Metazoa; phylum Chordata; class Mammalia; order Diprotodontia; family Pseudocheiridae; genus Pseudochirops; species Pseudochirops cupreus. The sequence goes on from CM053580.1 coordinate 27,904,789, forward strand.
CATTTTGTCCATAGCTCTTTGTTTATGTGTTGAAATAACCTATTTTTTAAATTATATTTTTCCTAATATTGAGCCAATTTGGTATTCCTGGTATAAATCCAACCCAATCATACTATATTATTTTTTAGGCATGTTCCTGTAGCCCTTTATTCTATACAATATTTTTGCTTTGATATTCATTAAGGATACCGAATTATGATTTTCTTTCTCTGATATGGCTTTTGTTTAGGTTTATAGGCCTCATTTGTGTTATAGAAGGAATTTGGTATGATCCTCTCTTTTCTTAATGTTACAGATAGTTGGAATTTATTGTTGTTTGACAGTTTGATAGAATCGGACTTACAAATCAATCTGGTCTTTTTTTTCTTTGTGAATGTATTCATGGATTTTTTTTACTTTTTTTGAAATTAAGTTATTTAGAGTCTCAATTTTTATGTTAATCTGAATTTTTTATTTTTTCTAAATTATTATCTGTTTCACTTGTTGTTAGCTTGTAATTGGGCAAAATAACTTCTAATCATTTCCTTTATCTCCTCATCACTTATTTTGAATTCTCCCTTTTTATTTTCTATAGTGGCAATTTTGTTTTCCTTTATCTTTTAAATATCAAACTAACTGCTGAGCATGTTGGCACATTACCATAATCTTAGATTTCTGGAAGGATAAAGCTAGAGGAACTTTTGAGCCCAGGAGTTCTGAGCATTGTGGGTTAAATTAATTAGGCATCAACACTAAGTTCAATTTCCCTGGAACGGAAGAAGGGCATCACATTGCCCAGTGAGGGGCAAACCAGCCCAGATCAGAAAAAGAGCAGGTCAAAGCTCCAATGCCAGTCAGAGTGGGATTGGGTCCATTAGTAATCCCTGAACTTCTAGCCTGGACAAGATAGGGAGACCCAGTCTTAAAAAAAAAAATCAGATTAGCTAACAATTTGTCTATTTTGATAGGCTGGTTTTTTTTTTTCTATTTTACCAGCTCATAGTATTATCACTTTAATGGGAGTTTTCCTTTCAGCTTTGTTAATCTCTTCTTTGCTTTTTTGGAATTTCTAATTCGGTGGTTAGATTTGTTTGTTTGTTTGTTTAGATTCATTGGTTTTTTTTAATGAGATGGTCAAATCATAAATCTGTTTTTTCTCTTTTTTTGATTAAAATGTTTAGAGATACAAAATTTCCCCTAAGGATTGTTTTGGCCGTATCCCCCAAATTTTGGAACGTTGTCTCATTGTTGTCAGTTTCCTTGATGAAGTTATTTGTTGCTTCTATGATTTGTTCTTCTGTAGTTTATTCTTTCTACCCGTTCTTTAGTATTAAATTTAGTCTCCACCTGTTTGAATACTTTCTTCAAATGCCCTTGAGTAATTATAATTCTTATAGTTCTGCGAACAGTAAAGCCTGTGTTTATTAGTTCTGCTTTTTTGCACTCTTTTATGATGTTTTTATGCCCTAATATATGGTCAATTTCTGCAAAGCTGTCATATGCATCTGAGAAATGTGTATACTCCTTGTCTAAGTTTCCCAAAATTCTCTTCAGGTCTTTAATTTCTTTCTTGTTTTTTTTTAGATTTGCCTAGGTCTGAAAGGAGTACACTGAGATTCCACTTCTCCCCATAATTTGATAAATGCTTTCTTTAATTACATAGTTACTATACCAGTTAGTACATACGTGTATATATGTATATATATGCATATATATACATGTATACACACACACATATATATAACATCAAAATTATTTTATTGTCTTTAAGCATAATGTAGCTTCCATATTTATTGCCTTAGCCTATGACTATTTTTACTGATGTCTCATCTGAAATCATGATTACTCTCCCTGATTTTCCAAAATTTCACCTGAAGCATGATAAATTCTGCTCTAGCCCTTCACTTTGTGTGAATCTTTATACTTCAAATTTTTGTGCAAACAACATATGATTGGATTTAGTTTTCTGCTCCATTCAGCCTTTTTGTTTTATGGATGATTTCATCCTATTCATATTCACAAATATAATTAATTGTGTTTTTCCCTTCATCAGATCTTCTATTTTTTCCTCTTTTTGGCCCCTCCCCACAGTCCTCCTTAATAAAGATGGTGATAAAAGAGAAGGAATGTGATCAGTATTAGAGATCTGTAGTTGAAGCAATTTCCTTCCAAAACACTGCCTCTCCTCTCTTTTCCTCACTCAGACCTTGATCACTGGTTCTTACTCTTCATTTATTCTCTTTTAATTTCCTTTTTATGATCCACACCCTGAATTTCCAGTTAGTTTTGCTTGTGACTATCCCCTCTGATTCTATTTTCTCTCTAAACCTCTCTCAACCCTCTCCCCATCATCAGTTTCTCTCCTGAGTTTAATGCATTTGTACACAAAACTGTGTGCGCGCACTTGTGTGTTCAACTCTTCCAACAAGTTTGCATGATATGGCCTCTCCCAATCCTTTCTTAATGTTTGTATAGTCTTTTCACATACTCCAATTACAAAAGACAGCATGTCTTACTCCTTTATTCTTTCTTTCTTTCTTATTATATTTTTGTCCTCATTTTTCTTTCTTCTCTTAAGACCATAAAAACAAAACAAAACCACTCCAGAAAGTCATATTTAACTTCCTCTGTGACCTTTGAAGATATGAAAGTCGTTAAAGGAACTTGACTCTTCTCCTCCTGTTGGAACATAAATATTTCATCATCAGTTAGCTCCTTCATATCTTGGTTTCTCTTAACTTCTGTGTTTGCATTTCAAAGTACCTACTCCACTCTGATCTTTCATCAGGAATGATTCAAAGTCTTCTATCCCATTAAAGATCCATTTCCCCACCCTGGAGGATTACCCTCAGTCTTTCAGCAAAAGTTATTTTTGTTGCAAGCTTTCATTTTTTGCCTTTTGGAATATTGCATCCCAAGACTGTTTTCTCTTCCATAGTAGTAGCTGCCAGATCTTCTATAGCCCTCAGCGTGGTTTTCTGACTCTTGACTGTTTTCTTCCTGGCTGCTTTAAGTATTTTTTTTTCTTTGACCCAAAAGTACTGGATTTTGGTTATGAGATTTCTGGGATATTTCTTTTTTTTTTCTCCAGGAGATTCTGTCTATTTTGACTTTACTCTCTGGTTCTAAGAAACATGACCAATTTTCATTTATACTTGAAATATAATATCTAGGTTTTTTGTTTAGTCATGGTTTTCAGGGAGTCTAGTGATTCTTTAATCATTTCTCCCTGAACTACTTTCCAGGTCAGTCATTCTTTATAGCAGACACCTCACATTTTCTTCAATTTTTTTCAAACTTTCAATTTTGTTTTCATGGAGTCGTTGGTTTCTGTTAGGCCCTTTCTAATTTTCAGAGAATCTGTTAGCTGGATAAAGTTTACTACCCTGTTCTACACCATTCATTCTCCTTCGAATTCTTCCCTCCAGACCTTTTATTTCACTTGCATCTTCATTTTTTATTTATTGTTTCATTTCTTCCAAGAACTCTTGTAAACCTTTACATTTAAGCTGTTTTTGTTTTTCCTCTGAGGCTCTGCTTATAATTGGTGTGGAATTACACTCTTCTTTTGGAAGTACCTCTTGAGTATATCTTGACTCATAGCAATATTTCTTTATAATGCTTAATCAATGTCTTTTTTTGTTTACTTGTATTTCTCACCTCAGTTTCTAATTTAGGAATTTTGCCAGACCAAGCTCTACCCCCTCACACACTCTAGGCTGGAGCAGTCAGCCATATTTAATTCTGCTTTCAGAATTAATGGGCTTCTTTCTCTGACATCCACCTCTCCAGTTATGTCAATGTTTAGAATGCAGACAAGTTTCAGGCTTCCCTAGACCATTGGAGTTGAGAATGGTGCAGAGACTCCTGAAACATCTCAGGTCAAAGTGACATAGACTTCAGATCCCCTGATATGTTTTGGTCTGAGCATTCCCTACTTCCATCTTTATGCCTGTGGTCAAAGCTGTCAGAATGCTTCAAGTTTCCCCTCCTTCTCTCACCCCCAGACAGCATGCCTCAGACGCCCTAGGATTGTCTCTAGTCCAAACACTGGCACATTTCTAGATCACTTACTTGTGCTCACTCTGGCTTCCCTAGTAGAGGGGTCCTGTAGGATTCTGACTGTCTTTTTTGTGTAGTCCTAGGATCTTTGCTGGAACATGTGTGGGAGAGGTGGGCCCCTCTGACTTTTTTTTGCCAAAATCTTAACCAGAAGTCCCTACCTAGCTTAAAAATGTTTAAAGTTACTTCGACTGAAGCAAAACAGCATATGAATCACTTCTTTGTGTTTATATATGAACTGACTAAATTCATTTACAAAATTAAGGTCATTTTTAGAAAACTAGGAGGGCAAGTTTGGCTTACCTGAGGCCACATACACAATTTGGTCAAATCATTCCTCATTCAACTAGTTGTTCTAGTAAAAATCTCAGGAAAATTATGGTATTATGTGGCTTATTTTTGGGATATATATACTGTAGGTTACACGTATAGTCAATATCAGATCGCATGCCATCTTGGGAAGGAGGAGTGGGGGAAATGCTTCATGGAAGAGGTAAGATTTGGAAATAGCCAAGACTCAAGTGGGAAAACAAATGTGGAAGGAGGGAATATATGCAAAGTTAAGAAGGTGGGAATTCTCAAGAAATGTTCTGGGACAATGAGTGGTTCAGGCTGGTTAAGCAGGGGGTTTTGGTTGGGAATATAGCAGCAGAAGAAAAGGTAGGTTAGGCCAGCTTGTCTCTAGAGGGCCAATGACGAAGCATCTTTCTTGCTAAGGAAGTGGTGAACTCCAGGTGTATGGTGAGGTATCTGCTGTGTCAGATGGGTCCTTTTTTATTTTTCTTTTTTTAAATTAACTGTCCTTCTTAGTTACATGGGAGAATTCTATTGGTTATTGGGAAAAGAGAGCAACGTAAATTAAAAGCATCAACAAAATAACTTTTAAGGGGTTTAGGACTGAGGTTCTTAATCTTTTAGTGTGTCTCATGGTCCTTTTGGGTCGTCTGGTGAAACCTATGAACTCTTCAGAATAACGCTTTTAAATGCATAAAATAAAACACATAGGCTTACAAAGGAAACTATACCAAAAGTCAATTATCCACCTATTTAAAATTTAATATCTCCCTCAATTACATGTAAAACAATTTTTAACATTTGTTTTTTATAAATTTTTTGAGTCCCAAATTCTGTGTGTATATATATAGTTTGTTCTCATGTATGCATATTCATATACATACACATATACATATATATATATGTGTTGTGTATATGTATTTATGTATGTGTATGTATGTATGTATGAACAAGCTCAGGGACCTCAAATTAAGAACCCCAGGTCTAATGTAGTAACAACAATAAAAATAATTGGCACTTATATACACCTACTATGTGCTAGGTACCACACTACATGCTTTACAAATAGCATTTTGTTTGATCCTCAAAACCACCACATGAGGTAAGTGCTGTTAATAGCCCCAATTTACAGTCAAGTTTACAAACTGAGGCAAACAGAAGCTAAGTGACTTGCTCAGGGTCCTTCATGCATCTATTAAGTGCATGTAGTTGGAGTGGAACTCAAGTCTTCCTGATTCCAGGCTCAGTTCTCTATCCATTGCGCCCATCTAGCTGCCTCTGCCAGGCACTGCTTTAATTACAGTGGATACAAAGACAAAAATGAAAAGTCCCTGTCTTCAAGGAGCTTATGTTCTAATGGAGGAGACAACATGTACATCCATAAGTATGTACAGGTTATATATACTAAGAAGATACAAGGTAATCCTAGAGGAGAAGCATTAGCTACTTATTGGCGGTCCGGTGGGATGGGGCATGAGCTGAGCCTTGAAGGAAACCAGAAATTCCAAGAGGCTAAGATGAGGAGGGAGAGCATTCTAGCCCGGGAGTACAGCCAGAGCATGGGGATGGAAGATGGAGAGGTGCTGGAGGGAAGCAGCAAGGAAGATATCCTAGTTCCTTTCCTTCACTTTGTCTCCATTTAACAGCCGGGTAGAAAGGCTGGTACAATCAACCACTGTTCCCTTTAGCTGTTTCCACCAGGAGTGACCTACTGGAACCTCCCATGCCCAGTGTAAAACACTCCCCTCTCCTTCTATCTCTGTGTCCTGCCCCTTCTCCCTAGAATGCAGATGACACAGAAATTGGCAATGACATCTGCTAAATGTGAATTTCCATTCAATAGAATTTGGTATAACTATTAGTGAAACTCAACTGCTCCTATGGGCCATCAGCTGGCATGGTTAATAGCCTTATTATGTAGGGCCAGATGTTAGAATACTACTTAATAAAATTGGATTCCACATTGCCTTGACTTACATATATCTTCCTCTCATTGGTAGATCTGATAGTGGTGCTGTAGGAAATGAGGGATTCAGTTTGGAGGTGGGTTTACAGCGTAGGACCAGAATTCCCTGCCAGAGAGATTGGAACCAGGAGGAAGGGCAGGACAGAATCCCACTGATTCTGAGTTCAGGGTTGGGGAATTCTTTCAGCAAAGCAGGAAAATAATCCAAGTCTAAAACAAGGGGTTCTAAGTGGCAGATGGGGTTCACAACACAAATCATGCACTTAGAGCTCAAATGGAATTTTGAGGTCATCACATTCAACTCATTATTTTTTCAGGTGAGGAAAATGAGGCACAGAGAGACAGTAACTTACCCAAGGTCACACAGGGCAGGAGTAGGAGCACTGGGATGAAGCTTAGAAGAGGTTGTTTTGCTACATGTTCATAGTTTTCCTAAAATGTTAGGGAAGGGGATAAGATGAGACTGAACTTAAACATGGCAGCCAGATCAGTTTTCCTAAAACACTCCTCCCACCTTGCCTGTTCCTTGATAACAAATCTTCAGTGGCTCCCCTCTTATTTTTTTAAAATTTTTATTTCATTTATCAATAAACAAGCATTTTTTTCTCTCCTTCCACCTCCTATTGTTAAAGAAAAGAAAACCAAAACCCTTGTAATCAATATATATAGTCAACAAAATTAATTCCACCATTGGCAACGTCCAAATATGTCTGTCAAATTCTGCTTCTTGTGTCCATGGCCTTCCTGATCAGAAGGTAGGGTAACAGGCTTGACCACTGATGCTCTGGAGTTCTAACTAGTCCCTGCATTGATCAGTTAAGTCTGTCAAAGTTGTGTGTCTTTACAATGTTGTTGTTACTATATAAATTCCAAGGTCAAGTATAACCCCATTTAACTTGGCATTCAAAGATCTCCATAGTCTGGCCCAAATCTACGTTTTAAAAAAATAATTATTTAAAAGGTTTTTTAAAGTTTTATTGATGAGGTTTGTTTTTATATTACAAACCATTACAGAGTACTCCTATTTTGAGAGAGGGCTCTTGTAATAAATTTTTAAAAAATAAGTAAAATGAATAAATCAATAATCTCACCCGAAAGTCCATCTGAACTTCTGTAGCAACCTCCTCCTCTATCTTTTTTAAATTAAAAGAAAGTTATTTTTTCTCCTTCTTCCCCCCTTCCCCATTGGAAAAATAAAGAAAAACACATCTTGTAAAATATATGGTCAAGCAAAACAAATTCCCTCAATGGCTGTACACAAAAATATATGTCTCATTCTGTATCCCAAATCCATCACCGCCCTGTAATGCATAGCACAGTTTAATGATTGGTCCTCTGGAATCATGAATGTCCTTTGTATTAATCACAGTTCTTACAGCTTTTTAATTTGCTTGTTCTTGCAGTGTTGTTGTTATTATGTAATTATTCTCTCGGTTTCATTCTTCATTCATTTAGAAATGTCCTGAAAATTGTTTGTTTTTATAATATTGATATGATGGTATAAATTCTTCTCCTAGTTCTGCTCATTTCACTCTGTATCAGTTCACAAGCTTTTCTATTTTTTTTTTTGGAAATGATCTATTTCTTCATTTCTTTTTTTAGTGCATGCAATATATTTTTAATATATAATATTTTCCCCCAATTTCATGTTAAAACAATTTTTAAAAAAAGTTTTGAGTTCTAAATTCCAAATTTCTTCCTCCCACTTTTCCCTTCCTGAGATAGTAGGCAATCAGACATAATATATACATAAGCAGTCATAAAAATAGTGTCATATTAGTCATTTTGTACAAGAAGACTAGAATAAAAGAGGATGAAATAAAGTGAAAAACAGTATGTGTCAGTCTGTATTCAAACAATATCAATTCTTTCCCTGGAGGCAGAGAGTATGCTTCTAGTCCTTTGGGATTGTCTTGAATTATTGTATTGCTGAGAATAGCTTAATCATTCATAATTCTTCATTCTGTGCTATTGTTGTTACTGTGTACAACATTCTCTTGGTTCTGTTTGCTTCACTGTGCATCAGTTCATGTAAATTTTTCTAGGTTTTTCTGAAATCACCCTGCTTGTCATTTCTTATAACATGATAATATTCTATTACAATCATATACCACAGCTTGTTTAGTCATTCCCAATTGATGGGCATCCCTTTGCTTTCCAATTCTTAGCCATCACAAAAAGAGCTGCTATAAATATTTTTGTAACATAGTCTCTTTTCCTTTTTTTGTTATTTCTTTGGGATATAGATCCAGCAGTGGTATTACTGTATCAAAGGGTATACACAGTTTTATAGCCCTTTGGACATGGTTCCAAATTGCTCTCCAGAATAATTATATCAGTTACAACTCCACAAAGAATGTATTAATGTCTCAGTTTTCCCATATCCTCTCCAACATTCATCATTTTCCTTTTTTTTTGACATATTAGTCAATCTGATAGGTATAACATAGTACCTCACAGTTGTTTTAATTTGCATTTCTCTAATCAATAGTGATTTAAAGCATTTTATTTCCTCATTTCTTACAGTACATTACCACTATATATCCCATTCACTTGCCACAACTTATTCAGCCACACTCCAATTGATATGATATGATGTATATATATATATATGATATTTATAATAATAAGAGCCATTCCCTGAGGGATAAATGGGTTAAGGATATGAACAGGTAGTTCTTAAGGGAGGAAATTCAGGTTATTTCTAGCCATATTTTTTAAAATGCTCTAAATTACTACTCATTAGAAAATTGCAAATTAAAGCAATTCTGAGATTCTACCCCACATCCTTCAGATTGGCAAAGATGACAAAAAAAGGAAGATGATAAATGTTTGAGAAAATTGTGGAAAAATAGCCACCCTGTTGGTGGAGCTGTGAATAGGTGCAACCATTCTGGAAAGCAATTTAGAATTATATACAAAAATATGTGCCCTTTGACCCAACTATATACCACTGTTAGGTCTATCCCTAAAAGAGATAAAAGAAAAAGGAATTGTTCCCTTATATACAAAAATATTTCTAGAGCTCTTTTTGAGACAAGAAACTGGAAACTAATGGGGTATGATCACAGAACTGATAGGTAATTTTTGCATGTTTCTGTTTTCTGCTTGTGATATTATTTTTTCTGTATAGTCCACATACACATTAGGAGCTTATCTTTGTATAAGCTGTGATGTGTTGATTTAAATCTAATTTCCTCCTTACTGTTGTCTATGTTTTCCAGCAGTTTTTCTCAAATAGTGAGTCCTTATCCCGGTAGCCGGGGTCTTTGTGTTTATTGAATACTAGACTATTGGATACATTTACTTCTGTTATATTATATTGTATATTTAATTGGTTCCACTGACTGACCTTTTTTTTAGCCAATACTGAATTATTTTAATAATTAATGCTTTGTAGTATAACTGGAGACCTAGCACTGTCAGGTTCCCTTTTCTTTCCATTTCTTTTTATTATTTTTCTTGATGTTCTTGACCTTTTTCCCGTTTGTTTGAATATAGTTATTGTTTTTTTTCTAGTTCCATAAAGCAATCTTTTGGTAGTTTAATTGGTTTGGCATTAAGTGAATTTATTTAAGTTATGTTATTATTGTCATTTTTATTGTGTTGGCTCATCCTGCCCATGAACAATTAATACATTTTTTTTACTAATTATTTAGGTCTGTTTTTCTTCCTGTAAACAGTTGTTTGTAGTTGTATTCATGCAGTTCTTATGTATATCTTAGAAGATGACTCCCAAGCATTCTGTAGTAATTTAAATGTAATTTCTCTTTTTACTCTTCCTATTGAGTTTATTGGTTATATATAGAAATGCTACTGATTTGTGTGGATTTGTTTCATACAGATAAATTTTTCTGAAGTTATTGTTTCATTAGCTTTGTTACTTAATTCTTTAGAGTTTTTTTTTAGTATATTACCATATCATCTTTAAGAAGGGATCACTTTCTTTCTTTTATATCTATGCTTATTTCTTCAATTTCTTTTTCTTTTCTTATTTTATAGTCACCATTTCAAGTACTGTCACATAGACATGGTGAGAATTGAATCTTTCTTTCATTCCTGAGTTTATTGAAAAGGATTCTAGTTTATTTCCTTTACAAATAATGGTAGGTCTTGGTTTTACATTTTTATTAAAATTTTTTAAAAATTGGTTTTACTTTTAGTTTACAAGATTCAGTTCCACAATCCCTAGAGTTTCAAATTTTCTCCCCTCTCCTCCCCCCCCCCCCACCTCTCCACCCTCACGGCAGCATGCAATGAAGTGTAAGATCTGCAAAGACTTTCACATTAGACCTTAGTCTGGTTGTAAAGAAGGGTTGTAACTGATGGAATGAACAATGGGAAAGAAGAAACAAACACGTCTTAGTTTTAGATGTGTACTACTTATCATTTTAAGGAAAAGCCCATTTATTCCTGTTTTTGTTTTTTAGTTTTTAAACAGAAATAAGTATTCTATTTGTCTAAAGTTTTTTCTGCATATACTAACATCATGATTTTAAAATTTTTGTTATTAATATAGTTAAGTTTATAGTTTTTCTAATACTAAACTAATTCTGCATTCCTGCTCTAAATCCAACCAGGTCATAATGCATAATCTTTGTGATGTATTGTTTTAACCTCTTTGCTAATATTTTATTTAGGATTTTTGCATTTAGATTAATTAGGATATTGGACTATAGCTTTCCTTTTCTGTTATGATTCTTCCTGGGTTATGACCATATCCATGTCATTTCATAAAATTTGGTAGATCTCTTCTTTTGCTACTTTTGCAATCCATTTAATATTAGAATTAGTTGGATTTTTTAAAATGTTTTATAGAGTTCACTTGGGAATCTATCTGGTCTTAGAGGTTTTTTTCCTTTGGAAGTTCATTCATGGCTTTTTCAATTTCTTCTCCTGAAATTGGGTTAAATTCTCTATTTCTTGTTCTGTTCCTTTGGATATTTTCTATTTTGTAAATATTTATTTCATTTAAGTTGTTGGCATATTGGCATATAGCTGGGCAATATAGTTTCTCTTATTTCTTCATCTATTGTGAATTCTCCTTTTTCATTTTTGATACTAGTAATTTGATTTTTCTCTTTCTTCTTTTTAATTCAATTGGGTAATAATTTGTTTCACTGTTTCCTGCCAAAAGTTTTAGTTTTATTTATTAATTCAATAATTTTTTAAACTAATTTTGTTAACTTCATCTTTGATTTTCAGGATTTCTTTTTTCACATTTTTTTTTTGGCATTTTTAGTCACATTTTCAAATCATAAATCTCTCTCTCTGTTAAGAAACATTTAAAGACATAAAATTACTGCCAAGTACTTCTTTGACTATATGTACAATATTTTGGAATGTCTTGTGTCATTTTCTTTAAAATAAGCATTTATTAAACATATAAGATTCTTCAGCGATTTCTTGAAATATGGTATCCAATTTGTGTTTTGGTTTTTTGGGGGGTTTTTTGGTCATTGATTTCAGTTTGATTCTTAAGTTACCTCTCCTTGAACTGTTTTCTAGGACAGTTATGTTATGAGATCTCTTACATTTTCCTCTAGTTTCTCATTCTTTTGACTTTCTTTTTTAAAAATCTTGTTGTTTCTTTCAATCTTGTTGCTTCCTTCAATTGGTCCATTCTGATTTGGGGCATGAGAGGAGTTTGTTAATAGAATAAGGTTTTGTACCTTTTCTGTTAAGCTGTTAATATTTTTTTTCCATTTCTCTCCTTTACAACTCTCATCTCTTTTACAAAATCTTTTTAAAATTTTTATTGTTTCTTCAACGAATTCTAACTTTCCAGATGGATGAGTTTTTTTTTTTTTAATATATTTGAAATTTTGATGATGGGCATTTTGGGGACATTCTCTTCTGGGTTTGTGTATTGGCATTCCTGGCATTATAAAAGTCCTTTTTCTTTTTTCAGTTTGTTTATTTGTTTATTCATTTTTGTTGTTTACTCATTGATTGCTGTTGTAAACTGAATAGAAATTGAGGCTTAGGTCTCCCCTATTCTGCCAATGAAATTCGATGAAAGACCTTTACTTTGATGTGGTAACCATTCTTCAGATCTTTTCCTTCACCATGGACACCTCTCCTCTCCTGTAATCAGCCCTAACTGAAGCCCTTTCCCTTGAATGAGGAGAGCAAAAAAAGGATTAATTAACCTTCACTTAAAGCTAAGGTTGCCCTCCTCTTATGGGAGAGATCTAGTTGAGGCCTTTTCCTCCTAGAGGAGGAGAACAAAAGGACTTTTAATTTTAATTTATGTCAAGTTTTTTTCCTCCATAATCTTTTTTTTTCTTCCAAAATGAATTGCCTGGAAATTGAGGGGATGTCCATCAATTGGGGAATGGCCAAAAAAGTTGTGGGATATGACTGTGATGGAACACTACTATGCTGTAAGAAATGATGAAGTAATTGATTTTAGAAACATATGGAAAGATTTGCATGAGGTAATGAAGAGTGAAATGAGCAGATCTAAGAGAACATTATATAGGTAACAGCAACACTGTTTGAAGACTAACTGTGAATGACTAAGCTATTTTGAGCATTGTGAATATTCAAATCAGCTACAAAGGACCAATAAAGGAAGATGCTATCTACCTCCAGAGAGGGAACTAATAGAAGTGTGTATAGTATGGTGTTACATACATATATGTCGCTCTCTGTGTATCTGTGTCAACTAGTGGCCTTCTCTAGTGTGAAGTGAAGAGGCAGAGAGTCCAGAAATCAAAATGTAACAAAAAAATAAATTTAATTTAATTTAAAAAATTAAAGGAATTGCCCACAGGTGAAGAGGTTTTTTCTTCTTCACAATGAGGTAGTGTTGTTTTTCTTAGTGTGTAGGGTTGTTTTTTTGTTCCTTCAGGGCATTTCTTCAATTTAAGGCTGAGGTTTTTAGCACAAAATCCTTCACTTTCAATTTCTTTCTACAAGGAATTTCTTACCTCTTAGGTCTGAAATCTTTCACTTTCATCCATAAGGTGGACTAGAGCTCATTTACTGCTTATCTAATGGGTAAATTAGGTTGTTTATTGATGGGACATAGCTAAGCCATATTGCTTCCTTCTGTTCCATGATCTTCAGACTCTTCAGGAAGGTCTGTCATATGAAAGAAAAATTGGATGTGTTCTGTTTGGCATCAGTAAAGTTTTGTACAAAGGCCAATTTAGGCTTGATGGGCACAAAAATCTTCCTACCAATAAAACCTGTCCCAAGGTGGAGTGGTTGACTTGGAAGGTAATGGATTTCCCTTCCTTGAAGGTCTTTAAGCAAAGGCTAGATGATCATTTAAGTATATCATAGGGGAATTCTTGGTAAGGTTGGACCAGATGACTACTGAGGCCATAGAATCATGGATTTAGAGCTGGAAGTCCCCTCCATTTTATTAATGAGGAAACTGGGGCACAGAGGAGATTAAGTGACTTGCCTAGAGTTATGCAGCTATTGTCCAAGGCAGGATTTGAATCCAAATCTTTGTAACTCCAAGTTCTATTCACTACACTATACTGACTTCCAAAAACAGAGTGATCCTTTCCAACTGCAAAGTAGAAAAGAGAAAAAGAGAAAAGGGAAGACAATTTTCTGAGCCCAAATTCCTGAAATTTCAAATCCACATCCATCTCCAGTTTAGAATCCCAAGTACTCAACTGGCTGGAAGATGCAAGACAATAGGTTTTGGAGTCCCCATGTCTTTACCTGGTTTTAGTAACTGAGATTCCCCTGAGGCTCAGTGTGCTTCTGATCCTTGTATGAGGCCTGAAATCTACAAGAACCACAGCACAAGGAAAGAAACTCCGGAATGGAGGGACTAGAGTTGTGATATGAGAAGAGCTGTCTTCCTTTTCCTAAGGCAGGGAAACTCTAAAGTATGAGATAACATATGTAACCTTTGCAAACCTTAAAGCACTATGTAAATACTAAATAACAATAATGATCATAGTAAATTCTCTGGGCAATGTAAGGAGGGAGCTCGTCACAGAGGAGGGTTTTCTCTGTCAAAGAGCTAGCAGTCCCTGGGGAAAACTACACCTATAGAATTGGTGTGGCAACACCACCACCTGTTGGACGTCCCCAGAACTGCAAGAGGAGTCATCTAAGGTAAGAGGCCAAGTCAGCAGGGAGCCCTCCCTACCTGTTCCATGACTGCAAGAGACTGAGACTTTATAGATGTCTCTGGAGAGAACTGCTCATTGATGAACTGACTTCATTCTCTGTGAGCCTTGTTTAAGTGCTACTTGTTTCCTTATTCAACGTGCCAGTAAAACAGTTCTTCTATAAGTCCTGTAAACCAGGAGAAGTTGGTGACAACACAATGGATTGTATCAAATAGTACATTTTCTAGATATTCTAGACCAGAATTATTGATGGAGACTCCATGAACATGTTTAAATTTTATTTATAACTGTATTGTGATATAACTGTTTTCCTCTGAAATCCTATGTATTTTATGCATTTAAAAACATTGTTCTTTGAAGAGATCCCTAGGCTTCCCCAGACTGTCAAAGGGTTCATGAAACAACAACAAAAAAAAAATGTTCAGAGATATTCTAGACAGAAAGATGAGAAATTTCACACATACCCACTCCAAAGAGTACCAAGAGAGCCATGGGAGAGCCTCTGACACAGCATATCTCTGGGTCTGTTCCCTTTTTCATCTACAGAAAAGAAGTCAAACTAGATCAGAGGTGTCAAACAGTGGTCCACAGGCTGCAACATTCTTAAATGTGCCCAAAATAGATTAAAATATAATTAGGACATATTTAACAAAATACATAAAAAAATACAACAAAACATGGATAATGTAATATATGGTTTTCTAAGTCCATATATGCCCAAAGATTCCCTTACGTACAGTCTAGTGGCCCTCATTTCTATTCCAGTTTGACACCACTTGACAGATGACCTTTAAGGGCCCTTCTGGCTCTAAGTCAATAATCCCATGATGTCTTACAAAGATCATTGGATTGTTGATTGAGAACTGATAGGGATTAAATAAACTCCCACATTTGACAGATCAGGAAGAGAAGCTGAATCACTTGGCCACGGTCACCCAGGATTTGTAAGTTCAAATCCAGAGCTCCTTCCACTTGGTATTTGCGTATTTGTAGAAACATGATGTAATAAGATGTTCTTAAAATTGGATGGCTTTTTCAAAATTTTCCTTCCTTTCTCCCTTCCTGTCTTTCTTCCTTTCTTCCTTCTTTTCTTTCTTTCTTTCTTCCTTTCTCCCTTCCTGTCTTCCTTCCTTTCTTCCTTCTTTTCTTCCTTCCTTCCTTTCTTTCTTCCTTTCTTCCTTCCCTTTTCCTTTTCTCTTTCTTCCTTCCTTCCTTACTTCCTTCTTTCTTTCTTTGTCTTTTTGGAGAAGCAGGCATTCTGCTTTCTTAAGTCCTAAGTCCTAAGACTGGAGGGCAGAATAAATGATGAGCAAAGCCACAGAAAAGGAGAGATGAGAATGGAGGTGATTCTGAGGAAGACACCAA
Organism: Pseudochirops cupreus; assembly: GCA_028627135.1. NCBI lineage: Eukaryota > Metazoa > Chordata > Mammalia > Diprotodontia > Pseudocheiridae > Pseudochirops > Pseudochirops cupreus. The sequence continues at coordinate 27,920,560 of CM053580.1, forward strand.
GCAGCCATAACGTATCCAGTGGACCCTGCCTGATTCACTCCATCCCCAAATAAGTCAGTGAGAAGGGGTGCCTTGGCAGCGATGGGCATGGGTTGGGGATTGGGAAGGTGTAAGCAAGAACAAAGAAGAACAAAGTTCCTGAATATATAAATATGTATAGATAGATAGATAGATAGATAGATATAGATATAGATATAGATATAGATATATACACATATATCCTTCTTGTCTGGCTTTGATTTTTTTTAAATGACAAAGGCAGGAGGCGGCTAGGTGGTGCAGTGAATAGAGCACCAGCTCTGGAATCAGAAGGACCTGAGTTCAAATCTGGCCTCAGAAACATAACACTTACTAGCTGTGTGACCTCGAGCAAGTCACTTAACCCCAATTGCCCTGTCTTCCCCCTCCAAAAAAAGTTCGCTACCTCGCATGTTAAAGTTTGTTTACTTACATACTATTTATTCATTAGAGTTAGTGTGTTAGAAAATGCAAAGGAACAAGTTTAGGAACAAAGAAAAGAGAAAATTCAGAAATCCTCAGGAGGGTGAACTTATCAATGAGCTGCAAAAGACTTGATAGAGTCTAGAATCCAGTTGGCAAAAAGAGGTTAGTTGTGCCTAGGAAAAACGCAAAAATGTGTTACTCAAATGGGCCAGACTCGATCAATTCATTTCATAGAATTATAAATCCAGATCTGGAAAGGACCTTGGAGGCCACTGATTCTAATCTTCTCATTTTACAGATGAAGAAGGTGAGATTCAGAAATGGAAGGTCATTTGCCCCAGGTCACAAATACTATTTTTAATAATATTTTATATCCCCTGCCCATTATACAGAAAAAAAAATTTTGACATTCTTTTTTGTTAATTTCTGAGCTCCAAATTTTCCCTCCTTCTCTCCCTCACCTCCCCCTGCCTTTAGCTGCAAAGCTATTTGAAACAGGTTATAAATGTGCTATCATGCAAAACACATACATAGTGTTTAAATGCTTGTCCCATGTATGTGCACTCTGCTGTCTCTCTTCCAACTTACCAACAAATTTCTTAAATGCTGATGATGAGGCAGGAAATATATTAGGTTCTGGGGATGCAAAGACCACTCCCCTTCCCCCCTCTCTCCCCCAAACCCCAAACCTTTCCTTGCCTTCAAGAAGCTTATATTCTACTTGGGTTGACAAAACACTTAGTGAAGGACACATACCTTACAAAGCAAATGCAAAGGAGTGTCGTTACTACAAGTTACTGGTCATGGAACCAGGAAGTGCTGGGTTCAAGTTCTGGTTCTGATAAATTTGGGTGATGGTGGGTAAGTCATTTCCTCCTTCTAAGCCTCAGACAACTCTTTAAGACTTTAAATTGAAGAAGAAAGCTCCATTTTGCATTGGTAGAAAAATTTCTATGTGTGTGTGTTATGTATGTATATATATATATATATACATATATGTGTGTATATGCACATATACAACACACATATACACGCACATACTCAGATGTATAAGTATATATGCACATCAATATGCATATATAGGTTCATGTACATATATGCACACATATACATATGTTGCAAGTTTTTTGAGGTGTCAAGCACCTGGAATCAAATCCTAGATCTGATCTTTATTGCCTGTGCAACCATTATCAATTTGCTTCCTTTTCTTCTCTGGGACTCAATTTCTTCATCAGTAAAATGGAAGACTTTGACTAGATCCTGCCTCAAAGATCATAAATTTAAAGTTGAAAGGGACTTCAGAGGTCATCAAGACCAATCTCTTAATTTTACAGAGAGAGAAGCTGAGTTCCAGAGAAGTTAAGTGACTTTTTCCCAAGGTCACACAGTAAGTGTCTAAGCCATGATTCAAACCTAGATCTTCTTTTTGTCTCCTTTTCCAGTCTTCAGTCCAATCCCACACTGCCTACTCAAAGTATCCAATTATCCTTCCCCGATGAAAAAGATGTGTTTGATTACCTCTAGGAACTGTGTCAAGTACAATCAGACCATCAAGGCTGGTGGATTAGAGAAAAGAATCCTCACCATCACTTTCATCGGAAACAGACTGAATATCAGATAGCCCTGCTCCTTCTCTTCTGGGCCTTTGCGCAGTGAGGAAAATAAGGAAAATCTGCCATCTGGTGGTTGCCTTCAAAATCTGAAAAGATGGAAATTCGTCAGTCATCATGAATAAAGGCAAGGTAGGGGGCAGCTAGGTGGTGCAGTGAATGAATAAAGGCAAGAGAATGGCCTGTGATTTACTCTAGAGAAAGAACACCAGATTCAAGGTAACTCCTTTCTTCCTTGCTAGGACTTTCCACCCTCACCTCCTAACTCAGATTAATTGTTCATACTTTGCAGACAGCAGATTCTTGCCTTTCTCACAGAATCCATTAGTCTTTAAAAGGAAAACATTCCATATGATCTAGTAATAATAAATCTGTCAAGTTTCACCATTATCAAAAACGAGACAATCTTGAGACAGGAAGAATTCCAGTAATAACAAGCCCCATATTTCCTCTACCTTATCAGGAGAAGTATCTGCCGGGTTACAAGATAAAGATGTAAATCTTCAATTTATTCAATACTTGTGTTCTCCGTGGTGGTGTAATATCCATGTAAATTTGGCCTAAAAATAACCAGCACTGTGACAGGAGCATTTGAAATATCACGACCATACGAGAGTGACCCTCCCTCCCCTCTCTGCAGAGGTGAGCACAGCATACATATACTATTGGGTTTGATTGATAAGCTGGTTAGTTTTGCTGAACTGCTTTAAAAAAATTTTTCTTTTCATTAGAAGAGAAGATTCTCTGCAAGGAAGGAAATGAATATATTAAGAAATGAAGGTGATATGCATTGTTATCAATAAAACATTTACCAAAAAAGAAAAATAGAGAAATATTAAGTCCTGTAGCTATCTCTCCTATCTTGGACTTCATTCCCAATATATATGGGGATACCTTCTTTTGTACAATAAAGTAGATTGAAATTTTAATTTAAATTTCTTTAAGTGCACTCCTAAATTCAGAATAGGAAAGATGCATAAGAAAATTTTATAGTAAGCTCTTTCATAAAGAATGGCATTTTAAAATATTTCTTTAATTCATCTTGATCTTCATATCTAGACTTTGTTATAAGGAGATCTAATGGGTTGGGGTGCAGCTACATGGTGCAGTGGATAGAATGGTGGGCCTGGAGTCAGGAAGACTCATCTTCCTTAGTTCAAATCTGACTTCAGACACTAACTAGCTGGGCGACCCTAGGCAAATCACTTAGCTCTGTTTGCCTCAGTTTCCTCATCTATAAAATGAGCTGAAGAAAGAAATGGCAAACCACTTTAATATCTTTGCCAAAATAACCCTAAATAAGGTCACAGAGAGTCAATAACTGAAAAACAGAACAATGGGCTGGGAGCTAGTAATCAGATCATCAAAATGATCCATCCATCTAAACAATTTCTCATTATTCATGTAACTTCCATGGGATGGTCTCTACTCTTCTCACCATCTTCATGATCTTCTTCTAGGTATAGTTCTATAATATGGTATATGGGGTGTTTAAGGAGGACTAGCACCTCTTGTATGAGGCTTTGCTGAGCCCTTTTCAGGGCTGCTCATTCACCTTTAGGGTATACTTCACCCAAATCTCACCTGTGGCTCCAAGAAGCAGTAGCATGCTCATTATACTCTGATAAAATTGTCTTGAGAGATGGGTTAAAACCAGGTATGGGGTAATCAATAGGCCTCAAACCCATTGGTGAGTTATGTGAAGCATATGACAACTTTCCACAGCAAAATGGATGGATGAAAACAATTTATTCTAATGGCCATGAAGGTGGCTGAAACAGGCACTATGGAGTGCTTAGAACTTAGTCAGACATTAAAGATGCCAAGGTCATCCACTGCATCCTGGGTCATCACCAGTTGTCTTGACTTTTGCCATGCCACTGTATTTTGATGAGGTTAATGACTTTGTACAACTCTGCCTCACTTTAAATCCAATTCATGTACAAATCAAGACATCACTCCATGATGTCATTGGTTCTCTTCAAAAAACAAAGGATGAACAACAATACTGTCAGATTCTCTTTCCTAATCCACTCTGCTCTCTTCTTCCATCTTATGAGTGAGTTCATTCCATTTATATCCAGGGTTATAATTATTAAATCTGTACTTCTTTCCATCTAGTCCTCTTGTACTTTTTTCCCTCTTATTTCTCCTAACTCACTCTTTACAAATAAGATAGTAAAAGAGAGGGAATCTGATATTAGTGATCTATAAATGAAAAGGCCTGTTTCCTCTCTGTTGCTGTTCTTCTGTTCCCCTTGCCATTCTCCTGATCCCGTATTTGAATACAATGTGATTCCATGTCACTTTTGCTTATAAGGGTTGCAGATATCTCAGATTGCTCCTGCTTTGTATTTAGGAAGAAATCAAATGTGTTGATGTTGCCTCATCTAGCATACTTGAAGTGCTTTGGATGATTGAAAGGTCCATGACAGAAGTTTATTTTCCCTTTAAAATACTAGAATATTTTTAGAAATTTCATTGCTTTGGAGGGGTTGGAAAATTTTCTAAAATGTATTGAACTTTTGAAAAGAAATTTTCTTCTTATCCAAAAGCATTCTGGGTTGTGTTCCTATTAGGCACTAAATAGTAGTGGGTAATAGGCAGCTGCAGTAAGTAGTAGTGGGTAGTAGGCAGCTAGGTCAGGCAGTGAACAGAACATTGGACTTGAATCCCACCTGAGATAAACTAAGGTCTGTGACTACAGACAAGTCACAACTTCTTTTTGTCTCAGTTTCTTTTTCTGTAAAATGAGAATAGACATCTGGAAATCCTTTCTTTTTAGTTTTTCATTCAAATTCTCTCCAACATTTGAATTTGTTTGTCCTAAACCTGTTCCTATCCATACCTATCCTGCCCTCCCTCTTCCCTTGCTATTCTCTCATTATAGTTCCCTTTTGAATTTAATGTATTTTTGTACCAAAATGTGTTGGGGGGGGGGGTGGGAAGTTGGGCGATTTTACTGGCAATCATCCTTTAGCCCATTCAGATGAAAGTGAGGTTCATGGGATGCTCATTCTTCCCACTCTTCTCTCCATGATTATGTACTCTCATGTGATAATTTCTGTCACCTTCCTGATTTTTATTCCCCAGTAGAGTCAGTTCATTCTCTATCCCTTCCATTTTTATCTTCTCCTAAGACCATCAGAACATTAGAAAATTATCTATAAAACCTGTTATTTTTTCTTTTACTCTAAGATACTTGCTTTTTATATCCTTGTTAATATGTAAACAATCCATACTGACATTCTCTTCTAATTATGTATATATGTATATTTTTCAATGTTTCTCTTGGCATTGCATCTCCTTTTTTAAAAAAAATCTAATCAATGCCGGACTTTTCATCAGGAATGTTTGGTAATCCTCTATTCCATTAAAGATCTGTTATTCCTCTTACAGGATTATTTGTATTAGACAGCTGAGTACTAAGCCTTTATCTTTTGCCTTTCTATATAGTACATTCCAAACTCTCCCTTCCTGAAATATAATAGTGTTTAATAAATGCTGCTTGTAACCTTGCCTTTGTAATTGTCAAGCACCATGTGATAGTTACTATGGCTCCCTAGTACCTAAACTCTTTCTTTTTGGCCGATTATAGCATTTTTTAAAACCTGAACGCTCTCAACATTTGCCTAATTAAAGTGTGATTGAAGCATTACTCACCATTTCTGCAATCATGTTCTTTCCCAGAAAATATCCAAAGAACTGAGTGTGCCGCCTCCACACCAGACCTAGAGGGACACCCCCCCCCCCCCAAGTTGTCTCATTCCCTTAACTAAGAACAAGATGGAAACTGTAAGTTATTCACTCGGGATCATAATAAAGCAATAAAAAATTCCTTAAATTAATTGTAATGTAAGTCTCATAATTCTTAGATTATCTTTCTTTGAACTATTTTCCAAATCAGTTGTTTTTGATGTGATTTTTAAAAAAGTTTTCTCTTTTTAAAAATCTTTCATTGTTTTAAAATATTTTGTTGACTTATTTGTTCTGACTTGTCTGGCTTATTTTTACTTACAAGGTGTTTAGCTCTTAGGTAAGATTTTCCAATGTCCATTGCAAGGTATCAATTTTCCTCACCTTTCTTCTCTGACCATTTCATTTTGTTTATTATTTCATTTCTGCTGGATACTCCTGAAATAAATTGTTAAATTTTATCATTATGTGTCTTGGAATATGCTGCCTTGGTTTTCTTCTGGAGGCACTATGTCAATTCTTTTGATTGGAATTTCATTTTTTATATTCAAAAGTTTGGGGTTGTTATTTTCTATTTCCCTCCCTATGGCATTAGGGTGGTTTTTTTTTGTCCTGCCATGTTCTTCTGGGAGATCTATGATCCTTAGGTGGTCTGTATGCATCCCATCTTTGAGATGAATGTTTTACTTGGAGAGAATGTCTTTTAATGTTACTGCTTTTTTGCTTTTCTTCTTCTAGAATGTCCTTCATTTATGTGTATTTGCATTCTAAATTAGTTGACCTCTCTTTTCTTTTGGTGAGACTTGCTATTACAAAATTAAGTTTCTTCTATTCTGCCAATTACTTTTGCTGTGCAGGCCATAAATTCCACCCTCATAATTTTCATTTAAGTCACTCAGAAACGGTATGTTGTGGTTGTATGTTCTCCTCAAATTCTTCTCTGTCAGCAATGTTGGATCACTTTCCTTTTCTACCCTAGCATTTATTCATAGATGCCTGTACTCGTTTACTAGATCTGGAAGCCATGTTTCCAACTGTTATTTTTCTTTTCAATAGACTTATTTGGTTATGTTCAAGGTCTTTAAGTTTTCTTTTCCCTGAAATGTTTAGTAACTTCAGTCTTTTTCCCCCTCTGATTTTTCCTGTCAATCATTTTTTATTTCCTTCCCCTCTGTGATTTCCTTGAGAATTGAACCTCAAAATGTCTTTGTCTCCTCTTGTGTTGGGAAATTTATGGCTCACCAAGGCTAGGTGTCTACCCCAACTCACTTTTGGGTGGTTAGAACTGTCCAATAGGATTCTGTGCTCTTTCTCAGGCTTGGTGGAGTGTTACACACACACACACACACACACACACACACACACACACACACACACAAAATGTTCTGTCCTACTGTACTGTACCACTCTCCTTATTCCTTAACTCTTTAGTCCAGCACCAGTAGTTTACTGTTACTACAGAGTTGTCTGGACTCCATGCTCTGCTGGTCCTAGAGTTGTTTGCCTCAGCACCGTCAGTTCAGCACTTTGTAGAGCTGGTGCTACAGGGTTGTGGCCCCTGGCAGGCTCTTGCTCCTGATGGTCTATGGCCATCTGGTTGATTATCATAGCCAGGACAAATTTTCACAGCCTGGAGCCAGTCTTCATGGCACTGGAGAGGTAGAGTGGACCAAAGCATGGGGGTGTACTTCATGGTAAGCCTAGGTGATGTCCTCGACTCTGCTACTGCAGTTTCATTGACAGTAGCATGAGAGGTAGGGAAAAGTGCTGAGTGAGTCCAGTGTTAGTGTGTGTTAGTTCATGTGTTTCAGGTTTGGGGATTTTTTTTTTACCTCTTAATTTCTGGGTGTCCTAGATTATGGAGATAGGCGACATTGCTTTATCTTTGATATACAATTTGTTTTGGAAAAGTGTGAGAGTTGGGGGGGGGGGGGAGGTGTCAGAGAAAATATCCAGGCCTCCATCTTATTGCTCATATGGCCCAGCAGGCTTCCAGATACTCCTAGTCCCAGACAGTTTTTTTCCCCCCAAGATTTTAATTGAATTTTTTGTAGGGTCGCTATTCTCTTGGAGTTTCCTCCAGGGACATTTCCCAAACCAAGGTATTTCCTCATGGTATTCAGAGTTTCCTTGCGTTCTCATCTCATCTCTCAGTATCCAGGCTGGGAGACCTGAATTTGGGTCAAGCTCTGTGACAGAATATGGTGGGCAGGGTCTTCCTGGTTCTAAGTATAGTGAACAACACTGGGCCCATCAAAAGACTCCAGGGCTACTCTAGCAGTGGGCTTTTCCTACAGGCTTTTTCTTGCTAAGAGTTCTGGGATACTTCCCTCCCCCCAAACTGTAGGTTCTTCCTGGAGTCTTTTCCCTCTACCATTGGGATCCCACCAAAAACTCATGGGACACATCATGGTTGATCTTTTGTTGTTGTTGAGTTGTTTCAGTCATGTCCAACTCTTCATAACCCCATTTGGGGGCTTTCTTGGCAAAGATACTGGAGTAATTTGCCATTTCCTTCTCCAGTTCATTTTACAGATGAGAAAACTGAGGCAATAGGATTAAGTGACTTGCCCAGGGTCACACAGCTACTACATGTCTGAAGGAGAACTTGAATTTAGGTCTTCCTGACTTTTGGCCCAGCACACCACTTAGATGCACCTTTGCCTAGGGCAAAGATCTTTTTAGTCTCTGAGCTTTGCTCTGAAGTAGAAATAGGAGAAAACGCTCCCACTCCACTCTTTTGTAGATGTTGAGAGATCAATAGATATGAAACCCTGCATACATTTTCATATGTTTTCAAAGAACTGATCGATTTTGCCCATGTTCTTTTCTTTCTTTTTTTTCCTTTAAAAAAATTAATCAGCTTTCACTTCACACCCAGCAAACTGGCAAAGACAACAAAAGGGAGGAATAGTCAATGCTGGAATGGTTGTGGGATAATGATGATGATGACAGCTAACCTTTATGTAGTACTTACTATGTGCCAGGCACAGCTTTACAATGACTATCTCATTTGATACTCCCCAAAACCTTGGGTGGTGCATGATATTATATCTCCATTTTACAGATAAGGAAATTGAGACAAAAAGATTAAGCAACTCTGTTCCCAGGATTGCACAGCTGTTAAGAGTCTGAGACCAAACTTGAACTCAGGTCTTCCTGATACTGGTACTTTATCCACTGTACCACCTAGCTGCCCTCATAGTGCATTATTGGTAGAACCATGAATTAGTAACACCATTATGTAAAACAACTTGTAATTATACAAATAAAATTATTAAAATATCCACAGTCTTTGACTCAGAGATTTTTCAAGTAAGTACATACACCAAGGAGGTCATTGACTAGAATGTGAATGTTGCACATCTATTAATAAGTTTTACCCTAAAGAAGAGCTATCAGAAAACAACCCTATACCACTCCTTTGCTAAGATGTAGACCACCATATTTTCTGTTCAGTTCTGGTTTTTTCCTCAAGAATGCTTAAAAGTCCTCCACTTCATTGAATGACCATACTTTCCCCTGGAACATTATATTCAGTTTTGCTGGGTAGGTGATTCTTGGTTTTAATCCTAGCTCCCTTGATCTCCAGATATCATATTCCAGGCCTTTCGGCCCCTTAATGTAGAAGCTGCTAGATCCTGGGTTATCCTAATTGTGTTTCCACAGTATT
>CM053580.1:27930482-27955507 GCA_028627135.1 Pseudochirops cupreus
AGGAGAGAATGGACTGGGGGAGAGGGGACACACTGGGATGGCTGTTTTGGGGTGGTGGGTAGGGGAAAGAAGGGGAGAAAATATGTAACTCAAAATCTTGTGGAAATGAATGATGCAAACTAAAATAAAATTTAAAAAAAAAACAAGATACCATAACAGCCCCTCTTACAAGCTCATTTCCCCAATTAAACAGCATTTTGTGTGTTTTTATCCTTCGTTTTGGAAGAGGACCATGGGGTCAGGGAAATGATGACATAACTTGCAGTTGACTTTGATTTGAGGGAGGGTCGTGCCTCACCAGCCTCACTAGAGCCTCACCTCCAGAGTGATAATCATCTAATATCATTTTTGGAACTTAATAAGAGCCAAAGCCTGAACTAATCAATTGGACTGCTTTGCTTTGCTCTAAAAACACCCTTTCTGTGTCAGCAACTTTGAAGACCAGATAAGGCTGAATAGTGGGACTTTTCTTATCCTTCCTAGAGGCAAGTGCTATGTGTGGGAGGCTCAGGCATCCTGGGATCCAGCTGACACTACTTTGTCAATTGTCTTGTAAACATATAGAGACCATAAATCTGAGAGACACAGACATCCTGGAATTGTCCAAAAATGTATAAAAACTTTGTCATTCTTGTATCAGACAGTCAGAACTAACATTTTGACACCTTGTATGGATGAGTTCGCTAAGGCTAACTTTAGAGGAATAAACAATATGGATTTAGATATCACCTAGTCTATTTGCCTGCTTTAGCCGAACTTTCAGGTCAACAAGAGCCATCTGGATCTGATGGGGAATCTTCCCACTTGGTGAGGCATTTGCTCGAGGTCATAAGTCTTTCTTTATCACTAGGTCCAAATCTCTGCTACTCTTAACCTAGCCTAGCTCTCCATTGTCCAGCTACTTCCCACCCTTGATTCTATCAAAATCTCTAAACCCAAATCTATTACTCTTAAACTAGCCTAGCCCTCCAATGTCAGTCATCTCCAGGTAGCCTTCAACTATTTCCCACCCTTAATCCTGAGTGAGAGAAGTGAAAACTTCTCGGACTGTACTCCAAAATCTAGTAAGGCTTTTCATGGGAAACAGGTCCAAATTCCCCTTCATCAGAAATCACATGATCTACAAGGACTCAGAACTTAGAGTGGTGGGGAATCACCCCTCTCCTCAGTGACCCCTCAGCATAAGATATGCCAAATAAGGACAGAAGTGCTTTCTCCCATGTACATTGGGTGATCTACTGTTTTCTTGTTCTGGTACTTGAGGTAGATTGCCGTGCTTAGATTGTACACCTGACTTCCAGCTGATGGAAGAAAAGGGTCAGCAGGGGGGTGGGGGAGAATTCCAAGTTAGGGTGAAGTTACAAATAACATAAGTTATAAATAACTTCACCATTTCCTTTTGTAAATTGCTTCTCCTCCCTGACTGTTTGTCGGGAAGGTGGCCCTTTCTCGAGATTGTAATAAACCATTATTTTCTGCTTCCTACTTTGAGAAACCTCTGAGTATTATTTGGGTAAGGATTTCTGTTGCATGCAAGTTTTCAGAGTGCACACAATCCCCTTCCAGGAGTCTGACCTCAGTTCTTCAAGATCCTCTTTAGATTCTTCCTCAAGACTCTCCCCGAACCCCTCCTCTAGACCACCTCTAGATCCTTCCCACAGTCTTTCTGTATATAAGATCCATCTTACCTCCATGAAGGTGCTGAGATTCAATCTAGTGCAGACTCAGTCTGTGTCAGATTGTTCTGGTTCCTTTGTCAACACAAGCAGTCACAAATACTTCCCTTAAGAGTCTACCCATTATGGCAAATCTTTTTCAGGGTGGGTGTTCCTAGTGTTTGGGATGAAAAACCCCATCCAAGATTTAATTAAAAATTTGGAGATGTATTAGGATAAAAACAGGAATTTATTCTTTTCCCCAGGAGAAGAGGGTGGTCTTCCCCATGACTGATCATGAGAGAGAAACATGTTACAAAAGACAGAACAAGAATTTATACCCTAAGGAAGTCAAGACCCCTTCCCCAACTGTCTCCTCTCTCATTGGCTGAGAGGTGGACTCAAATCTTGGCACCAAAATCTTCCCCGATGGCAAGTCACAAGGAAGCTGGTCACTATCTCTCAGTAGCTGGTAAATAGGTTTACCAAGAGCAAGGATGCTGATTGACAGCAAGGAAAAGGGGGAAGGGTCCCTAAGCAAGGGAGGAGGAGTGAGCCTGGGCTGTCCCTGACTCCCACTGGCCGGGAGGAGGGGCCCACAAAGGCAGGAAATCAGAAAGGGCTCGCTACTGATTGACAGCAGTATCAGAGCTGGGGATGTTCATCCAAAACTGCCTGAGAAGTTTTCACTCTCCCCAGACACTAGTGAGCAACACACCCATTTCTTCCAAGGAATCGATATAAATAAATGTGTGTGCCTTCCTCTGCACACTCTGTTTCTGAGTTCTTTCTGCGGGAAGGGTTGTTTGTTTTTTTTTTTTTTTTAAGGGGCATTTCACTGGGATCTTCCTAAGGATCCCAGGGAAGTAGTGGACAGCAGAAACTCTCAGAGCTAACTTTCTGACTCTGCCTGGGAAGTCCTGTGACCCCCACAGGAGTGTTTCTCACACAGGTAACTGGTCCTAATAGGAACTGTGACCTAGTGGAACCAGGCTTCTGATCAAGAAAATGGTCAGGAGCTTGTACCCATGCTTAATGAGCTGTTTGAGGGGAACCTATCAAGGAGGAGACCATGAAGCAGTGTCAGAAATGCCCAAGAATTTTACCTGACCATGAGTGAATGTAGAAAAAAAGATTTTTGTTTCACATCATTTCAGGCAGGTAACTTGACCACTTGACCTTTTACCACTAATGAAAAGGCTCAAGTACAAATTTAAGCTAATTAAATAGTTCTCTCTTTCTTTCTCTCTCTCTCTTTCTCTCTCTCTTTTTTAATAATTCATTCAGATTTGAATTTTGCACCTTGAATCCTATTGGTTAACATTTTGGGGTTCATTAAATCCCACCCCTTGACCACCAATCCCCTCTCCCTTCTCATCATCATATACTTCATTCTTTATACATGGAAATGCCAAGCAGAATGTTTTTAGTTTCTTCCCCAATTGTCTGCATCAGATAGCATGAGAAAAGGTTTCTCCCAATTGCTAATAGATTTGACAAAAGTATTAGTTTGAAGATTCTAGCCCAGGATATCAATAATAAAAGTCCTATTATACTGAGTCTGGGTTAAGAGGCCTAGTCTTTGTAAATGACACCTGGCCTGCTATACTGGAAGAGGCCTTCTTAGGTATGCTGATTTGCCAGCCACCCCCATTCTATACAAGCAGTTTTTGTCTGACATTAGCCATTAGTATGGCTTCAAATAATTTCTGTTTTATATAATTTTCTGTGGAAACAAAATTCAATCATATCTTAGAGTGGAGGATTCAGGAAGTTGCATCTAGCCAATGGAGAGCAAAGGGGGAAATTCAAACTGGGGATAGGGCATAAATAGCTTTGCATTTGTCTGAGCAAATATGTTTCTTTAAGAGTTAGCTACCCATTCACAATGGATATAAAATAAAATGAGAGCTTTCCTGGCTTCAGCAATGAGTGAGTGAGCATGTTTCTCACAACACAGAAAAGGAAATGGCAAACCACTCCAGTTTCTCTGCCAAGAAAACCCAAAGGCGGTCACAAAGAGTCAGACTGAACAACAAAATGGGAAAATATTGACATTAACTCAACTCTAAAATAAAGAGTGTCAAATAATCTTCATAAAAGACAGATCTAGGCATGCCTCCTCTCTGCCATCAGCTAGACACACCCAATCCCTTGCTAAGTCTTACTGACTCTACTAGCCCAACATCTCTTGCTTCCGTCGTGTCCATTTACACCACAGCCACCCTCATCGAGGCTCTCAGTATCTCTCATTTGGACTATGCCAATAGCCTCCTCATTGTTATCCTCGCCTTTGGTCTCTCCCCTCTCCAGTCTATTTTCTACACAGTTAGCATGGGTCTGACCAAATCAGCTCCTGGAACAATCTTTCTCTTCTCCTTTGCCTCTGCAATCCAGCTGAAGCCCTTTATCTCTGCCTATTCCATCTCCTTCATGAGGCTGATCCTGCTATTTTCAATTGTTGTATACTTTCCCAGAAAAAAACAAAAACAAAAACAGCTTGATTCAGACACTGTAACCTTGAGCATATCACCAACTTTTGCCTCAGTTTCCTCATATGTAAAATGAAGATAATAATAGAAACTTCCCCCAGGGTTGTTGTGAGGATCAAATGAAATAATAATTGTAAAGTAAGTTCTGTATAAATATTATCTATTATTAGTTTTCAATGGAGGTAGCCAGGTGACTCAGTGGATGGAGAGGGCAGGAAAACCCATCTTTGTGAGTTCAAATGTGACCTCAGACCCTGATTAGCTCTGAGTTCCAGGTGAAGTGTGCTTTTAAGGGGTGGGGCTGAGATTAGGAAGATAATTCTTTGTTTTTGTAAAAAGGCAGGAAAACAATCCTTAATCTTCTCCCCAGAGACATTTCCTCTTCCAAATAGCTTCCAAATAGCTTAGTATAAGAGGCGGGATTTGGTAAGAGGTAAGTACCTCATTTCCTGCTTGGCTTATTTCTTGCTTGGACCTCTGAATGATAGCTAGTATTTGTACTGGACAAAGGTTTCCATATTTATGTTTACTTATTTACAGGTTTGCAAAGAACTTGAAAATATCTCATTTTATCCTCACAATAATCCACTGAGGGAGGGAGGTGCAATTGTTATGACCCTCACTTTTGTTTTGTCTTTACTGATAAAGACCGTGAGGGAGCCCTGGGTTGGGACTTGTATTGAGGCACACAGCTAAGTATTCGAGGTAAGAAAGAACTCTTCTTCCAGACCACACGTTCAGCTGAGCTCCCCAGTAGCCCTCAGCATTTTAGCTCCAGTTTCAGCAGCTACCTAGGTAGATGGGAAACCAAGTTCCACCAATGTTGAGGTTAGAAGCCAGTGAAGGTTCGGGGAAGGAAAGAGGCTGAAGACAAGAGTCAGAGGACCTGGGTTTGTAGTCCTTCCTCTCACTTAGTTTCTGAAGTGAGAGCCTGAAAAGACCTTAGCCTACAAGGGCCAGGGTCTCCCATTACATCCTGGGCCATCTCTAGTCATCCTGATGAATATCTGATCACTGGATACAGACGGCTTTGGAGGAGAAAATGAGGCTGGTGACTTTGCCCAGCTCTCCCTCACTCAACTCCAAGTCAACTGCAAGTCATGTCATCATTTCCCTGATGTCACGGTCCTCCTCAAGAACAAAGGACAAAGACAAGTTTCTGAAGGACACAGAGTGCTGTACTTGTAAACAAGGAAGCCTTGTTCAAACACCATGTCAGACAACAGCTGCAGTGTGAAGCCTCAGTTTACTCATCTGAAAAATGGAGATAATTACAGCACCCACCTCAAAGGATTTTTGTAATGCTATAATATATGGAAAGTGCATTGGAAACCTTCAAGTTTCCTTTATGCAAAGGTTAGCTATTACTACCTGTGAGACCTTGGCTAATAACGAGCATTTATATAGCCCTTTAAGGTCTATAAAGGTCTTGACAAATCTCTGCAAGGCCAGCAGCTCTCTAATATTGGTAGAAGGAACTTTTTAAACCTGAGTTCGCTGTATACCAGTGAAATCCCAGCTTTAGATTCCATTCGTTACTGAAGAGGTTATGGGTCACCATACAAATGATGAGGTATAGGGTTAGGGGTTCTCGAGACCCCAAGATACCAATACTGCCAGGTACTGCTGAATGAATTCAACTCAAGTCTTCTCTCAGCCAAAGAAAACCAAAGTTTACTCAAAGTCCGCCATATTGGGTAGACTCTTAAGGAGCCTTGGTATCTGTGACACTTGCATTGGGTAAGCTGGCCAGAATCATCTGACAGAGAATGAGTGAGACTGTGTTAGGTCATTTTCCCGCCTTCCTCACACCTAATGGAGGTGTTTGGGATGAAAAATACCCTCCATCCTTAATTTAGTGAAAAAATAAACACAGAGCTCTCTTAGGATAAGAACAGGAGTTTATTCTCTCCCCCAGGAGAAGAGGGTGGTCTTCCCCATGACTCTTTATGGAGAAGAGGCAAGTTACAAAAGACAGTGCAGGAATTTGTAACTTAACTTAGTCAAGCCCCCAACTGTTTCCTCTCTCATTGGTGGAGAGGCATACTTCACCAAATTCTTCCCCAACTGGGACAGCAAGAAAAGAGGTTGGGAGGGTCCCACCAAGTCAGGAAAACAGACAAAGTCAGATAAAAGTGATTGACAGCAGCAATGAAGGAGGAGGGAGGAAGGGAAAGTTAACAATCCCAAAACGAGAAGTTTTCACTCATCCTATACAGAGGCAAGATGGGGTCTGATATACAGAAAGTTTGTGGGAGGAATCTAGTGGTGGTCTAGGGGAGGAATTTGGGGAAGGTCTTCAGGAGTCAATGAGGTCAGACTCCAGTAATGAGTGATTAAGGATGAGAAGTTTCAGGAGGCTACCTGGAGATGACAGACAATGGTGGGCTAGGCCAGTTTAAGGTATAAATTTGGTATAGATATTTTGGGAGGATCTAGGGTGCAAAGTTGCTCGACAAAGAAGGGCCAAGTTTAGCAGCAAAGTTCTGGGCAGAGCCACAATGAAAGGCTTACGGCTCCAGGCAAATGCCTTAGTGGGAAGATTCCAGGAGAGCTCAAAGGGCTTCCTAGAGCCTGTACCTCATCACTTACTATGGTAAGGTTTGCTAAGTACTTTATACTTTTGTTTAATCCCTCAAGGTGGAGGCCACCAACTATCAGGGGCCAAATACATTTCTTCCTCCTGTGTTCCTTTTAAATGTTACCAAGACTCTGGACTTCTCCAAGGTTTTGCTTTCCATAAACCAGTATGTTTATGGTGCTGTAATTATCCTGGGGAAATAATCCTATTAAGAATAAAGGTTGTTTGGAAGTCTAGTCCAGCTGTCTTATGGGTAGTAGTTATTTGTTTTCAAATCCTGGATGTGGACTTTCCCTTCTGGCTAGCTGGCTAGAGGCACACCCAGCTGTTGACCTCTGACCACTGGGGAGATAAGGTTAGCCAGAAGACATTCGTCCAGTTTGGAACTGCTTCATACTCTGTCCCTGACCTTGGTCTCAGCTGCTACTGACATGCCTTGTATCTGTCTGGCTGGGTAGGACCACCTGTAGCAGCAAGCACCCTAGCATATCCAGGGTGGCTGCTAGCACAGGTTCTTAGATCTGCTTTTCTAAAGGAAAGCAACTCAAAATGGGTTGACAGTCTTACTTTAATCAGTCAAACATATATCATTTACCTAGTTCAGGAGAAAAAGTCGGCACCCTGAACTTCAGAGAACGCAAACACAAGTTACAAGGAGACAAAGAAACAGATCAGCTTCCAGCCATCTTCATTGCATCCATACCTAGTTACCAGAGAGGGAAGCACAACATCTGGGTTTTCAAAGCGGGGGTGGGGGTAGGGCGTGGGGTGTGTGTGTGTGTGTGTGGGGGGGTGTCAACGGCTTCCCAGAGTCTCATCTGGCCAAATCACACAACTCTTTCCAAAATGAGCCCCAAGGCAAAAACTCACATCAGGGTACATACAGCCTTCTCCTTGGTCAGAGAATGTCCCAGCCCTCTTTACCCACTGCCCAATCACAAGCTTCCTGCCACAAGCTCCATGTGCATATTCAGCCTATTAGAGGCAGAGTATATTTTCAAATCAGGGAAGGTTCTCAGTCACTTAAGCCTATCAAAGAACCTAGGGGCAGGGAAGATCTTCAGATTCCCTAACACCACCCCAGAGTGAGGTATCCCGGGTCCCACTCCAATGATTCGAAGTTTGATTGTTGGGTAAAATACTCAACTTTTCTGACCTTTTCCTCAACTGTAAAATAGAGGGGCTGGGTAACTTCTGAGGTCCCTTATAGCCTAAGACGTTACTTTATCTACCAGCCCAGTTTGGCTTCCCTATCCAAATTTCTTGCTGAGCTTTTCTTTTTTCCTACTTTCTCTTTAAACTCGCTGAAACTTACCTTGTATCAACTTCTCTCCTTGGGGCATATAGTTCTGTGCTTTACAAGGAGCCAACACATTAATCTGGCGTTCTTTCAGTCACATGTGACTTTTCATGATCCCATGGACAGTGGCGGACCAGACCCTTCTAGCCTCCGCTGCCTCTTGAACTCTGTCCAAGTTTATGTGCATTGCTTCTATGACACTACCCATCTCATCCTGACATGTTATCTATTTTTCTTGCTTTTTTTTTTTGCAACATGACTAAAATGGAAATATATCTGCACATTCTATCCTTTCTCTTCTCTTCCTCCCCCATTCTCTTATAGGCTCTTTTCTTCCTTCTGAGACCACAGGGATTACCTTCCCCTCATTGTTATTCCTCTGACTTTATCCTAGAGAACCCCTTACTCCCTTCTCGTCTTTTCCTCCCCTACCTCCTTCCAAGCATTCTCCCATTTGTAACGTGTTTTTTTTTTTTTACTTTTTTGGGAGGGCAGTTGGGGTTAAGTGACTTGCCCAAGGTCACACGACTAGGTTTGTGTGTGTGTGTGTGAGAGAGAGATGTGTCTGAGGCCAAATTTGAACTCAGGTCCTCCCGATTCCAGGGCTAGTGCTCTATTCACTGTTCCACCTAGCCGCCCCGCATTTGTAATGTAATCAAAACAAAAGTCTTTCTACCTCCAATGGCAACGCTCTAGGCAGTAAGCTACCCAGCCCCCCCTCTCTTTTCTACATATACAATATAGAATACATAATTGTATATATGATATACACAACATATGACACACCAATACCCCAAACCTCAATCCTAAGGATAGAGATTTTTGTAAGCCTCTGTCTACACGCTGCTAAAAAAAACTGCTTTTAGATCTAAAAGGAACTAGGGTTCCTGCACTTCGCAAGTAATTTCGGTTCCAGAGAGGGCTGCTTTAGAGCACGCCCACACGCGATGCCCCTCCCCCTTGCCAATATTAGCGAAACCGTACCAAGTGTTCCCCACCACAGGCAGCTCAGTTTCTAGTTGGGGGGTGCGGGCTGGCTGCTCTTCTCGCCATGTCCCTGAAGGCCATATGCAAGGATGGCCCCAGCCTTAGCCAAGCCTGTGGGCTTCTCTTCCTGTTCCCGCTGATGATCCAAGTCCTTCTCTTTGCTCTCATTTACTGCTACTTCACTAATGAGCTGAAACAGGTCAGTACGGGGGACTGGGGAAGCCCGGGTTTGCTGAGAGCTCAGCGCAGTGCGCACTGGGCAGCCGCTGTCTGCGTCCCTCCCCTTCACTCTCAGGGCTCCCAGTCCAAGCAGGTTCCTGGGGCGCGGACAGGGTTGAGAGTGGGGTGGTCTTGGCACTCCTGCACTGGAACATCTTGAGAGTCCTTTCTCACCTGGGAGACTGAGCAGTCCCCTTCCCTTCAGCCTTGCTAAGAGGAATTCTCCCAGTCCCTCAGCGGTGCCTCTCAGAGGGGAGGGCTCACTGCTCAGAGGCAGTAGTTGACAAAAGGAGTGAGTTACAAACAAGGCTCTCCCTAACCCAGCTGGTTGTTGAAAGCTTGCCAAAGTGGAAATGCTTGGACAGCTTTGAAACTTTCGTTCTGGTGATTCCGGGTATTTGGAGTCCGGGGGCTTGGACTGCAATCCTGGCGTGGGCATCTATTAGCTGCGTGACCTTTGGGACTTTGTAAAATGACAGGATCGCCTAAGATGACCCTCTGAGGGCCCTCCCAGCTCTTACCTCTGCACTGTGCAGATCTTTGTGGCTTTTGGACACTCTCAAGTCCACCCCGACCTTTCCCCGAGCTGGGTAAATATTGGCAGCTGAACCATTCACCCAAACAAAGAGAATCCAGGTTGCAGTGGAGTCTAGACTTGAGTTCATATCCAGCTTCAGTTTCTCCCTTGCTGTGGGACTCTGGGCTTAACTTCTGCCTCAGTTTTTTCATCTGCAAAATGTGTCTAATAACAACAGCACCTACCTCCCAGGGTAGTTGTGAGGATCAAATGAAACAATATTTGTAAAGGTGATTTGGCAAATGTCCAAGTGTTATGCTGGCTCTTTCTATGAACATTTTCAGACTAATGTGAACTAATCCTAGGGACTGGCAGACCAGCTGCTGCCTGGTACCACAAAACAACCAAGCATCCCCTGAGTCTTCCCTCTTCCAGGTATATATTAAGAACCTACTGTGTGCCATCTGGGGATGCAAATCTAAAAGTGAATTTGCCTGTCTTCATAGTGTGTCTTTTATTGGAGAGCTAGAGTGTGTGTGTAAGATATATACAAAGTCAACCCAAGGGAATGGGGAGGAGGAGCTCCCATGACTGGGTAGTAGGAGAGACCTCTTGAGGCTCTGGAGAGCTGATCCCTAAGGGCTTCCAAGAGGGGCGTTTGAGGAGGGAAGGCTCTCCAGGCAGGGAGGACTGCCTGGGCAAAGCCTTGGAGACCAGAGGTGACATGTCAAACTGTCTGTCTTGACCCACAAGGAAGGAAGTGTTTTACTCTGAGTGCCTGGTGCATAGTAAGCCCTTTAACGTATCCTCGTTGACCAACAACTGGGTAACTGCTTTTTTTCATGGGATTTGTTGTTATTCCAGTAGCTTGAAAAATAGGACACCTCCAAAGGGCGAGTTACTCCTCACCAAATTAGTTACTCTGTTAATATTTGCAGAAGGGCATCGATTACATGGAAAATATCCAAAGTGGCTCAACCAGAATGGTGAAAGGCTTTCTGCACAGTAATCATAGTTAGCATTTGTGTAATGCTTTAAGGTTTGCTAAACCCTGCGACAAATGCTGGCAGTTTGGTTTCCACAGATTCCACAGGAACAATGGGTGTTTCAATAGAAATCCTGTGCAGGACATGCAGGAGGGAGGGGCCTGATTTAGATGGCTCGGACTGCTTGGGGGATGATCACCAACTTTTTTTTTCTTTTCTTTCTAAATGTTTGTTTTTTGTTTTTGCTTTTTGGAAGGGGGAAAGGCAGGGCAATTGGGGTTATGTGACTTGCCCAAGGCTACACGACTAGCAAGTGTTAAGGGTCTGAGGTCAGATTTGAACTCAGGTCCTCCTGACTCCAGGCTGGAGCTCCATTCACTTGCACCACCTAGCCACCCCTACCAACTTTTCTTTAACATGCATGCTTAATGGGCAAGTTGGGCAAGTTGTAACCCAGAAATGCTGGAACCTATCCCAGCTCTGAAGGGAACCGTATAAAAAGGGCTTGCCTTTATCTGATCCTTTGTAGTCTTTCGTTTATAACAGCACTTTCCAAATATCATGTTATTTGATTCCCAAACAGCCCTGGGAGGTGGGCTCATGTTAATCTGAGCCTGGCAAATGAAGAAATGACTGTACCACCGGTGTAGATGCTTGATTTCCATTTCAAAGCTTACTGTTTTGTGTGTTGACTTCAATTTACCATCCTCTCTCCACTGCCACCCACCTCTGGTAATCCAATGGCCAGAGCAGGTTAATATTTTGAGTTATGTCTTCCACATATTTCTAACTATTTCCCCTTCCCTGTGGCGGAATGGGGAGACTTTGGAGAGCAGACACTTAAGTTTCTGTCTTTAGGTCCCCAGCACTAGTAAAGGAGATACTGGATAAGTGTTTTTCTTTCTTTTTTTTTTTTTTGGAGGGAGAATGCAGAGCAATTGGGGTTAAGTGACTTGCCCAAGGTCACATGGCTAGTAAGTGTTAAGTGTCTGAGGTCGGATTTTGAACTCAGGTCCTCCTGACTCCAGGGCCAGTGCTCTATTCACTGCGCCACCTGTCGCCGGGATGTGTTTTTCTAATGAGTATGAAATCAATCCTAGAAAACAAATTTAACCCTTAGTAGGAAAAAGATCAGGACTGTGCTGGTATAGTGAGCTTGTAGTCAGTCAACAAGCATTTATTAAGGGTTTATTATGTACTAAGCACCACAGATGCAAAGAAAAAGAAAAGAAAAACAATCCCTGCCCCCAAGGAGTTTATATTCTAATGGGAGAGACAAAATGTAAGTAATTAGGTACATACAAGATATATAGTAATAGATGAAGGCAACGTGAAAGGTGGAGTCATCAGCAGCTGCCGGGGACTGGGGGGTGCCCCCTGTAGAAGGTGGTATTTAAGCTGAGTCTTGAAGGATGCTAAAGACGCCAAAAGGCAGAGGTGAGGAGAAGGGAGAGCATTCCCAGGCAGGGGGCACAGCCAGGGCAAAGGCTCAAAGGTTGGATGTTTGAAAAACTGCAAGTAGGTCAGGTAGTTGGATAGTGGAAGGGAGTGAAGTGTAAAAAGGCTGGATACATAAGTAAAATTGTCCTAGCATACTTTCTCTGTGATTTATAAGCTCAGACGGTTGCCCAGAGTTTTTGAGAGGCAAAGTATCAGAGGAAGAATTTGAACCCAGGTCCTCTGATTCTACAGCTAGTGCTCTTTCCAGTAAGTCTGCTGGTGTTGCTGCAGGCACATTGAGGTTAAGTAACTGTTTCATGGTCACCCCAAGCAAGGTGTGGGATTTGCACTAATCCGTCACCCAACTGCTTAGTGAGGAATTGAATTCACTCATTTACCAGTCAATAAAAAAACAGCTTTATTAAGCTCCTTTTATATGCAAGGTAATGTGCTGGGGATTGGGGTCCGAGGACCAAGAAGAAACAATCCTTGCTTTTAAGGAGCTTATATTCTAAAGGGGTAGACTGCATATTGTACCACCCATCTATTGATCACCTCTTGTTTGTAGGGAACATAGGATTATAGATTTATAGAGACTGCAGGGGCCATCAAGTTGAACCCTTTCATCTTTCAGTTGAGGCCTAGGGAAAGTAAGTTATTTACCCAGGGTCACACTGGTAGTAAGAATTTGAGGAAGGATTTGAATTCAGATTTTGCTGACTAAAGATCTGGATCTGGGAGAGACCGAAAAGACAAGGGAGAGTGAGAGACTTGCCCAACCTAGATCCTCTTTCCTCTATTACACAAACTTAGAGACACTGGTTTATTTTACTTAGTGAAATGAAATGAAAAACCATTTATTTGAAACTTACTTTCTGCCTGTACTGTGACCTTCCCTGCCCTCTAGGAACTCACATTCTAAAGTGGAGGGGGAGGAGTGAGAGCCAACACATAGGGGAGGGCTCTTATTTATTTTTAATGAAGGACAGATCGAAAAATCAGATAATATTTTGGTAAGCATCTGGGATGATCTTGGGGAAAAAATGGCAGGGGACATGGTCCCCTACAAAGAGGACTGTGGGACTAAGGGTGAGTGGAGTGGAACTCTGGGAATATCTTCAGGAAAGATGGGAGATGTAAGGGCCAGCCTTCAGCTGGTGGTGGATGTTGTATAAGTGGTAGAAACTGGACAGTAGGGGCGGCTGGGTGGCACAGTGAATAGAGCACCAGCCCTGGAGTCTGGAGGATGCGAGTTAAAATGCGGCCTCAGACACTTAACACAAAAACTTGGGCAAGTCTCTCAACCCCAATTACCCTGCCTTCCCCCCTCCAAAAAGCAAAAGAAAAAAAGAAACCAGGCAGAGATGCTAGTTGGGAAAAGAAATCAGTTGGGAGTTCTCAACTTAGTGATTAGTCTCTTCCTGTTGTTTTGGAGGGTTGGGAGAGTAGGGCCAGTGGCTCCTGAAGTGATGGGGGAAGCCCTGTGGGCCAGACCAGAGCAGACTGGGGCCGTGTTGGTGTTGGACTAGGCTAGCGGAAGGAAAAGAGGTTGTAGACAATGCAAAGTTTATTTATGGAATTGAAGCCATAAAGGATATCCAGGAATACAGCTTCTAATGGTGTTTTGATAAAACCTTTTCCCAGTTGACAGAGCTACAAAGCAGAAATTCTCAAAGCAGCCTTGCGTGCCTTACTAAGGAATACTTGGGAGACCCCAGTGCTGATGCAGAAGAGGGAGACTTTCTATGCCTGCAGTTCAGATGGCAGCTGCAGCAGCTGATTAGAAAGGTGGGTCCCTCAGTCAGTGGACAAACAAACATTTTCTGCTGTGCTCTCAGGCCCTGCTTAAGGGGCTGACCTCAGCAAACTGTGAACAAAACAATCTCGTCTAGAATTCTGAATAAAATTATTCGATCCTATTTATTTGCAGGAGCTTTTGACAGTCTATGAGGATTCTTCTACAATTCAACGTAAGAAACAATTTTCATTGGAATTCCATGTTTACTTAAAACAATTTTCTGGTCAGATCATCTGTATTCTACCATGGTGGGGAACCTTTTACTCTGCTTCTATCCGCTTGAATCCCTGAGTTTCATCCACTGATATTTTCCCCTTCCCCAATCTAATAAACAGCCTTTCTTTCCTTGTGCATGAGCCCTTTCCTCCACCATCTCTCTCCACAAACAAAATCCTTCCCACTGGCAGCAGACACCCTGACCCTGCTAAACCTACCTTGCATCTCTAATGGGGACAGTCATTCTTTGGAAACCAGATCCTAGATGGGGTCACTAAATTCAAAGCATTTGGGAAATCTCAAAGCACTGCCTACATGCGAGTTGGGGTTATAAATCTTGTTCTTCATGACCATCACTGTTCCTGTGATACCCAGGAGACAGTGGCTTCTCCTTTGGTAGCAGCTGGATATACATCTGTGGGAAATGTTGTAGGGCAGGATTCCTGTTTATAGGATCATCAATGCAGAGCTAGACCTTGAAGGCCACTGAATCCAACGCTCTTGTTTTAAAGATGAGAAAATGGGCCTGAGGGAGATTAGTGAGGTAAGTGACTAGGAAGAATGTGAAGCCAGAGTTCAGCTCAGGTTTGTTTTTTTGATGGCAAATCTATTAACTACCCCACCCAGCTATTCTGTTAGCAGTTGGACTGAAATGTCCTGTGAATAAACATTTGGAATTAGATGACCTTTCGACTCTGAAATTCTGCAATTTCCTGGTAAAGCTTGTTTTATTTATTTATATGGTGGTTCCTCCAGAGTCATTCTGGTTCTTCTGGGTTTTTTGGGGTTCAGGTCTATGATTTCATTCATGTGGAAAACTCTCATTGTGCAAAGTCTTTAGTCTCAGAGAGCTGCCTGGGGCACGGAACAGGATGCCTGAGACTGGGCCTTGAATCCAAGTGCTTTTGGCTCCTAGGCCAGGCCTCCAGCCACTAAGCCCCAACCAGTTACTGCCTCCAGTTGATTATTTCGTAGGAAGTGAAGCAAAGCCTGTAGTACCTTAGGTTGCCTTCCTGGGGATGTAGGGAAGAGCCTTTGAGTCAGAGAGGGGAGGAAACAGAACCTCAGAATGGCTGCAGGTGTTGTCTTCTCAGGTTTAATTTAGCCCTGATCTCAGTCAGGAAGCCTGATGAGGGGCTAGTCTACTTTTCTGTGGAAGGAGGGAATTTTCATTGAGGAGGAAAGCCCAGAGACAGGAACTGGTCATTCGTACGCAGGGCAAGAATCTGAGCGTTTGAACCATGGAGCTCGTTCCCAAGCTATCCACAGGGAGTTGTTAATGTATATTTTCTTTTTCTTTTTTAATATTCTTTTATGCATTTCATTAAATATTTCCCAATTACATGTAAAAGAATTTTGAACATTGGTTTTTGTAAATTTTGAGTTCTCTCCTTCTCTCCTTTCCCTCCCTCCTTTAAAAGGAGAGCAGTTTGATATCAGTTACATCTGAGTGGTCATGAAAACATTTCCATATTTTAAGAGAAAACAGACAAAAAACTCCCAAGAAAAATCAAGAATATTTTAAATATATTTTCAGACTTGAGAAGATGGCTCTCTCTTTCGATTTATTCTTCGATTAGTGATGGACGTTTTAGGTCTCTTCCTTGCCATTCAAAGACCTTGCTCGATTGCCCAAACACATTTTGGGAGGTGTAACATGGAAGTGAGAGGAAGCTTGGCATGGCAGATATAGCGGGCACTTCAGAGTCAAAAAGATTTGGAGATAGGCCCTACCTCTAACACACATGGTGCATGACCAAAGGTGATTCACCTAACCTCTCAGAGCTGTCCACGGCTTGTGGAATTTATGAATATCACCACTGGGGGAAAAATCTTATTCCTTTCACCAAACTGCATTTTCAAGCCAGATCATTGTAATGTAAGCTGTTACAAGAAACTCCATATTTAGAAATAGTTGGTCATATAGGTTTGCAAAGTCACTGACGTTTTATCTCATTTCATGCTCTCAGTAACTGGGTTGCAGATGCCATTGTTACCAGCTTGACTGATTTGCCTGAGGTCACAAAACTAAGTTTCTGCGGCAGGATTTGAACTCAGGTCTTCCTAACTTCAGGTTCTGAGTTCTAGCCACTGCACTACCACCCAGCAGGCTATTTAGTGCCAAAGTCCACACATCAGAGAAGTGGGAGGCATTATCAGTTATTTAACAATTGTAAAAGTTGTATTCCAAAGGATACGAAGGTACCCTTGGATCTTACAGGTCCACCAATGTGCTTTAGGCCCTGTTTGGTTCTAACAAACGAGGAGGACTGGGAGTACAGGTGGATGCTGTTTAAGACAAAGCTAGCTAATTTTGGACTCGGATTGTCTACAATGAGATGAGGGTTTTTTGCTTGTCTGCCTGCTTCAGTTTCCCTCACCTGTAAAATGGAGATAATAATAGAACCTCCCTTCTAGTGTTGTGAGGATAAAATGAGAGAATATTTGTAAAAGCTCCGAACACATAGTAGGCAGTTAATAAAAATGCTTGTTCCAAGCTATGGTATATGAATGTAATGGAATACTATTGTGCTATAAGAAATGGGAAGGAGATGGACTTCATAATTACCTGGAGAGGCTTATACAGACTGATGCTAAGTGAGAAGAGCAGAACCAAGCAAAACCTGTACACAATCACAGACACATTGTACATATGATGACCAACCTTGATAAACTGGACTATCCTCAACAACGCACAGCTAAAGACAACTCTACAAGCCTCAGGATGGAAGGAGATACCTAAACTCAGAGAGAGATATAGAAAGACCACAGTTTAAATGGAGACTGAAGCAATACACGCCATCGCTCTTTTCCATGTTTGGTTTTGCTTCTTTTCCCAGTGATCACTCATGGGCTACAACCCTCCTTTCACCACCAGACTATTGTACAATGTGAAAGCATTTGCAGATCCTATACCTGACTGCATGGCCACCATGGCGGGGGGGAAGGGAGGGGAGAAAACCGGAAACTCAAGGGATTGTGGAACTGAATCTTGTAAACTAAAAGTAGATAAAATTTTAAAAAATAATAAAAAAGAAGAAAGAAGGAAATGGCAAAAAAAAACCAAAAATAAAACATAAAAATGCTTGCTCCCTCTCCCCTCCCCCAACCTCCCTCTCCTGCCTTGCTGAATGATGGGGTTCTCTTTGGGAACATGGTATATGTAGCCTTTAAGATCTTCTCAACTGACATCTGTCGACTTTAAGGTTAATTTTGGTAGTTCGACCAGTGTACTAACCATTTTGTCTTCCCTTCTAGATAAGAGGCGGAACAACTCTTCTGGAGTCAGAGAAAAGTTAAAGCAGAGCGCTGTCCAGAGAGTGGCGGCTCATCTCACTGGAAACAGGCAGATGGGTTCTAGCTTTTCTAGAAGTAAGAGACTCGCCTAACAATGTGGGATGTTTTTTTTCTCATTTCATCTCATTTTGATTATATTAAATGATAGTAGTTTGCAAGGATCTGGGCTAACCTGGGGATAGAAAGAAGGAAGGAGCTGACAATCTAATGGCAGGGGAAAGGGGGGTGGGTTTGAGATTAATGTCCAAAATGAGCATGGTATAAAGTAGAAAGCAAAGATCCAGAAAAAAAAGCTCTGAGAAAATTTGGAGAGGAGGACAACAGTTTTTGGGGGGAGAAGGGAGGAGGCTAAGGGCAGGCTTCCTGAGGAAAGCAGCCCTAAGATGGGCCATCAAAGCAGAAGATTCTTTTTAAAAATAGTTTTTATTTGGAATTTAATGAACACTAAAAAAATAAAATGTAAGAGAACGTTTCCATATACGAAGTTGAACAGGAAAAGAAGGTAAGTGAAAAGACGAATCTCTTTTATATATAGCTTGCTTTAAAAAAATATACATAATAAATTCAGCCTTATGCTTTCAAAGGTCTCCTGGTTGTCTCCTTCCTTCTGTTCTGGGAGCTTTCAAAAATGCTTCAGTGACACTCTTTCTCTAAGAGGATTTCAATGGATGCACATGAGGAAGGAGTGCATTCTACCCATGCCCACAGATGGTGAATAACTAATGGTGCACATTGGAACATAGAATATGTGAAAGGGAGACATGGGAAATGAGGCTAAGTTGGAGTCTGTCCCTGGAGGACCTGAAATCTCAGGCAAAGGAGTATATAACAGGGCGTGGAGGTGGCTCTGAAGTGGATAGAGCGCCAGGCCTGGAGTAAAGAAGACTCAGAGTCTTCCTGAGTTCAAATCTGTCCTCAGACACTTACTAGGTGCGAGACTCTGGGCAAGTCACTTAACCCTGTTTGTCTCAGTTTCCTCACCTGTAAAATGGGTTGGAAAAGGAAATGGCAAACCACTCCTGTATCTTAACCAGTATTCCAAATGGGTTCACAAAGAGTTGAACATTTCTGCAATGACTCAAAAGAAAGGTCCAATAGAAGTAGTTTTCGAGCAGATCAGACCCGTGAGTGTGGCCTTGGCTGATTTTGGCAGCTAACGAAGAATAGATTAGAGGCTGTTGTGATAGTCCAAGGGAGGGATGATATGATAAATGCTTAAACAAGGCTAGTAGCAGTGTAAGTCAAGAGTGGAGGACAAAGTTGGGAACTACTGGGAAGGTAGCGTTGCCAGGTGTTGACGAATCATTAACCAGAAGGTAAGTGCGAAAGGTAAATGACCCTGAGGATATGAGTGCTGGACCTGGAATCGGAACCTGGGTTCAGCCCTGAGTTCTATGGCTCATTACCCAGTTAATCATCCACCGTCTCTGACACTGAATTTCTTTGTCTGTAAAATAAGAGAGTTTGGACAGATGACATTAGAGGTACCTTCCAGCTCTATGTCTCTGATCTCATCATCAGAGGTATAAAAAGGAATCAGATGAATAAAAGAGCCCCAAAGCAATGAGGGTCAGGTGGATGGAGTGTTTATTACTCAAGTCAGTGGTTTTGTGACTTATGAAGTCCTGAGATGTTGGAGTAAGTAGAGAAGGGGATGGGAGGGATAACCCAGATCAGAGGGTTGTCCAATCTGGGGATGCTGGTGCCTTGGAATGGAAGCCGGCTTGTTGAAATGGTTAGCCATAGGTTCAATGTTGAGAGGAAGTAAGGCCACAGTGATTGAGAGAACCACAGTGATTGATTAGAAGTGCTTGAGTTTATCGTCATCATCATCAATGACGTGCGAGGCTGAGGTTGAAGAGAAGAGTTAGCAGGAGTGAGACAGTGGGGCAAGTAAAGACCAGAAGACTGTGTAGGGAGGAGAATTCTAACATCTGAACCAAAATCCACCAAGTTATGTATCTGAAGGGTGCACATCTCCTGAATATTTGTTTTTTTGCGTTCTGTGGCAGTTCATGCTCGGTGTACGCAAATTTGGCTCATCTCCCTTAATCAAGACAAACCTGAAAAAAGCAAAGCATCGCACATTATTTATTATAAATATTATACAATATTATACTACATATATATTAAGATTTTTCATAATTAGATTCTTCTATAGAGGAATACATCTTATCTGCACTTTTTAAAACATCCATTTTATTTAATTTTTAAAAATTAATTTCTATTTTTTCCAAGCAATGAAAATCTGCGTTTTCTTCCTTCCGCTTCCTCACTCTCTCTTCCACGCTTTCATCTGTATTTCTAGCACTGTCTCAGTCTGTGGTTGCTGGCCTATTCACATCAATCAGTTGTTCATCTATGAGTATCTGTTAACCACTTAATATGTTCAAGGCACTGTACTAGGCACAGGAAAGACAATGACAACATTTTTACTTAGTCATACCTGAAAATATACCATGTCCTCTGTATAATCCTCCATGGTCTCCCCAGCTGACCTCTCCCTCTCTAATTATTCTAGAGAACTTATCTGGATTTCTTTCCCTGTTGCAATCAGCCTTGATTATTTTTTTTTTTTTTGCTTTTTGGAGGGCAATTGGGGTTAAGTGACTTGCCCAAAGTCACACGATTAGTGTGTCAAGTGTCTGAGGCTGGATTTGAACTCAGGTCCTCCTGACTCCAGGACCGGTGCTCTATTCACTGTGCCACCTTGGGGCTCCTCTCCCCTCATCATTTCTTAAAGCACAATAGTACTCCATCATGACCATACACTGCAACCTGTTCAGTCATTCCCCAACTGATGGGCATCCCCTCAATTTCCAATTCTTTGCCACCACCAAAAGAATTGCTAGAAATTTTTTTATAGATTAAGTTCTTTTCCTTTCCCCCCCTTTTATTTTTTATCTCTAGAGGATACAAACCTAGTAGTAGTACTGCTGGATCATAGGATTTTATAGCCCTTTGGGTGTAGCTCCAAATTGTTCTCCAGAATGGTTGAATCAGTTCACAACTCCACCAACAGTGCATTTGTGTGCCTATTTTTCAACATCTCCTTGAACACCGGTTATTTTCCTTTTCAGTCATGTCAGCCAATCTGATGGGTGTGAGGTGGTACCTCAGAATTATTTTTAATGTGTATTGCTCTAATTATAATTGATTTAGAGCATTTTTTATGACTATAGATAACTTTGATTTTGTCTGAAAGCTGCTTCTTCATATCCTTTAAAAATTTACTCAAGTCCCTGTATATTTCAGAGATGAAGCTTTTTATTAGAGAAACACTGCAAAAAAAATTCCCCCCCCCCCCGTTTCCTTCTTTACTCTTATTTTTTGGCTGTATTGGTGTTGTTTGTACAACACCTTTTTAAAAATTTAATATAATCAGAATTATCCACTTTACCTCCTGTGATCCTCTATCTCTTGCTTGGTCATAAAGTCCTCCCTTATCCCTAGATCTTAAAAGTAAAATTTTTTCCATGCTCTCCTAATTTACTTATAGCGCCCTTATGTCTAAGTGGTGTACCCATTTTGACCTTGTCTTGGTGTACAGCATGAGATGTTGGGCTAATCCGAGTTTTTGCCCGACTGATTTCCAATTTTCCCGGTAGTTCTTGTCGGGTAATGAGTTCTTGCCCCCAGAGTTTGTATCTTTGATTCCCGCTTTGTGATGTAGTTGGAAATCTGACGCTGCTAGGCTGTTTTCCTTTACTGTTTTTTCATTAATTCCTCTGCGAGCTTTTGTTCTTCAGAATGAATTCTGTTGTTTTTTTCTAGCTCTATAAAATAATTCTTTGGTAGTTCGGTAGGGCACTGAGTAAATAAATTAACTGATACAGAATTGTTCTTTTTATTATGTTGGCTTAATCTGCCCGGAAGCTATTAGTATTCTCTAATTGCTTATATCTATCTTTACTTGTGTGAAAAGTGTTTTGTGATAGTTCCTAGGTATGTCTTGGCAAGTGGATTCCAAATATTTTATACACCTCTGGGCGTTTGTTGGTAGCATCTAGAAATGCTGATAATTTGTACGGGTTTCTTTTATATCTTGCAAAATTTTGCTGAAATTTTTCATTATTTCCACTAGTTTTTAGTTGACTCTCTAGGTGGCCTACCAGTTTATCAGTCATTCAGTCGTGCCTGACTCTTTGTGGCCCCATTTGGGGTTTTCTTGGCAAAGACACTGGAGTGGTTTGCCTTTTTATCCTCCAGCTCGTTTTACAGATTAAGAAACTGTAAGAGGAAAACTGTTAAGGGGCAAACAGGATTGAGTAACTTGCCCAGGGTCACACACTAGTAAGTGTCTGAAGCCAGAATTGAACTTGTGAAGTTGAGTCTTTCTGACTCCAGACCTGGCTCTCTAACTATTTGCACCACCTCACTGCCCATATGAAAACAGTATCACATGTTAAACTGTATTACAAAGCATTAATCAACCAAACAATCCGGTGCTGGTTAAGAAACAGTCATTGATTGATCAGTGGACTAGATTAGGTATACACTATACAGCACTCAATACATATAGTAGTAGTAGTATGCTATCATATCATCTTCAAAGAGTGATAGTTTGGTTTCTTTGTTGCCTATCTTTATTCCTTCCATTTCTTTTTCTTTTATTGCTATAGCTAACATTTCTAGTACAATATTGATTAGTAGTGCAATAATGGATATCCTTGCTTTACCCCTCATCTTATTAGGGAGGCTTCTAGTTTGTCCCCATTACAGAAAGTGCTTGTTCTTAGTTTTAGATCGATATCACTTATCATTTTAAGAAAAACTTCCTTTATTCCTATGCTTTCTAGTGTTTTTAATAGGAATGAGTGTTGTATTTTGTCAAAAGCTCTTTCTGCTTCTATTGATACAATTGCATTTTGTGTGTGTGTGTGTGTTATATTTCCTATTCTGTTCATCTGGGCAATTTATATTTTTGTAAATATTCATCTATGTCATTTCAGTTGTCAGTTTCATTGGCATACAATTGGACAAAATAGTTCCTTTTGTTGCTTTAATTTCCTCTTCACTGGTGGTTCATGTGCTCTTTTCATTTTTCATACTGGTAATCTGGTTTTCTTCTTTGTTTTTTTTTTAAGTCATATTAACCAATGGCTTATCTATTTTATTTGTGTTTTTTTTATAAAGCCAAATCCTAATTCTATTTATTAGTTAAATGGCTTGTTTAACCTTTACTTTTATTAATCTGTCCTTTCATTTCATAATCTCTATTATCCATTTCTGTTGGGTGTTCAATTGGGGATTTTAAATGTACTCATTTTTTAGTTTTTCTTTTTAGTTGTATGCCCAATTTGTTAATCTGCTCATTCTCTCTTTTACTGTTGTAAGTATTTAGAGATATAAATTTGCCTCTAAGAACTACTTCGGCTGCATTCCACAAATTTTGGAATGTTGTCTTACTGTTATTTTCTTTAATGAAGTTATTGATTGTTTCTATGATTTGTTCTTTGACCCATGCATTCCTTAGGATTAAATTATTTAGTTTCCAAATAATTTTTAAGACCCTTAATTGAAAGTAATTTTTATTGCATTATGGTTTGAAAAGTGTATATTTAATATTTCTGCTTTTCTGCATTTGTTTGTCAGGTTTTTATGCCCTAATACATGGTCAGTTTTCGTGAAGGCGCCATGCACAGCTGAGGAATATTCCTTTCTATTCACTTTTCTTTTTCTATATCCTTTCCACATTCACTTCTATAAATCCCATCAAATCCATAGCCAGTATAGGATCTGATATTAGCCACTAATGCATCATGGAGCATGTGAATCAGTGGACTTTTTTGCATTTGGGGGTCTTTCTTTAATGAAGGAATGAAAGACTTCCATCCATTGATCATGGACTTTGAAGTATCAGTGAGAAAGGGAGGGTGGTGATTTGAGGAACAGAGATTCTTTCTGATCCTCAGTATGGATTTTTCCTTATCCTTTATGTAGGTATAATCTCACCAGCTCCTACGAATTTAATGACCATCTCTACACTGATGATTCTTAGATCTTCCTGTCCTCCGGGCTGACCTCTAGCTTCTCATCCCCAACTACCTTTCAGGCATCTTCAACTAGAGGTCCAGTTGACATCTTAAACTCAACGTGTGCAAAACCAAACTCATTATCTTTTCCCTTAAATCCTCTCTTGCTCTAAACTTCCCTGTTACTGTTGAGAACAGTATCATCCTCCCAGTCTCCCAGGCTCACACACTCCTCGCGCTCTCACCCTTCCGTATTCAATCTGTTGCCAAGGCCTGTTGATTCACCTCTCTGCCATTTCTTGAATATGTCTCTTGTCCTCTCACGCCGTCCCCACCCTGGTGCAGGCCCTCATCACCTCACACCTGGACCATTGTACTAGCTGCTGGTGGATCAAGTGTCTCCCCATTCCGGTCCATCCTCTTTTTAATTACCAAAGAATTTTTTCTAAAGCACAACTCCATCCACGTCACCCCCCACTCCCCACTCATTAAACTGCCATGATTTTCTATTACATACAGAATCAAGTACAAAAGCTTCCCTTTGGCATTCAAAACTCTTCCTAACCCATGCCTCCCATGCCTCAGCTTTCCAATCTTCTTACACCTTTCTCCCTACTTTGTACTCTTTGATCCAGTGGCCCTGATTGTTCACAAACAGGACACCCTATCTCTTGGCTCCAGACGTTTTCTAGGGTTATTGTCCAAGACTCGAATGCCCTCCTTTGTTATCTTTACCTATTGGCTTCCTTTAAAAACCAACTAAAATCCCACCTTCTATGGGAAGCCTTTCCTAACCTCTGCTCATTATGGAGCCTTCTCTCTTCTATTTCCTCTTTATCCTGTATGTAGCTTGTCTGTATGTTTTTGTTTGCTTGTTTTTCCCCTGACTAGATTGTAGGCTTGTTCAGGGCAGGGGCTGGCTTTTGTTTCTTTCTGTATATCTAGTGCTTGGCACAGTGCCTGGCGTATATTGGGTGCTTATGGACTAAACGACTGAGCAGAATTCTCACTTAAACTTACAACTAATTTATCATTTCTCTTATTGTTGGTTCCAACTCTGGAAAAATTGGCCTTTGGATCAGATCATGGAGATCAGTTTCTAAGGGTCCAAGATTAGAGTGACAGGAAGCTATGGCAGATGCAAAGTGCTAGTATTTGGGCTGCTAGGTAGCGTAATGAATGGCACACCGGATTTGGAGGCAGGAAGAGTTGAGTTCAAATCCTGTTCCATATATTTAATAGCTTTGTGACCCTGGGTAGATCATTTAACTTTCCTCAGCCTTAGTTTCCTCAACTGTCATCTGGGTTTAATAACAGTGACTACCTCACAAAGTTTTTGTGAGGATCAGATGAGATAACATACGTAAAGTGCTTGGCAAATCTTAACATGATATGTAAATGTCAATGATAGTTATCTATTCTTTTTTTTTTAATAATAAATTTATTTTATTAAATTTTTTTTGAGTTACATATTTTCTCCCCGTCTTTCTCCCGCCCACCACTCCAAAACAGCCATCCCAGTGTTTCCCCCCTCCCCCAGTCTGTTCTCTCCTATGTCACTT
>CM053580.1:27956007-27991614 GCA_028627135.1 Pseudochirops cupreus
CAGACATGAAAGAGAACGATAACAAGTTTTGCTTCAGTCTCCATTTAAACTATAGTCTTTCTATATCTTTCTCTGAGTTTAGGTATCTCCTTCCATCCTGAGGCTTGTAGAGTTGTCTTTAGCTGTGCGTTGTTGAGGATAGTCCAGTTTATCAAGGTTGGTCATCATATGTACGATGTGTCTGTGATTGTGTACAGGTCACAGCACTTTTCTTAATGAGGCATAAAGCTTTAAAAAAAAAACACATACACACACATCAAAACTTCAAGCATTGGGAGGCAGAGCCAAGATAGGGGGATGAAAAGGACCAGTAGAAGCTAGCTCTCCCCCAACATCTTCCATACACAAAGATCTAGAAAGAGCACCAGACTGAATTCTACCCAGAAGCAAAAAAAAAGGTAAGTCAATTTTTACAGCCCAGGGCACCTTAGGGAGATGGATAGAAAGGTCGGCAC
This sequence comes from Pseudochirops cupreus, assembly GCA_028627135.1. Classification (NCBI taxonomy): domain Eukaryota; kingdom Metazoa; phylum Chordata; class Mammalia; order Diprotodontia; family Pseudocheiridae; genus Pseudochirops; species Pseudochirops cupreus. The sequence continues at coordinate 27,956,463 of CM053580.1, forward strand.
ACAATGGGGTGGGAGTTTTGGCCAGTGACTGAGAAAGAGCTGAGACAACAGTAGAAGGAAATCCTAAGGGATCCCTGAGTAAGCGCTAGCTGTAAGAATGGGGGTCATCTGGGAGCTCTATCACCCACCACCCAGTGCTGGGTAATGGATCTTGGCTAGAGAGGACTGGTCTCCATTGTAGGACCTAGAAACAGTTTCTAGGAAGAAATTCTAATCCCCAGAGCAGAGCACAGTGCAATGTCCTAGTCCAAAGGGAAGCCAGCAGTTCAGGTGACCTGGACCCACAGAGCTTCCCAGCAGGCCAACAGTGGCTATGTCCAGCATTAGTCTGCTGAAACTGCCAACCAGAAACAAGCTAATGAGCCCAAACTTGAGCTAGGAACTTACAGAACTCGGAACGGGAAGTCAGTGAAAAGATGTCACCCCATATCACACCACTTTGAAAGTATTGAAAATTTTCAGGGCCTCTTGTGAAAGCAGCAGAAGGATGTGAGAGTACAAAAGTTCACACCACACCCCTCTCCCACCAGGTGAGTGAGCATAGCATTAATACAAAGTTCAGAGTCAAGAAATAAACAAACAAAAAAAGAACCTGACAAAGAAAAGCTATTATGATGACAGAGAAACTATCAACACCAATGGAGAAGAAGAGAATATTGAAAACATCTACAAGCAAAACCTGCAAAAACAAAATTCAGGTGGGATACAAATGCAACGAGAATTCCTAGAAGACTTAGAGTGAGGATTAAAGAAGGAGCTAAAAATATATATTTTAAAAGCCTTTTGAGAGCAATAGAGGAAAGAATGGGAAAAGAGGTGAAAGATAGAGAAGAAAGATACAAAAAGAGAATCAATGACTTGGAGAAAAATGAGATATAAAATCTTCTTAAAGCAAATAACTCTTTGAAAATTAGAATTGGCCACATGGAAGTCAGTAACTCCATGAGGCAGCAAGAAATAATGAAGCAAAGCCAAAAGACTAAAAGAAATTGTTTTTAATAATGTGAAATACCTCTGAGATAAAACAACTGACCTGGAAAACATTGCATAGACATAATTAAAAAATCATTGAATTAAGGACCTAAAACCTACAAACAAAAAAATTTCCTAGCCATAATATTTTAAGAAATCATAAGAACAAATTATTCAGAACCAGAGGGCAAAAGAATCCACCAGTTGCCTCCTGAAACTCTAAAATGGCTAAAGTGTTTACATTCTTACATAAAGAGATGGTACCTGTAACCCCTCAGAACTTTATCATCAGCAGGGTCACCGAGGGAGTCTAATTAGGTAGAGGGCCTGGGGGTGATTCTGTTGTAGTTGGGTGATTTTAGAAGAAGAATGGAATGGGTAGGGAAGAAGAAAACTTGTCTTTCTGGGTACCTTATCTTCTAAAGCAAGTTCCAAACTCTCTATTTCTCCAGAGAAGATCTCGGAAATCTCTATAACCAAAAAACTCTTTAGCCTGTGGCCATCTAATTAGCTTTGACTTCAGATGACAGACACTCAGTTTATTGCTAACCAATCAACAATCATTGAGTGTCTCTTCTGCCTTGCAATGTCAAAGCTTGCCCTTCATCCACAATATGACCTCCAACCCTCTACCCCTCAGTCTGTCTCAGGTCACCATCACCTCTAAGCTACGCTCTCCTCCTTTCCTGATATTGACCCCTTGGTTGATCAGTTCAACTCTATCCTGTACTCTCCTCTTGAGTACCTAGTTCCCTTATCATATCACCAATTGCTCCCTCAAATATTTCTGAATAAAAATGGAGAAAAACTGTGATGACCTGGTTGATTAAAAATGTTATTTAACTAGGCCCTCACTGCACAAGGAAATTCTTTTCCATTTCTCTAACTCACTATCTTATCCTACACAGTGGTTTTTCCAAACTTTTTCATTCTTCCTTAAACTTTACTTAACTCCGTTGCTTCCACCCTCTTAGCTAAGAACTTTGCTTCATATTTTACTGAAAAAAAGAAGCCATTCACTAAGACTTCCTCCTTTCCTCTTCCTTATCTCATATTATCCAGATGCCTACTATGAGTATTTCTTCCATCACTTTGCCTCACATGATGAGATGGCCCTTCTCTTTGCCAAGGCCAACCCGTCTACAAACAAAAGTGATCTCATTCTATCTCCCCTCCTTTAGCAACTGCCTGTTCTATTCTCCCCACTCTCTTACTTATCTTCAGTCTCTCCCTGGCTACTGACTCATTCCCTATTGCCTACAAATATGCCCATACAATGCTCACTTGATCCATCCTTCTCCACTAATTATCATCCTATATATCTCTATCCTTTTGCACCTGAATACCTAAAGAAGGCCATCCACAATAGATGCTTCCACTTCTCTCACTCTCAGAGTGAGATGTCCAGGAGATGTCCATTTACTGTGGGTTTCCTATAGGGCTCTGTCCTAGGTTCTCTTTTCTTCTCCTTCTAACACTATTTTGTAGGGTGATCTTGTGTAGAATTCAGACCAGGCGGGTCCCCAGGGCCACCATTTTCTCTTCAAAGTCAAGTCCCTTCTTTCTTTGCCAGGGGCCCTCTGCCACCTTTCTGGTGCCCCAGAGGTTTTGTCTATTTCTCAGACCTCCAATCTTTTATAGGCTCTGGAGGGGGCTATATATAAGTTTTAAAAAAAAAGAAGTAATGCTTTGGTATTAAGGGACCAAGAAAAATCATATGGAGAATTATTTGGGGAAAACTGATTTGACCATACGGACCTGGAACCACCTGATCTCCAGAAAAGTGAGACTTCCTGATGTCATGAAAAGCGACAACTTCATGACAACTTCACTGATAAGGGAAGGACCTTCTGTTTCAATCTGCTGGGGAATTTCCTTTAGTGAGACCAACCAGGAGGTTCTAGAAAACTAAGGGACAGAATTAATAGAACTCTAAGACCTCTTCTAGCTCAAGTATTAATGATGTGACCCTGGCTTAAAGGGCCAATTGTATAGGACTCTGTTCTCACTGGTGTAGATCAATGTCCTGCACCTAGATGAGGGGTAAGGAAGGGAGAAAGATCCTGGACTTTTGTAGCTTCCAGCTTCAACAGAGAAGATCTGCAGTACTAACCTTTCTTCAAGTTGCTGAAGGGAGAGAAAGACTCTCAAGAGAAGCCAACATGTAGAACTTGGGTCATGTCTCTATTCCTAGTTTCCTACACCAGACACTTTGGGGAATTTCCCCTCCTGTAGGCATCAAAGTTTCCCTCCATCAAGGATGGGGGAAAGAGATCCTAAGATGTCTGTTCTTGCCTCCCTCAAGCTATATATGGACACACATGATACCCCTTGTTATAATAGTCATTAATAATAATAACTAGCGTTTATATGGCACTTTAGGGTTGGAAAGTATTTCACAAATCTCATTGCATCCTTACAAGAACCCTTGGGGGTAGGTGCTATCATTATTATTACCCGTTTACAGATAAGGAAACTGAGGCAGACAGCCTTGACTAGGCTCACATAACTAGTAAGTAACTGAGGTCGGATTTGAACTGAGGTTATCCACTGCACCACCTAATGTGCTCTGAGTTATAACCCTGTGAGGAAGGAGCTTGTGAGCTGGGATTTGACTGGCACAGACCCAGCCTCACCATTTGTAGCTCTTGCTTAAATGGCACCACTAAGCTAAACTTCCAACTAACCTATCCTTCATTTCTATATCTCTGTTCTACATTCCAGCCTCCTTATTACTATTATTTTATTGATTCTACTGATAACAGGGCAATCTCCTCCTGTTATTATGTTGGCTCTTTGTTTCACACAATATAAAGATCAAACCCCGAGGCTCTCTGGCCTTCAAATGGAGCACGGAAACCCCCACCCACTGTATACTACCCACTGTGAGCTGGAGGCCACACACAGACTGGCCCAGCCAGTCACTGTTTGCTCCCTCCCTTGTGAGTAGCAATAATGTTTGTTAAAGCTATCTCTATGTGGGATGATGCACGTCAGATGAACTCTCTTGCATTACAAATTGATGTCTGAAATGAGATGAAAAACACATTCCTTAAGTTAACCTTTTAGAAGAAGAAAGGGAGAGGAAGGTGCCAGGAAGATGGAAATCTTTCCCAAGGAACCCTGTGTCCTAGGAGACTTAGGCTACAAGGGCATTGAGTAGTCAAGAGAGCTTACCCCTCACACCCCCTAGGATCCTGAAAGACGGATTGTTCAGGAGAAAGAAATGAACCCCAAGAGAGGCAAGGATTCTATCCCTTGGCTATTCCTCATAGTGAAAGAAGCTTTCAGCCAGGAATGGGAGGGAGTTCCAGACAGCACAAACAGCCAGAATCTGCTCACTAACCCTTAGCAGTCAGCTGCAAAATGACAGGCTGTGGATATACAGTATGGGGGGGGGGGGGGGGAAGGGGGAAGTTACCATAAGAGACAGGCACCGGTAGAGTCCTGGGGAATCTCTACAAGCCTTGATAGTCTGAATTCTTAATAGAGGGGCCTGAACTATCCTTATTGTAAATGATAAATGGATTGCCCTAGGAGGCTTATTCACTGACCCTCTCCTGATCAGCAGACAGCACAGCTATAATGAGAAGCAATATCAGAATGACTTTTCACATCAAATGAATATATTCCCCTTGGAGGGATTTGCCAGTCACTCCACACAGGTAGCAGTCCACACCCACAGAAGTAATTGCTACCCTGAGGTAGGAGGCAGTCAGTCTTTGACTCAATAATTCAAATGGATGGCCTCTCCTGATGATATATGATTGTAACCCAGCACATGGTTGATACATTGGTAGCTCCAGGGTAACTTAAACAGGCATCCTCCTATGCTCCTTTTACATTCAGGAATCACTGCTCAGCAGGGAACTGTTAATCTTTCTTTCTCCCCACCCTATCTATTCCCCAACTCCTACCTCAAGGGACTGGATAAGGAAAGAAGAATGAGTTAAAAGGTGAGACCGGAAAGGAGGCAGACTGGAATAAGGAGTCATTGTTTAGTTGTTCAGTCTCACCTAAATCTTCATGATCCCATTTGGGGTTTTCTTGGCAAAGATACAGGAGTGGTTTGCTATTTCCTTCTCCACCTCATTTGACAGATGAGGAAACAGAGGCAAACAGGGGTAATTGAGTTGCTTAGGGTCACAGTTAGTGAGTGTGTGAGCCCAGATCTGAACTCGGATATTCCTGACTTCAGACCCAGAGCTGTATCTACTGAGCCAAGATGGAGTGGAGGAAGTGGACAACCACCCCACGAGTCAGGAAGACCTGCATTCAAGTATTATCTCCTTGGGACCCTGGACAGCTCAACTTCTCTGGCAAGACTCTAAGTAAGATTGTAAATTGCAAGGCAGTGCTGTATTGATAAAGGTTTCACCCCTCCCATCCATTCCCTTACCTAGAGTTTCCAGTCAGAGGTTCCCAAAGTAGGCACTGGAATGATCCAGAGGGGTGGTAGCCTTAGGTGCAATTGGGGAGCATTGAATAAAAATAAGGGGGTGGTGGAAGCATAAGGAAAGAAAGAAAGAAGAAAATTTTGAAAAGCCATTTATACATATTTCATCTGTTGTGTAACAGTTGATAATCATTTAATATCATATTTTGGCTAAAGTTTGTATTAATCAAAGAGGCTGCTCTGACTCACTTTACAAAAAAGCTCTCTTTCCAGCTCAGCCATTCCACAGACTAGATAAGGCTGGGAGTAGGATTTAACACAGGCATCCAGAGATCATAAATTTCCAATTTAGACTCAGCCTTGTCTTGCTTCTCTGAGTGAGCCCAGAGAATACCTCTTCTTATGTCAACAAACCAGAAGCAGCCTACTTTATGGCCCTTCAGGACTAGACCCTCAACTCAAGGCATTAACTTGAGTAAGGGACTTTTTCTTTTCTTAAGATTTTCTGAATGTATACCTTATTATGAAATGTTAATGGTAAAGGAAACGCAGATGTTCTAAATTGTAATTTCAATTGACACTTTGTCACCTCTCTTGTTTTTTTATATTGATCATTTATCCAATTAAGAAATTCCTTTTCTCATACAATGATTAAACCATTATGGGGATCATAAATTTGTGTAACTCAGCCACCCCTAATTGGAATGGTCCTAAAATGTACTTAAGCTCTCTCACTCTTTTGTTCATCAGTCAGGACTCTAGTCCTGCACTCCATGAACAAGTAGCAAAGCTAGCTTTAAGGGAATAATGAATAAATGTTGTAATTTTATATTACTACTTGTTTGTTTCCTTTAACCAAACCTTTGAAACAGGTCCACACAGTTAAAGTGGTAGTGATTACATTATTTTCCAAATAAGCACACAAAATGTTAGTCATAATCGATCAGGGGTCAAGTCTACTGACAGATCTCAACAAGCAAGTGTCGGCAGGTGAGTGTGTTGTGCATCATGGGGAAATCCAGCATGCACTGGCAGAATATGTGCATATAATGACTTCTTTACAATATGATACTATATGGTTACATGACACAATATTGAGCTATCAAAATTTCAATGCAGGAAATCCCCCCACAAATTTACAATAAATTATTAAATTTAAGATGCATCATTTAAAAATATTTTATATATTTTTGAAATGATGTAAATAAAAAAAAAAACATTAAAGGGTTAAAGAAAGTAGATTTCCAAGGGGAGTGCTGAGTAAATTTTTTTTTTTAAGGGGGCCATTGAGCCAAAAGAGTTTGGGAACTTCTGTGACCTACACTAATGAAAATGCAGATGCATAACAAGAAAATATACCCTACACCAGACAAGTTAGAACCTGAACTTTAACCCAAGTGGGAGAGAGTCAAGGAACCTCCAGGCAAATCACCCCCATGTGCAAATATTCTGTGCTTTCTCTACATTCACAAAGGGACTTGAGAAAACAGTTCAGAGGTTGGAGCACCATCTGGCGGCTTAAAGAGATATTACACTCTGAGTAGCTATTCTAGCCCTAACAGCCAGGAGATGAACCCACTTCGCCCCTTCCAATCAGCCTGCTTTCTTATCTCTAGTGCCTACATATAGCAAATCAAGTACCAGCCCTGCCCTTCACATGTATTAAATACGTTTGGACATGGTTTCCGCCCCCTTTCCTCCCAAGATATACTGTAGTCCAGAGGAAAGGAATTCATAGGGACAATTTTTGCCTTCCATGTAGGAAAACCTTGTTCATTTAAACTCAGATATTTGCATGGATCACTGATGACATTGCAGTACATTTCCTCTTCATTGATGCAGACTGCCAGCCATCGCTGCCTGCACATCGTGGTGGGACTCTTGTTCACGATCTTGCATGAGTTCATCATAGAATGTCCACCCAAGGCTTCTTCACTGCCTCTTGACTTTCCTAGGATACCAATGAAGCACATGGGCTATCCATTGGTTATCTCTTGCTCTTGCCATAAGACTAGACCACCTTCTTATCTGATCATACATTTTCACCAAGGACATCCTTTATTTCTCCTTCCTAATTCCTTACTTAATTATGTGCTACACCCATTCACTCCCACCCTACCCATCACCTTTAGCCTTCAGATAATAACTCAACTTAAATTCTTTGGTGACTATAATATCCCATGATTTTCAGTCATATAATATCACTAGAAAAAAATATCTTAAATGTTATTTTTTAAATTAACAAAAATCTATTTTCTCCCACTTCTCTTCCCTACTTAAAAAAAAAAGAAAAAGGAAAAAACTCATAACAAATATTCATAATCAAAACAAGTTCCTATATTGGCCATGTCCAAAAATATGTCTCATTCTACACCATGAGTGAATCAGCAGTCTGTCAGGAAATAGATAGCGGGCTTCAGTATCAAGTCCTCTGGAATTCTGGTTGGTCATGGCATTGATCAGAGTTTCTAAGTCTTAAAGTTGTTTGTCTTCAAGAAGATTGGTATCAACAAGATGGACCTTTGATTCAGGGAGAAGCTTGGGGTCCTTCAAAGAAAAACGTGCAATTCCTGAGTCTATTCTCCTCATCCTGTTCAAAGTCAGGTTTGTGTAGGTAGCATCTGAATGGGGAAGGTGAAACACTTCTCAGCCCATGAGGTTTCTTGTGGGAGCAGGCTGGAGTTTCGGCTTCCCTCTACCCCTTTCTTTCCCCCTTCTTCACTACTGCCACATCAGCATCTCCACCTTTGCTTGGACCTTTTCCCCTCCCTCTTTAGCTTTTAGGACATGAACATTTGAATTGTTCAGATTGTTCAAGACCCTTCCCCCTTTCCCTTGCTATTAATCAGCATTAAGCTCTTAGCCCTTCCTCCTTCTTCACATTGGTGTTTGCCAAATAAGGACATGAACAGTACCCTGGTCTCCTGTCCTGCCTCCCAGCCAACCCCAAGCTTCTCCCTGAATCAAAGGTCCATCTTGTTGATACCAATCTTCTTAAAGACAAACAACTTTAAGACTTAGAAATATGGCAAAATATATATAAATATATATTCATTCTTGTGAAACCGAGTGAAGACTTTGGTTCAGCTCTTGAAGCTCTTGGCCATGGCATCCATTAGTGGTGAGGAGGTTTATCCACAAAGAGGGTTAGGGTTGCCTGAGACCCCAAAATACCAACATGCCGGGAACTGGTGAAAGAATCCTACTCAAGTCTTCTCAGCCAAAGAAAAGTAAAGTTTATTGAAAGTTCATTAAAAGTTCACCGTATGGGGTAGACTCCTAAGAAGCCAGTCTATGCTAGGTCATTCTATGGCGCTTTCATGGAGGTGGTTAGTGCTAAGGCATTCTGTGGTGCTCTCACACCACATGGAGGGAAGATGGGATTCTATATACAGAAAGGTTGTGGGAGGAATCTAGGGGTGGTCTAGAGGAGGAGTTTGGGGAGGGTCTTCAGAAGGAGTCAGATAAGGTCAGACTCCAGTAGGGTCTTCAGAAGTCAAGATGAGGTCTTCGGAAGTCAAGATGAGGTCAGACTCCAGTAATGAGTGATTAAGGGTGGGAAGCTGCTGGAGGCTACCTGGAGACCATAAACAATGGTGGGCCAGGCCAGTTCAAGGGAGGGAACAGGCACATTAAGGGTGGGAAACTTTTGGAACAAAGGAGGGCTAAAGACTTGGGCAGAGCCACAACCTAAGGCCCATAACCTTAAGCAAATGCCTTCCCCTGGGAAGATTCAAGGAGAGCTCAAGGGGCCTCCCAAAGCCTACACCTCATCATCAGTGGCTCTTCCCTTATGACTCTAAGAGTAATAAAGAATACTTTGGTCAAACAAGAAAAATGGTGAGTTCTGAACCCATCTTCAATGTTAAGTTACTAAGGAACTGCTGTTGCACCAGGGGAGGGAGTTTTCCATGATCTCCGGAACAACAATAAAAGCCATGCTATTATAAACACATACACATATACATACATCGACACACGTGTGTATATGTATGTGCATATGTATATATATATATATATATATAACAAAGCCATGACTATTATAACAATAAAAATTAAAATAAGACATTTATATAGCATGTTAAAAGTTTGCAAAGAACTTTACATACATCTTCTCAGAAATGATATTGCTATGGCAAAAGGAGGACCCCCCCACCCCAGATTTTAAAGGAAACAACTTCCCTAGTGGTCCAAGACATGTGGATATGACTTTAATTTCTGCATCTTCCTACAACAAAACCAGGTCTGCCTTTGCCAGGGAAATGCTACAAAGAAGAGTCTGGAAGAAATCACGAGTTTGTCTTGAGTAGCCATGAGTACCACAAGCTACCAAAAGTATAACCATTTTGTTCTCAGATATTATATGCAAATTAAATAGTTGCTTCCTGGTTAAATGAATTTTCATTTTATAAACCACACACTACTCATTTTTTTGCTTTGTAATTCTTTTTTCTTTATTCCCTTTTCTAGGTTAGGAACTAAAAAAATAACAAACAAACCAAAAAAAGGCCTAAGGTCATGCAGAGCCCTCAAGAAAAGTACATCAAGCTTCTCTTCAATTCTCCACAAGTAAAAGTTAAAACATCAAAGCGAATTTATCATTAACTTCCCCCCCCCAGTACTTAACTTCCTGAAGGCTTTTTCTTCACACTTCACATACACAACACTGATATCAAGAAAGAACAAATAATTTTTTAAAAATAAAACACGTTTTCATAAAAGAAAAAAATAGAGCCCCTGGCATTGACGCAAAGTGCAAAACTTTAAACTTTTAAATAAAACTTTTTTAAAAAGAAAAGAGATAGTGTCTAAAAATGACCACTGGCGAACTCTCCTCATAAAAATGCCTCCATGTGTTCAAGTAGATCTTAAAGCTTCCAGTGTGTTCATGATCACTAATTGTCATCATTCCAAGAAATTATGCGACTGTAGGCAAATCACTCTAAAAAAACCTTCTTGCTTTAGTTCCCTCATTTGTGAAATAGACCAGATGACCTTTATGGTCTCTTCAGTTTTAATTCTACAAGTCTATGAATTTCATTCTAGCAAGAGTTGGGGGAGAAATTAGGATAAGCTCAGCTTTCCCAGCCTAGTTCAAGTCCATGGCACTATAAAAGTCAGAAGACTGGCAATGCATACATTTTTAATCATCTGTTTTTAGTGAAATAAGAGAATTTCTGTGGGAGACCTACTGTCTGAATCTGGTCACTCAATCCCCCAGGGGAATCTTCTTCACAATTCCCAAAAAAGGGATTTTTAGAAGCTCTTGAGAAATGTGATATTGTTAAGGTATTTCTTATCTTAGCAGCAAAAATCATTAAAAATGGGGACCACCCATAGCATGACTCTAACTTTGGTCTTTGAATCACAGTTGAAAAACAGAACAGTTTTTATGAGGGGTGGCTTGTTGTTATCTGGAGCCAAAGTTAAAACCCCAAGATTCTATGGAGGAAATCTTTGGTGGAACAGTGACAGCAGCCAGTAGTGCCCTGGGAGGAACTATGAAGGAATGGGCAAAGAGCAACATCTGTCTGATCAACAGGTGGGGAAAGTTCTCTTACAGATGTGTATCTATAAGAGATGCGTATACGGATGTAGCTTTTATTGTTGTCGTTACTTTTGTTTCCGGTGAGAAATGCTCGTGGCCTCTGGCTCATGAAATACAATAAAAAATGGATAATATTGACTGTATTTATTGCCCTGAGTTTCTTCTACCCCCCATCCTCTTGTGGTAGCCCTGACTTGTGCTAGGAAGCTGGCCATCACAAGTGAAGAAAGGGAAGGATATCTATTCCTTATTACTAGGGGAATACCGTTCATTTCTGCTCCTCAGATGTGTAAGCAGTGCCTTTGTGCTCCCCTAGGTAGGTCCCCAGGTGGCTATGGGTATGGCCCACAGATACAGAGGAGAATGGCTCCCACAGTAGCCTAGGACATAGTTCCACTGGAGAGGGTGGTCTGTTTGAGATGGTCCATCATGGACAGAAGAAACTTTTCTAGAAAGTTCTCCCTTGTGCTCAGGAATGCTCCCTGGAACAGAGAACAATACTGCAGGGAGAGGGGGGCAAACAAGATAAGATTGTGCCCTCTGTGCCCAGAAGAGAAGATACCATCATATTCCCCCATGCACCTAAGTCAGGATAAGCCCAAATCACTAAGTGACTTGTGCAGTGACGCAGAAACTTTGGTCTGTGACTATTTAAATTCACATGTACGCATTCATCAAAAACACCATGACAATTTCTCATGGGATTTGGATCTGCTTTGGTCAACTTCCTGACATGTTGCATGCATTGATGGTCCATGAACATGGCCCAGAAGAGGCTGGGAAAAGGTGAAGGATTGAAATGACAGTGTAATATCACCTTGGAGAATGACAAACTCACAAAAAAAAGTCAATCAAATACCCAGTGCATCAGAACATTCCCAATCAAAAAAATCTCAGTCTCATCATAAATGGATGAGTTAAGAAGTTTCAAAACCAGATTCTAAGTGCTCTCAGGGATTCTGCCATAACTTTAGCTTGGTACTAGATGTGCCCTCTTACCTGCTTACACATCCTACATGTATATGTCTCTTTGTAGGTCATTTATTCTCACATATTAAAGATAATCTTTCAATGGATGAGCCTTTTCCATTTATTATCTATAGAAAGTTCATTCTCAAATGAAATACATTTACCCCCACACTCCTCTCCCCCCCTTGCCCCATGGAGACTGAATGTACTCTAATGCCACATGAAAATAAAAATTCCTAACTATGTACAAAATCCAGTGTAAATCATACTAATGCATTAGTAATTTTTTTCTCTAATAATTGTGGTTAAAAGTCAACTTTAAAGAAAGAGTATAATCCCAAAGGATTAGTGGATTATCCAAGCTTGGGAGGAATGAAGCCTGTGTCCCTACCAGAAAGACCATCTGTGCAAAAGAGGAACAAAGATATTTAATGGGCAGGGACGAGGTGGAAGGAAGGGTGTATTTTAAACCTTTAAGTAATGAACTGATTTATAAATAAGTTATTTGCAAAAGTGAACCAGATTTACATAAAATTCATTAGAGGAGACTGTCAAGTTTTCCTTCATAAAAGGTCTTCTGATATAAAGAGCCACTCCCAGGAGAAGGTTATGCTTTCCCAGAATCCTTTGGTAGTTTGGGACCTCGGTGGACCAAAAGGCTGGTTAGTTCAATTTGGGAAATAGATTCAAATGTTCTTCATTGACAGAGATTAGTCAAGCTCATCAAAATTCATCACTTGGCCTCTCCCTGGCAAGAAGCACCATCTCCTGGTGGTCACCTGGGGGAAGTCAGAAAGTGCTCAGCAATCCCTAGTGATTGCAGTTGGTCAAGAGGGGTTCACGTGCCCCTCTCTGGGATGCATCTCTCTTCATAGGTTTTCCTTTAGCCACTTGATGTAGCTGTCCCTAGTCCGAATGCCCACCGAGAAATTGGTGGGCCAGGAAGTGAAAATCATACAGCCATGGAAGGCATCCTCAAAGTGGTCGTGGGTCACGTCAACGCCAGCACTCTCCAAGCGCTTGACATACATAATGCCATCATCTCTGAGGACATCATGTTCACAGGTCAAGACATAGGTCTTTGGCAAGTTCTGAAGGACCTCCTGGTCAGCGATCAGTGGGGCTGACCGCGCATCCAGGAGCTGGGGGAGCTCTTGGACAATCTCAGTATTGCCCACTGTCTGCATGACAGGCTTATAATTCTTGGTGATGGATTCAGGCAAGAGAGAAAGCCAGTTGAGCCGTGCCCTGAGAGTGGCGGCCTGCTCCACATCCAAGGAGGTATGGTTGTTGACCACCATGGCCTGGACGAAATCCTGGTTCCCTCTGAAATAATCGATCCAGTATCTGACCATGACGTGACGGGGCAGGATTGGGGAGTTCACATTCTGCTGGTAAGATGGGGTGTTGAAATCGAGAGCTTGGAGGACTGGGTAGATCAATGCTTGGAGCTTGATTTTACTCCTTAAGGTGTCATCCTGGCTAAACTGTGGGGAAGTAAAGGGAAAAACAGAATGATATCTTGTCTGACATCATTCACATACATCACACCCTGATGAGAATTTAAAATATTCTAAAAGGAACTTCCTTGCAGAGGTGGAGGACAGACTCAGTTGGTACATTGGCTGCTTTTGCTGAACTTCCTTTCCCCCTCTTCCTTTTCCAAAGCAAAGTAGTTTTTTTGGATGACAAACTTTCCCATCTCCAGTTGGCTATCATCTGGTTTCAAAATGAGTCTTTCGTGCTTCCTCAGGAAGCACGAAAAAAAGATAAGAGTGGAAAAGGTAATAAAGTAGAAAACAGTTCAGTACAATTCAATGTACTTATAGGCCTTAGAGTCAAAGGATCCTAGTTCAAATCATGCTTCTTCAAATACTACCCAAGCATCCTTGGGCAAGCCACTTAAATTTTTCTCATTTGTAAAACAGGGGGGATGGAACAGATGGCAGCTGAAGTCCCTTCCAGCTCTGCAGCTACGACCTTTTAAAATTTTCTATTAAAAGGCTTACAGGTGCTGATGCACTAGAATTGGCTCATATTGGCTGGTGAGAGCTGCTTATTAAATTTTCAGTGCAAGCATTCACACCTTAGAAATGAACAAATGCTACAAATCAGGGTTTGATTTATTGTTTTACTAATTGTCTTGACTTAATAAAGGGATGGAGAAAATATTAATACTGCAGCTTAAATTGAAAAGTATGGTGTGGATGTGTTTTCTTCCAGAGAGCCTGTTATTAAACACTTACAGCACACCTTCCTTACAGGGTAGGGAAAGGACTAGATGGAAATGGAGATATCGTGAAAGCAGGAAAGCTTTAGGCTGACCTGGACACTAAAACCCATTAAGTCTTAATAATATACACGTTTTACTCTGCTAAAAGCAGTTTGCCTCAACAAAGGAGGGGGAAGGGAATAAGCTCTTATATATCAGGCCCTATGCTAAGCACTTTACAAATTTTATCCTCACAACAACCCTATGAGGGAGGGACTGTAATTATCCCCATTTTACGGTTGAGGAAAGTGAGGCAGATAGAGCCCAAGCTCACACAGTAAGAGTCTAAGCACAGATTTGAACTCAGGTCTTCCTGACCCCAGGTCCAGCACTCTATCCAGTTTTCCTGAGGCTTAAAGCAGTATATAAATGTCTATTATTTAATTATTATTAATACTTTATAATTTATTGTAATTCATTGATAGTATTCATATACCACTTTAATATTTGCAGTGCCCTTCACAAATATTATGTCATTTTATCCTTATGACAACTCTGTGAGTGAGGTTAGTGCTGGGTTGTTTTTTGGGTTTGGTTTTTTTTTTTTGCTTTTCAGTTATTTCAGTCCTGTCCAACTTTTCACAACCCCATCTGGAATTTTCTTGGCAGAGATTCTAAAGTGGTTTGCCATTTTCTTCTCCAGTTCAATTTACAGATAAGGAAACCAAGGCAAGTAGGGTTAAGTGACTTGTCCAGGTCATACAGCTAATAAGTATTTGAGCCTAGATTTGAACTCAAGAAGATGAGTTTTCCTGACTCCAGGTCCAGAGCTCTATACACTCTTTGCTACCTAGCTGCTTACAGATAAGGAAACCAAGGCAGACAGTTAAGTGACTTGGCCAAGGTCCTACAGCTAGTAAAAGTCTGAGGTGGGATTTGAACTCCGCTCTTCCTAGTTCTAGGCTCAGCGCTCTGTCAGCTGCAACTCGTACTTGTCTCTTCCTCTAGGAAACACTCTGCTCCTTGGAGCTGGAAAGGACTTCAGAGGGGATCTAGTTTGAACTCCTCATTTTACCAATGAGGAATTTAAAGCCCACAGGATAATTTGCCCAAGGGAACATAGATAATAAGAACCCGTGGCGGGATCTGACTACAGAGCTTGTGCTCCTGGGCTTGATCCATAGGGCCTCCTAAAATAGTCTTTCAAGACTATTCTGAAGGTGATGGAGACAGCACCTTGGACAGATCCTTCCAACCCCACCCACTCCTAAGGAACCTGATGTAATCACGGCAGTCACAGAACTACAGAGCAAAATACAAAAGCAGTCGTTCCCTCCCAGTCATTACCTGCTGACCCAGAGCTGCAGCCAAATTTCCACCAGCACTGTCTCCAGAAATGGCTATTCTCGCTGGGTCCACAGAATAGTTCTCTAGGACCTGAGGCTGCAGGAAGTACTTGGTAGCCCGTTCTAGATCATAGAGTTGTTCTGGAAAATGGACCAGTGGGACCAGCCTGTATCTGTGGAGACAAAAGACCTATGTATTTAGAGATCATGGCAGTTCTGCTCCTGAAAGTGACTGATGTGCAGGGAGGTGACGGGGAAGACTCATTTTGAAACCAGATGATAGCCAACTGGAGATGGGAAAGTTTGTCATCCAAAAAAACTACTTTGCTTTGGGGAGGGGTGGGCCTAGTCTCTCACGGGGTAGGCTTCCTATCTTCCAGATACACTCAAAACTTCCCCAACCTTTTCTAGAAATGACGATAATTTTTCCTACCTGGAAACTTGCCTGGTCCATGCCCATCCAACTGGAGTCTCACTGACCAATTTCCACCATTAACCTGCTTTTACCTTCAGTGATGTGAAACCAGACAGCCTGCACAAGACCCCAACCTTTCCCTACAAAGCCCATAACCCTGGCTGAAAATACTGAGAGGCTTTTGCCCAGCCTATATCATTAAGCTACTCTGCTTGGATTGCCCTGGCATTACCCTTTCCAGGACTGATTTGAAAATTGAACATACCCATGCACAAATCTGCTTCTTAAGTCTTCCTTTGTGTAAGTTCAAAGCATCATAAGAAAAACCTAAGCTTTTAAGTTAAGGGTTCTTAAACTGGGATACATGAACTTGTTTTTAGATATTTTGATAACTATTTTAATAGAAATGTATCCTTTGCAATTCTGAATATTTTATTTTATGCATTTAAAAGCATCATTCTGAGAAGGGGATCCACAGGTTTCACAAGCCTGCAAAAGGGGTACATGATGCAAAAAATAAAAAGGTAAAGAATCCCTGCTTTCCTGTGCAATTCGATCCATTTGGGAAATGTCCTCTGAATCTAGGAGAATAAGGAGTTATGACAGAAAGCATAAAGACATACAACTTCCTCTTCAGTACATCAAAATTTTGGGATCAAAGACTTAGAGCTGGGAGGAACAGACTTTGGGAATCATCCCACTTTGTAGGTAAGGAAACAGACTCCAGATGGGAAGGGAGTTGCCCAAGGGTGGTACAGATGGGAAGACTTCCATTATTCATTAAGAATGCATTATACATTATTGGAATTAATTTCCAGAAACTAGTATTTATTTAGAGAATTTCTTGGTTAGGGAATTTCTTAGTCATGCTGACAACTTCATGCACTCTGAAACTGTCAGAGAAAACAATTGAATCACTTGTGTTTAGCCATTATTAGATCTATTAGAAGCAATATTTTTTAAAATTAGAAAGTCTAATGACCTAGAATTACCATTGTTATTCCTCGTAATTTCCTCTAACTAAATATATCATATTTTAGTCCACCTAAGTTGATCTGCTCTATCCTAATCCTTAACCCAGAAAACCAGCAATTTCACTGTCCGTCCAGGTCAGCAAGCTCAAGACACATTTGTCATACTAGAAAATCGGACAAGAATATCAGGATTCAAATCCATTTAAGAGGCAGACTAACATTCCAGTAGCATTTTACCATGGAGATACTGATAGAATCTCAGAGCTGGGAAGGACCTTACACATCATGAAATTCCATTCCCTTCTCTCTATAGACAAAGATGTTGACATCATCCTCATGAATTTCACTGACCTGAAAAAAACTACAAACTCTGGGGCAATAATGATAGGAAATCTGAGTCTTAGAACCAGAGGAATATTTAGATTGGAGGGAAAGGCCCACAACACACACACACACCCTCTCATTCATGGTATATCAGGGCTAAAACCCCAGAGATCTGGTTACCATCTTCTAGGGCAGTGGTTCTCAACCTTCCTAATGCAATGACCCTTTAATACTCCTATCTGGGAGTATCTGCATGTGGGCAGACCCACCTGGAGACGAATAAAGGAGCGGTGTCTCAGTTCCTAAAACCACTGGAAATATGTGTTTTGCGATGGTCTTGGGCAACCCCACTCGACCCCCCAGAGAGGTCGCGACCCACAGGTTGAGAACTGCTGTTCTAGGGAATATATTCCCCAAAACAAGCCAATTATTTCCATCTCCAGATCCAACGTGCAAATCAGATATCGAGAACACAGTCAAAGAAAACAAGTAATTGTCTGTTAAAGGACATGGATAAAGGAAACAACATGGATGTGACCATCTTTGAACCTTTTAAAAAAAAGTCCAAAAGGAAACCCCTCCTCTGTTTTTCAAGTATCCATAACCTCTTCTCTCTGTTCTTAGTGACCACTTAACACTCATCAAAATACAATTAGGCACTCTGGACTAAAAGGAGAGATGTAGCCCAAGTCATACTTGAATAGAAATGCCTTCTACACCATCCCTGACAACTGGTCCTCCAGACTTAGCTTGGAAACTGCCAACGAGAAGGGAATGGGGGTGGGATATAGCCACTAGCTTTGGCAGTAGCCATTCCCTTTGAGATAGCTCTAAGAGCTGGGAAGTTTTTCCTAACATCAAGCAACAAAATGTTTCTTGGGGTGTTTTAAACTGAAACATAGAGCACTAACAAGAACACTGGACTTGGGTTCAGATCTCAACAATACCATTCAGTGGTCCTGTGTGACCATGGATAACTCTCTGAAATGTCTCTGGGTCTGTTTCCTCATAGGGCTGAAATAATATATGTAAAGCGCTTTGAAAACTTTAATGTCAGTCAGTGACAAATATTAAGCACCTACTGTGTGCCAAGAACTGTGTTAAGGAGTTCACAGTCTAACGGGGAAAACGACTGTGGAAAGCACTTTATAAATGCTAGCTATTATTATCACATGAGTTGCAGGTGTTTGGGACACTCTGACCCCCTTCTCCCTTTCACTGGAGACCAACTAACCCGTCAAAACACTCAGTTGACATGAGGCAAGAAGTTAAAATGGCGCACTTGAGCCACTAGGTGGCGCCATTGTACATGATGCATTAGATTTGCCCCCAGTCCTTTTGAAAAGCCTGGAGCCCATCAGTGCCCCATCTGATAACCACACCTATGTAACCATCCAAGTCACCTTCAGGAAATAAATGCTTGTTGGATCATCAGAAATATTTATCAATGATTTTTTGTCTCTTACTTAAATACCCTCGTTTTTTCCCCTCCAGGAAAGGCAAACCACTCCCAAAGCTAAATGTTCTGGAGATGGGTCCAGTGGTCTTTAATTTGTGGGTGACAGAGGAATGAGAAGAAACAAAAGAAGCCATTCACTTTCTCAGATTCCATTCAACTCTTAATCAGAGTCCAGTTTTCCTGAGAAAGGCCAGTTTCCACACAGAGCAGCTATGAAATGTCACACGCTTCTGGCAGTGCGGTGAAGGGTCCACATCCTTCCCCTCCCATACCTTCTCTCAAGCTCCAAACTCTTAGGGAGCTTACTAAGTGATGGGGTCCGTTCATTATGTTTCTGCCTAGGCAGTAGGTGGGGCGAGCCAGGGAAACCAAACACTTCAGGGACTCAAGTGAACCAAGTATCCATAAGCATCAGAAATGCCAGGAGAGAGAAGCCAACTTCACGTTGACAGTTACAAGGAAGGATCTGAAGAAGGCTGAATGGCCATTCTTTAGAAATAAAGCTACAATCTGCTACAAGAAATCACATCTTTGGAGCTGGAAGGTACCCAGCCATCTACTTCAGCCCCCACATTTCCCGGAGGAGGCTCGTAAGACCAAGGGAAGGGAATGATTTGCCCAAGGTCACACAGGCATCGAGAATCCAGAGATTAGCTCACTCTCTGGACAGAGGAGGAGGAAAGGCCTTATATGGAAATCAACATAATGGAAAAAATACAAGTTATTGATGAAAATGGAAAATAAAGCTACTGTGAGAAAGGAGAAAGAATCCCACTGATCCGGTCAGCTGTCTACTTTTAATTATTGGCCATGCTTCCTTCAAAACAAGAAAAAATAAATGTTTAAGACTACTGCAACATCCTCAGCTGGGCTCTCCAGCCCACCAGGGTCAGCCTCCTGCCCTCCTTCACAGCTCTTCACACACCCTCTGTCTCAGCCACACGGGGCGCAAGCCATTCCCTGGACACGCCATTCTATTTCCTGCCTATGTCTTCGTCTAAAAGCCAGCATGATCATTTTGATACCTGGCACTCA
Source organism: Pseudochirops cupreus (assembly GCA_028627135.1). NCBI lineage: Eukaryota > Metazoa > Chordata > Mammalia > Diprotodontia > Pseudocheiridae > Pseudochirops > Pseudochirops cupreus. The sequence continues at coordinate 27,976,113 of CM053580.1, forward strand.
GATGGCATTCTGGTTTACAGAAACCTTAGTGCCTTCCTTCATATACATAAGTAGATTTGTGAATTGTGTATTTCTTCAAGATTTATAAAACACTTTATAAATATTGAATCATGTGATCCTTACCACAAACAGCAGAGGGGGAAGGAGGGATAAGGATATTGAAGCAAAGAGGGTTAAGTGACTTGTCCAGGGTGACCGTAGTGTGTGTGGCTGAATTTGAACTCGACTCTTCCTGACTCTAGATCTAGAGCTCCAGCCACTTTGCCGCGTAGCTGCCCCACTTCTAAGATGTACCCTTCTCACCTCTGATTGACAGAAACCCTTCCTTCAAGCACACCTCAGGTACCATCTCCCCCATCAGACCTATCCTGACTCCCTCTGCAGTCAATACCATCTGACCCCCGAGGTTTCTTCGCCTAACTCTGACTGCTCTATACTTCATTATCTGTAGTACAATTGATTCTTCTCAGTTGAATGTAAGCTCCTTGAGGGCAGGAATAATTTTCGTTTTCTTTCTATCTGAAGAACCTAGCACAGTGAGGCTGGCCCTTTGATTTCTTTGGTATAGGTACCTTCTCCACAACTCATCCAGCTTATAGTTGCCTAAAATAGAGGTTTTCAACATTTGGTCTGGAGACCCTCGAGGGCTCCCAGATCCTTTCAGGGAGTCCCTAAGGACAAAACTGATTTAATAATAATAATACTAATAATACTAAGATATTTTGATTTCTAATGTGGCAAATATCAACAGATATCATATAACCCACATAAATAAAAGCTCTTTGCGGGGTATGGAATCTTCAAAAATTTTTAGAGAATAGAAGGGGTCTTGAAACCAAAAAGTTTGAAAACCACTGGTCTACAGCACCAAAATGTTAGGTGAGTTGTTCAGGGTCACACAGTCAATTTGCATCCTAGGTGGGGTCTCCTGGCTCAAAGGCTGGGGTTCCAATACAGTTCCACTCCTCTAGGAAAAAGCAGGTACTTAACGAATGTTTGGTCAATTGCATTGTATTAAAACCAGACCTAAGGCTTAGTGAAACAGATTTGTATGTTCATGAGCAGTAATTTCTGATTCACATTATTTCAGGGCTTTGTCCAATAATTCTCAAAAGTATTAATTTATTGCAGACTGAAGTATACTTCTTATTTGTTTTTCTTGGTTTTTTGTATGTGTTTGCTTTTATAACACGACTAACATGGAAATATGTTTTGCATGACTGCACATGTATAACCTACATCAAATTACTTGCCTTCTCAATGAGGGGAGAGGGAAGGAAGGGAGAGAGAGAATTTGGAACTGAAAATTTTTTTAAAACAAATGTCAAAAATTGTTTATACATGTAAGTGGGGGAAAAAATTAAAATTATTTTTTTAAATATCAATTTTTCAAAAAATATATACTATGCAACAGCTTTAGGTGAAGGAACAGCAAAATGAAATATTGCTTTAAAAAAAACAGAAGAAAGAAATATGTACAAATTATGTGCATAAAAAAAACCCAGCCCAACCCATTGGTGAAGAACAGATGTGAAATGTGGTTTGACCGGGAGAAGGTGGGCAATTAAAGACACTAGACATCAAATTAGGCTGCAAATGAGAGAACAAAAAGCTTGAGAAGAAAATAGACACCTGGGATAAGAAAAAGAAAAAGGCTGCGGTAGAATGAGAGAGTTTGCCACGTCACAGTTATAGAATAAAGAGCTGGGATTTTCTAGACTCTGAGGTTCAAAAAAGGCCAAGATAAGCAGAGCCTCACTGCCTCCCTCTTTTCTTAAAATAAAATAAAATAAAATTGTTACAAAGAGCTGGAGGGAAAAGAAAAAAGGAACAAACTGGTAAGTTTTCTTCAAAATTATTTTATCCATAACCTTGTGCAAAAATAATGCGAGCCTGAATTGTGAAATGGAACAAATCTCCTGGCCCTTCTGGGTTGGGCCCTCCCTAGCCATTCTCATGGGGATTTGCAAAGGAATGAGGATAGCACGAGGAATTTTGCAGTGCAAAATGCAAACAACGTGCCTGCAATTTCAGGATCCTTCCCCCCAAATCCCCAGCTCAGTCACTTTCCTTTGGAACATTCTGATTTTTGAAGGAGGGGTCCTCCACAGTGGCTCCTACTACTGCATTTAGACCAGCTGATCTTAAACTGAGGTCTGCAGGCCTAATTTTACTGTTTTCCAAACTGTATTTTAATATAATGGGTTTCCTTAATAACCTTACATATTTTATTTTATACATTTAAAATCATCATTCTAAGGAGTCTAGGGGTTTCCCCAGACTGTCATCACTCAGCACCAGGCCTGGCACATACTAGACCCTTAATAAATGTTGATTGATTGATTAATGGAAGGGGCCCAGGACACAAAACAGGCTAAGAATCCCTGGACTAGGTTACAATACAAAATTTGCCATTTGGCATTTGAGGCCCTCTGAATATGGCTCTGGATTCTTCCTTTGTTTGTTTGCTTTTAATTTTGTTTTAAATTTCCTCACATGTAAAATAATCTCGGTCACCCAGACACCCTCTAAATCCCCTTCTGGCTCTAACTCTAGGATAAAGAGAGAAATCTGGAATTGTGTAAGAAGCAATATGTTGTTCATACTGTCTGAACTTAGGGGGACCCTTGACTGCTCTTTGGGTCCTTCTTTCCTCATGACCAAAATGGTTAATACCAAACATAATATGAACTGCCACTCCCTTAAATGATTCTTGTGAGGTCAGAATTTCAGTAATGTCCTTACATTTCTGCTCTTAAGCTATTTAGTCTTGATTAGGTTGAGCGGAAAGTCCTCCTATCCAGAGATTTTACTTTGTAAAAGAACCTAGCTGAAACAGGATCTCAGCTTCTAACAACCCATCAGGATCCATTAGGAACCAAGGCAGGAAGAGTAAGACAGTCAGAATGTAGTAGATTTCCTTGCCCAGATTGTCAAGTACCATTGGGGTCTTGTGACCAGACCTTGCTAGCTGGGTCTTAGAGCTGGGAGATTCACTGTGTTCTTGTACTCCTGGTTCCTCTCCCAGGGTGGCAGGTTTGCTACCGTGCTATCTCAGTTAAAGACGATTTACTCCTCAACTCATAGTTTTGGTTTATTTCAGGACTTGACGCTCATGTAAGCTGGTAGGGGGTAGGGGGCAGGGCTGGACGGAATGATCTCTAAGAATCCTCCCAGCTCTAAAATGCCCCATTTATCCCATGAGAAATACTTACTCAATTGAGACAATGACAGAATTCAGTTCCTCCGCCATGGTTGAACAGAGATCATCGTAATAGCTAATTCCTGGAAGAGACAGAATGTTCAGTGTGATATCTACCATCTTTTAAGTCATCAACTGCTCTTACGTCATATTAAGCACAATAAGCTTCTGGGCCCGGCCCTGGACTTTTATCACCTCAATATGATCTCACCGAAGGCAGACTTCTCAGTGTAAAAATCAAATGCCAAGATTAAATCTTTGCTCAGTGCTTGGAATGCAGTAAGTCCTTAATAAACATTTGCTAACTGACTTCTTGGTTTACCTAAATGTCTGAACTGAAAGAAATTGTCCCAAGCAAGATGCAAAATGCAGTGGTTCAGCTCTTCTTCCAGTAGAAATAGAATTCAGTCAGAGGAAGTCAGGTATTTCTTTTAGGAGGCTGGGAAGGAGGACCACTTAACCAGCTGCAGACCCGAACTCAGTCTCACCGACACCCTGCCCCCACCTCTGTCCCTCATGCATTTGGCCTTCCTCAGAGCCAAGTAGTTTGGTTTGGTTTTGGCTGTGTTTTTTGGTACACAATCTGCCTTTGTGTTCCACTTCCCACATAGCCAGACTTCTGGCAAGCTGCCTTCCCACCGGCCACCCACCATGCCTGGAACGCATCTTCATCACTCACATTTATATGGCACTCACCACGTGCTAGGGCTAGGCACTCACTGTGTTAAGATGCAACCTGAACAACACCTTTTGCAAGAAGCCTTGCCTGATCCCTCCCTTCCTGGAGACTTTGTGGTGAACTGTTTTCTCCATAGTAACCACTGATTCATGACTTTTAAAGGTAATCAAAGTTAAGTGATTTGCCCAGGGTCACATAGCTAGTAAGTGTCTGAGGACAAATTTGAACTCAGATCCTCCAGACTCCAGGGCTGGTGCTCTATCTACTGCACCACCTAGCTGCCCCAGGGTCACACAGTCAACACATGTCAGAAGTAGGACCTGAACCCAGGACTTTATGACTCCAAGGCCAGCTCTCTATAACCCAACCCAATACTGTATGAATACCAGATGCTTAATAAATGAGTATTGAATTAAATTGATCACCTAACAACCTTTGACACCAGGGCAAAACAGCTGTGAATTCTTACAATCTCATTTGTGCTTCAAGATTGAGACTCACAAGAATCCTGTTGAAGTAAGTAGGACAGATATCCTTTTACAGATGAGGGAACTGGGGCACAGAGAGATAAAGGCCTTGTCCACGGTCAGAGTAATAGTGTCAGAGGAGGATTTAACTAGCACTCCATCTGTATCACCTGGACCTGCCTCAGTTACCTGTGACTTTTCTATTCTCCATGTTCTCATCTAGGCAGGGGCTGAACAGCACAGCTGACAGCCAGCCTCCTGCCCTGACGAGGAATCTGAAATGTTTATGGAGCCATCCTGAATGGAAGGTGACCCAAAGCCCAGATTAGATTGGGAGGATCTCAGGTTTTTGCTGTTTAATGTACAGGTAAATTTTTGTGTAACCTGAAGTTCAACTGGGAGGTGCTAAAAACTTGTCTGCCAATACCTAATCACCATTTTAACCTTCTTATGGTAATTCACATGTGAAGCTTTGGACATCAGGGTGCAGTCTATAGCTTAGCTTGGAGCTGGTGGAGACTCAGGGATAAGGCAGCTTCCATAATATCCATGTTGCAGATGGAAGTCCCATGAGGCACACCAAGAAAGCCTGTCCTAGCAGCCCTTCTCCACCACCATGGCTACTGGGCTTAGTCTGAGGCTATGAATCATACATTTAGAGTTGGAAGGGACCTGAGAAGTCATCCAGTCCAATCCTTTCCTTTATAAAAGGAAGGGTGAAAAGGCAAGGAACCTTAGAATTCAATTCCCTCCTTTTACAGATGAGAAAATGTAGACCTAGAGAAGCCAGGTGATTTACCAGAGGCCACATAGATTAACTAGGGGCAGGGCCAGGCTTTAAATCCCATTAAGTTCGAATCCAGGAGTATTTCTCCAGTGCCAAGATACCTTCACAGTTTAGGGCAGGGTTTATTTTTTTGTTTTGTTTTTTGGAAAGGGGGTATGGGAGTAAATATGATTGTTAGATGTTTTGTTCATTGTAATTGGGTTTACTTGGAGGAAATGGTTTTTAGACACTAGCAGCAAGTTCATAATGATTGTACTCAAGGCATGGAAAATACTTTGACACAGCCTATAGACTCTACTTTACAAAAACAAGAACCAAAACCACCTGAACTAACAAAGCACCACCCTGGGGCAGACTCCATCCAAAGCCATGAGAGGTTCTCCAAAACATACTTGCACTTGCCAGGGCCCATCCTCCTCCATGGATGTAAATAATACCACTCTTCAGTGGTTCTTTGGCCTTTGGGAAACCTTCGAAAACTCTGACCTGGACACCGTCAAAATCGGTGTCAGTGATCCGAACTCTCGGAGAGGACCACGCGCTTTTCCTGCCGAAAGAAACGATGATGAAATTCAGGGCGATGAGATGATGGCTGAGGCCCATGTATTGGATCAGATGACTCTGAAAAGCAAGGCAGAGGATTAAGGAAAAGTGCTCGTGTCCACCTCATCAGAAGCTCGCCAACCCTGGGGCTTCCTGCATCCTTATTTACTGAGCCAGAGCCTATGGGAAAATGGGGCTGGGCCTGACACTTGGGAAGAAGTGACAAGGACGACCACTAGTGTTCACACAGTGCTCTGAGGTTTGCCAAGCACTTCACCTATCGGGGTCCTTTCATCTGGCCATCGCAATAACCCTGTGAAGCAGGTGCTGTTATTACCCCTATTTTAAACACGGGGATATGGAGGCTGTGGATAATTAAGTGCCTTGTCCATGGTCACACACTTAAATAAGTGTAGGAGAAAGGATTTGAACTCAGTTCCTCCTGACTCTAAATGTAAGACATTAAATCCACTGCCTTTAGGCAGACAGTGTCCATAAGGCATACACAAGTCACACACACTCACACACATACACACACACACACACACACACACACACTGATGTTCACACTCCAATAGCAAAAGGCATAGATAATGATAGCTCCCATCTATGTGGTGTTTCCATACTGTGCCTCATTTGAAGCTCACAACAGCCTCAGGGGATAGGAGCTGCCATTATCTTTCTTTCACAAGCGTCAGAGAAGTTAATTGACCTGCCCAGGGCCATGCAGGTAGTGAGTGTCTGAGGCAGGCTTCAAACTCGGGTCTTCCTGCCTCCAAAGTCCAGGGGCCAATCCACAAAAGCACACTGCCCAAGGTGAAGCTAGGAAGGTCCTTTCAAAGCAAGAGTCTACTGAATCCCAAAGCGGTTGTGGAGGGGGCTCCGACAATTCCACATATGGGTTGGAAGAGAAGTTTTGAAGGAGATGGAGAAAATTTTGGCTGTGGTGGAAACTGGTGGAACAGATGGTTACTGCGGTGTAAGCAGAGGCAGTTATGAAGGTGGAGATGGTGGGTTTAACAGAATGAATGCAGAAGGTGGTAACTATGGAGTTCCAAGAGTAGAGGGGTTATGGCAGTGTTAGATGAGGATGCGGAAACTGAGGAGGCAGATATGTGTGGTGCTGGTGCTGGAGGAAGATATGATGGTTATAGTGAAGGAAGACATTTGGTAACTATGGTAACTCTGAGAACCAGTGATTCAGAGATCCTAGTGGGCAGCAGCAACCAAATTATGGCCCCATGAAAGGAGCTGGTTGGGGTAGAAGGAGCTCCGACAGTCCCCATCATTGTGGCTATGGATCTGGTGGTGAAAGCAGTGGCTATGGGTAGCAGAAGTTTCTAAAAACTCATCACTCTTTCACAACATGACTAATGTGGAAATATGTTTGACATGATTGTTCTTGTGTAACCTGTATCAGATTGCTTGCTGTCTCGGGGAGGGGAGGGAGGGAGAAAAAGTTGAAGCTCAAAATTTTACAGACATGAATGCTGAAAACTATCTTTACGTGTAATTGGGAAAAAATAATATTAAGAAAAAAACTCATCACAAAAGGGTCACATTTTTTGAAGAAGAGAAGGTAAGGAGCCACGAGGAAGGTTACGGAATGCTTTGAGACAGTCATCCCAAAGCATTAGAGGAAGTATAAAATCGACCACAAAAGGAACAAGAATCTCTGGTCAGAAAAATTGTTGCTCAACCACAATAACTGCTTAAACAAGCAAAAGCTTAAAGCTTTAAACTTCAGTTTAATTAGCAAATCCTTCTCGTTTGCGCCTATCACAGCGAATGTTAGCAAAAAGGGCAAAAGTCGAGTCTCAGAGATGCGAGCTCCTGAGGTCGCTCAACAAACCACTCTAGCTTTCTTTATCTGTTCTTCTCTTTTCAACAGACTGTACCTGGAGTCCTGTAAAGTGAGGTGGGGGTACCAACAGTAAACAAGTCAGGAATTTTTACTTTTCAATATTTCTACTGTTCAGGTTTTCTGTATTTTCTTAGAGAAACTTTAACGAAATTTAGTTTTGAAGGTCCGTCAATGAATAGTTCCTACACCAGGAGTCAGTGAGACAGAATGGGTACAGACCTGTTTCTGATACTCATTGGCTGTGAGACCATGGGAAGGGTCCCAGGCAGCTCTCTAGTGGGATGGGCAAAGGTCCCAGACAACTCCCTAAGGCGGGGAACTGTAGAGAAACAGCTGATCTTTAATGGAAAAAGTCCCCCACCAGGTCCAGTTGAAAAAAATTCCCAAGTTGAAAATCAGAACTAAAAATGGAAAGTCAGAGCTACTTTGGATTATATAATGCAGGACAAGCACTGAAACAACCGGGTGTCCATACATATGTGTATAAGGCTGTGGCGTAGACGCCCTGGATTTGGAAGCAAGGAGGCCTTGGATCGAATCTCACCTACGATGCTGGCTGTGTGACCTTGGGGGGCTCCTCAGTTTCCCCATTTTTTTTTTGCTGTTTGTAGGGAGGAAAGCAGGGCAATTGGGGTTAAGTGGCTTGCCCAAGGTGACATGTTCTATTCACTGCACCACCTAGCCACCCCTTCATTTTTTTTTAAATGAGAGGGTTGAACTTGTTGATCCCTCAGGCCCTTTCCCCACTCTAAACCCTATGGCTTGGGAGTGGCTAGGTGGCGCAGTGAATAGAGTACTGGCTCTGGAGTCAGGAGGACCTGAGTTCAAACCCAGCCTCAGACACTAAACACTTACTAGCTGTGTCACCTTGGGCAAGTCACTTAACCCCAATTGCCCTGCCTTCCCCCCTCCAAAAAGGAAAAAAAAAAGATGAAAGAAAGAATCCCTATGGCTTTCCCCCCATATCCTCCTTGGAAGGGGAAAGGACTGTGTGGTTTGTTTGTATGGGCATCCCTAGGAATCAGCACAGTGTCTGGCATATATACAGATAAAGCATTTATTAAGGCCTTACTGTCATCGTATGTTCAGTCAAGACCAAATTTAATACCCTGAGGACGCTTACTTAATTACTGCCTAAAACTGCTGATGGGAGGTTGGTGATTTCCAAGTCAAGTTTTGTAAACAATACCCTAGGTTATCTCCAGTGTGCCAAGGGTGGGTCAAAATCCATCAAAGCAAAGCCTTTCATTCCCTTTAGGAAGTGACTAGCTTGATGATTTTTAAAAATGCGGTGTCTGGCACTTCTAGGGGAACAAGGATATTTTTTTAAAAAATCAAAGGATAATGAATTGAAACTTCACAAAGGCTTCTAATGTCACTGCAGGAAGAACTGCGTCTATCAAAAAAGTTGATGAGAAAAGCTCTAGCAATAAGGAGTTGGGGGAGGGAGAAGAGAAAGAAGGAGAAGGTATAGACCATCAGAGAAGATCTACAAAGAGGAGCTGACTTCCCTCTCTCTCTCTGGGTCCCATGTTGAGATCAGGTGGTTCCTTCCACTTCCAAAAGGAGAATGTCAAACAGAAAAAATACTATGACCAAACAAACCAGGGGAACTAGGGCAGGCATCCTAGGCTTCCCCCAGGGGTAGCGGGAGTAAAGAGATCAAAGAGGCAGCCTGTCCTATGTATTTGTACAATCCTCTTCCTACCCCTCCAGGCTTCCTCCCTGCAAGAATTAGAACTGATGGGGGAAGAGGGTGTGATTGATGGATGAGAGTGGTTTGTAGGGGTGAACTGAGAGTTGCAAAAAGAATCCTACACTAAAGATTCCCAAAGCCAGGACAGTACTGCCAGCTCTCAGGGCATGATGACTGTGTGGCAGTAAACATTTGGATGAGTCCATACTTAAGAGATGCCAAAGATTTGCCTTCAAATTCTGCCTTTCATTCATTCATTTGTTTGCTAAAGATTGGAAGAATACAGAGAGAGCTCTGTACTGGGGAAGACAAAGCTTACATAGGACATATGTCCTCAGTAATTCCCAAACCTGGTTTTGGAACCAATATCCCTAGGGGGATGTCCAGTGAACTTAGAGCTTTCCAAAATCCTCAAGAGAAAAATCCCTTTATGGAGCAACTGGCTTGGTGATTGTTTTTTTTTAATGCAACATCCAACAATTACGGAGAAAAAGCCCATGTCCTCACCGGGTATAGTATGACGGGGAGAGTAGATACAAGTACAATTAATATGAATTATTATTATACAGCGTCCTAGACAAGTGACTCGACATCTTGGTGCTTATAGAGTCACGTATGCATACGTGTATTTCAACACTAAAAATTTCAGGAAAGTTGCAGCTCTGTATTGGTAGAGGGTATTTTCTCACCTGGGAGTTCCCAATATCAGTGGAATCACAGGTTCAGACTCTATTTTTCTGTACATCGGAAGGGTACAGAATCACAAAATCATAGAATTTCAGAATTGGAAGGGACCTTGGAAGGCCATCTAGTCCAACTCCCTAAGTGAGGTCCAGGCAGGGTAAACGCCCAGGGTCACAGAGGCAGTAAATGACAGAGGCAGGACCCCTAGACTCCAAACGCCATGCTCTTTCCCATACCACATCACGACTCAATGATTGCAAAGCTGATTTCCATGACTAAAACAATGTTTCAATAAAATCTGAATTAGTCATTAACTGGCAGAATTTCAGATAGTTTGACACAGGTCTTTTCAAGAAAGAGAATTCCTCCAGCCCTCAGTCTGAGCATTACTATTTAGGGTTTTTTTTTTCCCCAATCAGAATTATCTTGTATGACCCTGGTGTCCTGTTCAGTTCCTGAAACCAAGGCCATTCCCTGTTTGTGCTTCTCACTGAAACCCCTAGAGGGTAGAGAGTTTTCCTGGCCTGAGCCAATTATAGCCCCATGACCCCAGGACCTCTCCTACTGACTGTTCCCTGTCTCCCCAGACATGGCCCCAATCCCAGCTGTAACCCATTATTCTGCCCTCCAAAGTGAAGAGGTCTTGGTCACAGGTCTCTATATCACCAGACTCCCTACTCTCCAAGAATAAGCACTCAAACCTGGGGGAGCCATATGTAACCCAAAGGCCTACGAAGATCCCCCCTGAGCCAGAAGTTTGTCAAGTGGGAGTTAGACACCCAGTAGACACTCCTCCCCTCCATCTCAAGCTTCAGGTAAAGTCTGTCTTTACAATATGCTTCTCATGGTCATCTGACATATACACCCATACATAGATCTACATGAATACATAAAGACACATTCGTATATGTTTATTGATGTGAATTTGGTGCATTCATATATATTCACATACATATAAGAAAACACTAGTTACCAACACAGCATGTTCTCAAATAAACGTTGCATTTTCCTTGCTAAAAAATAAGGGAGACAAACCTTTTGTTACTGCAAATTACTTTATAGATGATGGTATATAAAAGGTATTTTTAGTTCCACGTATACTCTTCCCAGTTCTATCATGTAGACAAAAATGCTCATTTTATTTGGTGTTGAATTTAGAATTTTTGTTTTGTTTTTTGCTTTTTGGAGGGCAGAGGGCAGGGCAATTGGGGGTTAAGTGACTTGTCCAAAGTCACACAGCTAGTAAGCGTTCAGTGTCTGAGACTGGATTTGAACTCAGGTCCTCCTGACTGCAGGGCCGGTGCTTTATTCACTGTACCGCCTAGCTGCCCCTAGAATTCTTTAAAATGAAAAGAAAATTAAGATGAAGCTAATGATTTTTTTAAAATGACATTATGCCACCTTGGTTTGACAGCGGCCATTGACAAAGTTGCTTTTAGCTCAGTAGATGGAGTGTACTCTAGAAAGCCATACCCACCAGAGACCCTGGAACTGGAACCTCATTCAGTGGACTATCCATGGTTAACATTATTCCTCCAGTGCTAACTGGTCCTAATACCAGTTTCCTCTACATTGCTTTGCAGAACCCTTTCATGTCAGGCGGCAACAGATCACTTAGGGCGAAGACTTAGGGCAAAAACAAAAGCCTTGGTTATCTGGTCACGTCCCCATACAGATCCTCCAAGTGAGACCGAGACTCTGCACCAGGGGTCCCTCACCTTTAGGGTGATCATTTTTGTTTCTTCTCCTCCCTATCAGACAGCCAGCAGACTCAGGGAAAGGGTTACAGAAGGAGCAAACCTGTGGGAGTTTTACAAGGCAGGAACCATAGGACTGTTGATTTAGGGCTGGACAGAACCCAAGAAGTCATGGTAGCCAAAGCCTCATTTCACAGAGGAAAAACAGTCCCAGGGAGGGGAAGTAATTTGCCCAAAACTAGCTAGGAAGGAATCCGTAGAATAAACATTCGAACTCTGATTCACCTTTCCAACCTTGTGGCGCTCCTCCCTGCAAACACCCTGGTCTAGCCAAACTGGCTTTTTTGGCGCTGTCTTTCATACCAAGCGCTCCATCACTCGCATCTTTTAGAAAATTTATTTATTTATTTTTAGTTTTCAACATTTGCTTTTATAAGATCTGGGGTTCTAAATTTCTCCCCCTTCCTCTACTTCCCCCTCCCCAAAACAGCATGAAATCTAATATAGGCTACACATGTACGATCATGTTAAGTATATTTCCACATTAGTCACGTTGTAAAAGAAGAATCAGAACAAAAAGGAAAAACCATGAGAAAGAAAAAAACAAAAAACCAACAAAGAGCAAACGGTCTGCCTGAGTCTGCATTCAGACTCCATGGCTCTTTCTCCGGCTGTGGATGGCATGTGTCATCATAAGCCTTTTGGAGCTGTGTTAGATCATCGCGCTGCTCAGAAGAGCTAAGTCTAACAAAGCTGGTCACAGCACAATGTTGTATTACTACCTACAGCATCACTCATATTTTTTTTAAAAAGTGTTTTTTTTAAATGATATCCTTTCGGGGACTTTTCTCATCACAATTTCCCCCAGTAATTCTCTCCATTCCTTCCCTTCCCAAAGAGTATATCATAAATAATAGTATAAAAATATATGAATTATTATTCATATATATTAATTATAGTTAATACAGTATTCATAATTTTTATATTATAAACAATATTTCCTAAGACAGAAAAAGAAACAGCATTGCATTCAAAAAGTTCTGGTGCGACAGAGCACACTTTGGAACACACCGTGGAGGTGTCTTTTCATCTCTCTCCTTTCAAGCCAAGCTTGTTCTTTGCAATTTCACAACATTTGCTTTTGACTTGGAGGTGGCAATTCTGTCCTTTTACACTGTTGTGTAACCATCCTGCACATTATTTTCTTGGCTCTCTTTACTTATTCTTTATCAGTTCATGTAAATCATTCCAAGATTCTCTGTATTGATCATATTAATTGTTTCTTCTTAAAGACATTTCATTCCACACGTCACAGTTTATTCACCAGTTGGTGGGCACTGGCTGTTCCATGGGCCTGGAATGCATTCCCTTCCTCACCTCCATCTCTCAGAAGGCCCAGATTTCCTGATTTCCCTATCTACTAATGTCCTCCCTCCAAAATCCTCTTGTATCTATTCAGTATATCCCTATATAAGGATATAGCTCTCTGATCTTTATTAGCGAAGGGGAGGACGGAAGCCATTAGTTTAACCAGCCATCACTTGTGCCCTGTACAGAACCTCAGAGATAGAAAGGACCAGTCCTATAGGAATGCCCTTGACAAGATACCCAACAAAAGTCTCTCTGGTCTTTGCTTGAAAACCTCCCGTGAGGGCGAGCTCCCTACATCCCCATGTGGCACATTCCCCTTGGGAATGGCATCTATTTGTTAGAAAGATTTTCCCTTCATACCGTGGTCCCTTCCTGCCTTTCCAGGATTTTCACATCTTACTACCTTCAATATACAGTGACTCTGGCCTCTTTGCTGTTCCTTGTACTAAACCCTCCATTCTCTTGATTCCCAACATTCCCACTGGCTGTCCCCCACGATTGGTAATCTCTCCCTCCTTACCATCACCTCCCTGGATTCTTTCAATTCTCAACTAAAATCCTACCTTCTGCAAAAAACCTCTCCTGCCTCTCCTTAATGTTAGTGCCTTCTCTCTGTCGATTATCTCTAATATATCCCGTATGTATCTTGTTTATATATGCTTATTTGCACGTTATTTCCTTCATTAAATTGTGAGCTCCTGGAGACCAGGGACCCTTTTTGCTATTTCTTTTTAGAATTTAGAATTTAGAATTTAGAATTTAGCACAGTGCCTAGGATAGTAAGGTGCTCAGTAATGCTTGTTGATGTGACTTGACTTGTCATCAAGCCAAAATGTGTCCCCAAAGCAAATCCTAACCCTCTCCCATAACTCTGCCCTCTGTTGCCAAGCTTAACATAACTTATCTCCCATTTACATCCAGTGTAAACAGTCTAGGTTTGTAATGTATAGGTTCTTCTGCAGAGATTCCTTCCTGGGGATGAACCCCCCCCCCATCATTCTCCCTTTCCTATTTCTATACTCTACGTACCCAGTAAAGAATCTATAAGAACTATAGTGCTTGTGTGCATTCCCAAAGGAGGACCAAAGCTGCCTTTGACTAGAGGGGATGGCTTTGAGGGTCTCTTCCAGCTGGAAATCCCAACATTCTGTGATCCTATATTGGTGCCATCAGCTGACTTAGAGATGGGAGGGGCCTTAGAGTCAATGGAGCCCAACTCCATCATTTTACAAAAGAGAGAACTAAGGTCCAGGGAAAATAAATGAGTTTCCCACTGTCACAGCACAGTTGGTAAATGTCTGGGCCCCCGAGAAAGGGACTGATAACGGGTTTCAGGAATTCTCGTCAATATTTTAGTGAATTTAGTTTTATGAATTCGAGTCAAAGGTGATATATAAATAGGCAACTCAAAATGCAAAACTCCCTCCCAGCTCCAGCCAGCAGAAAGGGAGGGTGTTTTTTTTTTCCTGCCCTTCATCTGACTTCTGAAATGCATTGTGCAGGACTTCTGAATCAGGAGTTAATCTTCCACAGTGGAACAGCAGTGTGGAGCAAATCTGACTCCGTGTTTTCTAAAGACTAACGCAAGGACATGTAACACAGGCAATATGGCCGAGTTTCAGTTCTCCTGGCATCTTAAGTTGCTCCAATTTCATCAGTGCGGGATAGCCTGAAGATTCCAGTCCATCTAGAACTTATCGGATGGTCTTGGAGTGTTGCCAGAGTTTAAAAAAATGTCATTTACCCTCTCCCCTTTCTATACCGAGGTGGGTCCTCAGACAGCAGACACATACCCCCACTGGGCTGGTAACTGGCATTTCCAAGTTAACTGTACCTGCCAGGGCTTAAACATACCATGATGAGGGGTGGCTAGGTAGCCCTGGAGTCAGGAGGACCTGAGTTCAAATCCTGCCTCAGACACACACTGGCTTTGTGACTCTAGGCAAATCACGTAAAGCCTTATTTTCCTCATCTGTAATGTGTGGATAGTAGTAGCACCTACCTCCCAGGATTGTTGTGAAAACAAAATGGGATAAAGTTTATAAAGGACTTGGAAGACCTTAAAAGCACTACATACCTATTCATGTTGCTTAGTTTTATTTTTATTATTCAGGGAAGGATATCTGTAAAATATAGATTTTCCACGACCTCTCCAGAATAATCCTTTCAGTGATGTAGATTGCAATCTATCCATGCTGGCCTGCTCATCCCATGTAACCCTTATTCAGGTTCTCCTAAAAATCGCCTGGAGTCAAACAAAGCAAGGAGATAACGTGACTTGTAGACTACCCTTCACTCAAAGGGGTTGGGAGGGTGTAATAGTAATCTGTTTAGCAGGATACTTAGCACTTAGTACTAAGTGCTAAGTGTGGAAGGGGCAAACCCTGTCCCACTGTTGAGAAGGCATGAACTCCCCTGTTGATGTGGAAGAAGGGGATTGGCTGAGGTGTGTATATAAGCAAGAATTCCAGAGACAGACAGACAGAATTGGAATGTTGATCTGGGTGAAGGA
>CM053580.1:27992114-28018956 GCA_028627135.1 Pseudochirops cupreus
ATATTATAATGTTTTGAATGTTTGTCTTGATTTGTAATGGAATAAACAGAGTGTTCACTCTATTTTGTAATCTGAACTCTAAAAGCTGTTCACAGTAGCATTCCTTTGGGAATCTGCTGGTGCATGGCATTACAGAGGGGAACCATTTGGTGGGCTTGTACAGATTCCTCCATGAGTGAAAAGGCAGATGCATATTATTCATCAAAATGATCAGCTCATAAGCATTAATCAACCACTTTCTCAGTGCTCAGCAAGGCTTTATACTCCGGGAATGCAAAGTTCAAAATGAAACAGTCCCTGCCCTCAAGGAGCTTACATTCTAAAGGAGAATCCTACTTCTATGCCAACCAATCAACATACATTTATTTGGCTACAATGTATCAGATATCTCAAGTACAAAGACAAAAGTGAAACTGTCCCTGCCCTCAAATAACTTATAATCTATCAAGATAAACTATAACATCAATGTCTCCCAAAAGAAACTCTCTTTCCAAATCACCCTCAAAAACTGGGCGCATCATGGGACCTTAGATTTTAGAACTGGAAGGGGCCTTAGAAGCCAATGAGTCCAACAGCCTATTTTAAGATAAAGAAACTGACAGCTGGGTGGCTCAGCGGATAGAGTGGTGGGCATGGAGTCAGGAAGACTCAAATCTGGCCTCAGACACTTACTAGCTGTGTGACCCTGGGTAAGTCATTCAACTCTCTTTGTTTAGCTTCCTTATCTGTAAAACGATCTGGAAAAGGAAATGGCAAACCACCTCAGGATCTTTGCCAAGAAAACCCCAAAAGGGGTCACAAAGAGTAAGCCACAACTAAAAAAGGATGAGTGAACAACAAAAATAAACTGAGGAAGAGAATGCTGCTGGTGAGGGTCTGAGGTGTGTCTGGAGTCAGTTCTTCCTGATTCTAAAGGCCACTCTCTGTCCACTCTACCATGCTGCTAAATTTACAGCAATTCCAAAGACCTGCCATTCTGGTATGGAGGCCACCAACCTCTCCTTTTTTTTTTTTAACCAAGTAAAATACTAGGGGTGTGGGAAATACGCCCAGAGAGAAGGAAAAGTGGTATTAACTGCTAACTTCTAGCAGCATAAGCTCTCTCGGTCTACAAATCTAAGACACAATGAAGGCAGTGGTTGGCACATACGCCCAATGCCCAGAAAGATCACTTTCTACCAGAATGAAGATGCTTTCACTTGAATTAGTGCGCATCTGCACACCCAACAATCTAAGCCAACACATTCATTCAAAACCTCAAGTAACTTCTTGGCATGTGGCCTTACTAGCTTGTCAAAAATGTCATGCCCGTCTCTTATCCCAGTCTGCATTATAATTACTCATCCCCGGGTCCTGCCCACAGCAGGCAGACTGGAAGCTCACAAAGGGCCCTGGACATACTTTGATTTCTTTGACGTTCCCCAGCACACAGTACGTGCCGTATTCACACATGCACTGCATGATGGGACCAAGGACACTCAGAAGCACGGACGGTCTGGATGTCAGTGCTCACTGCTTTAAAATAGGCAGGTAAAGGTCAGGCTGATTGCAGCCTAGGTCCTCCACACTATACGGAGCGAGAGTGGGAGTCAGAGAATCTGGGTTCTAGCCCTTACCCTGCCACTAGGGCAAGTCACTTGTCTCCAAGTCTCAGCTGCTTCATCTGTAAAGCCAGGGGGTGGAAGGTAGACCAGAGGGCCTCGGAGACTCCTTTCAGCTCTCGAACTACGATCTGACCTGAGTAAACTTAGAAGAACTCAGAAGTTACTCGCTGGTCCTTGACAGACGGTTGATTACCCAACGAGCGAACACCTCTTGTTTCCTATAAGAAACCTGTATGCATAGATGGCTTCTCTGGAGAATTGACTGTGAGCCAATCACTATAAGAATTCCTACCCATCAGAATTCAGGATGATGTTACGCCGTGCAGTGTCCCATCGTGTTCATACTCTATACTCTTACCTCTCTGCTGGCCCTTGAGTCAGTATTCCTTCCACTCCATTCATCTCTCTTTGTTATCAGGCGTGGATAGAGCGCTAGACTTAGAACTAGGAAGTCCTGAGTTCAAATCCAGCCTCAGACAACAGCTGTGTGACCCTGGGCAAGTCACTTTATCTTTGCTTCAGTTTCCTCAACCATAAAAATTAAGATTATAATAGCACCTAAATTCCAGGCTTGCTGTGAGTCTCAAATGAGCTATCTGTAAAGAGCTTAGCCCAATGCCTGGCAAAGAATGCTGGTTATCTTCCTTTTTCTCTGCTTTCCCTATCTTACCCACTCTTCCTAATTTAACCTTAAGCTAGATTGTCTGGCACGAATCCTTCTGTCTTTGTTGTATAGATGAGGAAACTTTATTGTGTAGATGTACACAGAGGTGACATAATCTACTCAGCATCATACGCAAGTTATTGGCAGAACCAGGTTGAGAATACAGGTCTTCTGCCTCCAGCTTCAGTAAATAACTATTGACCACCAAATCACACAGCCTCAGTTTAGATGAGATCTCAATCATCCTCACAGGCTGGCTAGGACCCCACCCTCTTTCAAGGTACTCCCTTTTTACGCCACCCAAAGAGAAAATTCTGTTGTTCAGTCATTTCCAATTCTTTGTAACCCTGTGGACCAAACTGTTCATAGGGTTTTCTTGGCAGAGATATTGGGGTGGTTTGCCATTTCCTTTTTCAGTGGATTTAGGCAGGCAGAGTGACTTGCCCAGGGTCACACAGCTAGTGTCTGAGGCCAGATTTGAACTCAGGTCTTCCTGACTCCACACCCAGTGCTCTACCCACTGAGCCACCTAACTGCCTCCTCAAAGAGAAAATACATGATGAAAAAAACCCACTGCTATTTATTGGTATTCAGAATAGATCTGTCATCTCATTCCACAGGAAGTCATCCAGGGCATCCACCCAATGTGCTGGAGGCCTCTTCCATTTCTCCTAACTTTATAAGGATGCCAGTAGGTGTCTGGTAGTCCACCTGTCCTTTCTAGCCCTTGACACATGGCTAACCCATCTTCTCTTCCTAGCTGATGACACTGATTACTCCTAGACTTCAATGTTCCTCATTGTTATATAAGGAATTTTTCCCAGGAATTTGCTGTCAGGAAATTGCAAAGGGCCTTTTATGATTCTAGGCCTCCCCCCGAAGCAAAGTGTCATGCTTTAATACTAACTTTCCACAGCTTACTACCTATGTGACTCCAAACAAACTGGCTTACTCCTCAGTTACCTATACAGTTAAGAGAGTTGGACTCCATGATGTCTGAAGTCCTTCCCAGAAATAAAGCCAATGAATTCTATTCTTAGTCTACTAGCTTTTCCAAAACCCAATCACACACACACACACACACACACACACACACACACACACACACACACACAATCATGTCACTTACCCCAAAAACTATCTAGCCTCCCTACAACTAATCATTAATTCTGGACTTTGATATAGGGCATCTATTCTCAAATCTCTTTAGGAAGAGATTTGTCAGATCACCTCTTCCCAACTTTGCCATCTCTCACAGAAAGCAAGTGCCTGGACTTAACTTCTCAGGGCTCTAGTATAGGCAGCTGTCTCTAAGGCTATAAGGTGCAAAGAAGTCATTAATCTGCATTGGTAGAAGGAGCTTCCTCCTTGGGAGCTCCCAATATCAACTAACTCCAGCTCAAGTTAAAAAAAAAAATATGTAAAGGGGGAAGAAAAAAGGAGGAAGGGGAGAAGAAGAAGAGATGAGATGTCCAGAGAGGAAGAAAGGAGGTGGTAGGGTCAGAGAACAGAGTCCAGGTAATGGGGAGTGGGGGGCGGAAGGAGTGTAGGTAAGTGTCAGAACTGCACCGACAGGATCACTGATTTAGCACTAGAAGGAATCTCAAAGCCCATCTATCTAGTCTAACTGCTTCATGCTAGAGATGAGGAAACAGAAGCCAGGCACAGCCAAGGGATTTGCTCAAAGTTACACGGGGATTTAAACCCAAGCCCTCGGACTCCAGAACCAGTCCTCTTTCTACTGTACAATGCTTCCTCCCTTAATGAGATCATATAGAGTGTTAAGAATGATCCTTTGCTATGGTTCATAAATCAGCCCTAAAAGGGACACTTGTAAGACTTTTTTTTGCTCGTTGGTCCCATATAACCTCCTAATAAGGCAGGACAACCTTTACTTGAATGTCAAGGCAGTTCCGATTTTGGGAGCCCTCCAATTCACTAGACGCATAGCTCTCTTCTCAAGTACCTCCTTTTCTTTTTTTCTATCGCAACATTTTTCCCAGGGCAAACAGAGACCTTTAGATTTACCCCCAATTTACTCATTCGTTCCTTGGTTTCTCCAGTAGGGCCCCAGTGGGCAGTTATTTAGAGAGGCAACCTTCCCACTTACTGGGGTTAACAGAAAGTTCTGAGGCCGATATATCTGGTAGCAATCCCAAGTTCCACCACCCAAGCAAAGAAAAGTCCCTTCCTCCTCCACCGCCAACACACACACACACACACACACACACACACACACACACACACACACACACACACACACACACACACACACACACACACACCCCGGCTCAGAGAGGCCCATTGGCACCTTCTTCGACCTTTCAAAGCCTTTGATGTGGCCCAGCAGAGGAGAGGTACAATAACAAAGGAAAAAAGAAAGATTGGATTCTAGGAACTCCAGCCCTTTCTTTCACAAACCACTCTTTACCCCAGGACAAGTTACAGAAGGGTCATTCCAAGCTTCCCAAGGCAGCTTTTAAAAAACAAAACCAATTCTAGAGCCATGGGCCATCTGAGATATGCTTACACTACATTCTGAGGCAACAAGCAAAATTCGGATCAGCTAGGAGCTATTCAGTTACTGTCCACTTCCAGCTCACGGTTTGGGCACGGCACCCCCATTTTTTAAGGACTCTAAGTAGTCAGCATTTATTAAGTTCTTACAACAGACTAGTCCTGGTGTTAAGCCCTGGGGATACAAAGAAAGAAAAAAAATAGCCCTGGCCCACAAGAAGCACATATTCTAAAGCAAGAGACTATGCGGAAAATGGCAGAGTATTCACAAGAGTGGATGGAAAGAAATCTGAAAGGTAAAGCCCCATCTAGCAGTTGAGAGTGGGGGTGGGACATTTCCTCCACTTCAAGGCCC
Source organism: Pseudochirops cupreus (assembly GCA_028627135.1). Classification (NCBI taxonomy): domain Eukaryota; kingdom Metazoa; phylum Chordata; class Mammalia; order Diprotodontia; family Pseudocheiridae; genus Pseudochirops; species Pseudochirops cupreus. The sequence goes on from CM053580.1 coordinate 27,997,255, forward strand.
AGGTAGCTGAATTATTGAGAGCATGGAAGGGAATTAAGTATAAAAAGACAGAAAAAGTAGAAAGAGAGGGAGAGTGTGAAGGACTTTAAAAGCCAAATTGGATTTTATATTTTATCTTGGATATAACAGAGAGCCACTGAAGCTTAAGGAATGGGTGGGAAGCGAAGGTAATATGGTATGATCAGACTTGCGTGGAAAATTTTACCTGTCAGATCTGTGGTGAAAGTTATGACCAAACAAGAGACAAAAGATCATGGGATGTAAAATGTATAATTTTGATTACATTAAATTTAAGAGGTTTTGCACAAATAAAACCAAATGCAGCTAAGATTAGAAGGAAAGTGGGAAATTGGGGAGAAATTTTTATAAAGCATGTTTTTCTGATAAAGGTCTCATTTCTCAGATAGAGAACTGAGTCAATTTATAAGAATGTGTCATTCCTTAACTGATAAATGGTCAAAGGATATAAAGGCAGTTTTTAGAAGAAATCAAAGCTATTAACAGTCACAAGAAAAAAATACTTTAAATCACTAATGATTAGAGAAACGAAAATTAAAACCACTCTGAGGAAACACTTCACAATGACCAGATTGGCTAATATGACAGAAAAGGAAAATCACAAATGTTAGAGAAGATGTGGGAAAATTGGAACACTAATACATTGTTGGTGGAGTTGTGAATTGATCCAATCATTCTAGAGAACAATTTGGAACGATGTCCAAAGGGCAATAAAACAGTGTATGCTCTTTGATCCAGCAACACTACGACTAGATCTGTATCCCAAAGAGATCAAAGAAAAATATTTATAGTAGCTCTTTTTGTGGTGGCAAAGAATTGGAAATCAAGAGCATACTCATCAGCTGGGGAATGGCTGAACAAGTTGTGGTATATGATTGTGACAGAATACTATTGTACTATAAGAAATGACAAACAAGATGGTTTCTGAAAAACCTGGGAAGGTTTATATGAACTGATGCAAAGTGAAGTGAGTAGAAGCAGGAGAACATTGTACAAAGTAACAACAGTATTGCCCCTCTGGATGAGACTTAGTACATCTCTCTTACTTGAGATAATTTCCCTTCCTCCCAAAGAAAGAGCTCATTTATTCTCTGTAGTCTGGTGCATATTCTCACTTTCTCTGATTTTGTTTTTGTTATCACCTCGGATAAATGGGATTTCTTGCAATTTACTGTGTGAGTTCATTTTGGATCAGGTATCTGGTGGGAAAGGGACTAAGCCTTGAATAGAAAGCCTGGGTCCTTCTTTCCCCATTAATAGAGAGTTTAGCATGAGTCTTAAAGTTTTCCCCTAGACTAGTGATATTTAAGGGTGCAGACAGATATCATTCCAGGCTAGTACCCTCTCTCTCTGAGAAGAGCAGAACGGCCGAGCTTCTGGCCCCAATCTCCTGCTTCCCCTCCTGACAGGAATGAAATTCTCTCCTGGAAGGGGCAGGGGAGAGGAGGCACTTGAGCTGTCCATTCTGGTCTCCCTCTGAATCATAGACAGCCACATATAATAAGAGAAGCATGAAAGGACTTGTGTGACCTAGTTCAAAGTAAAATAATCAGAACCTGGAAAACCAACATACATAATGACTATAATGGGATAAATGGAAAGAAAAATGACAAAAAAAATCAAGATGAAATGCACTGAGATTACAAGGACCAAACGTGGCCCCAAAGAAAAGATAAGGTGCAGGGGAAAGCAACCTGCTTCTTCCCCTCTTTGTACAGGCGGGAGCTATGCTGGTAGAACACTGCAGAATTTTTTTGCTCAGCTCTTTCTCCCTTTTTCACTCTTGGCAATAAAAGATGGCTTTCTCTGGGAGGGATACAATAGGAAATGTGTTGTTGTTCAGACTTTTTCTTAGTTGTGTCCAACTCTCTGCGACCCCATTCGGTATTTTCTTGGCAAAGGTACTGAAGTGGTTTGCCATTTCCTTCTCTGGCTCATTTTTACAGATGAAGAACTGAGGTAAACAGGGTTAAGTGACTTGCCCAGGGTCACACAGCTAGTAAGTGTCTGAGGTTGGATTTGAACTCAGGAAGATGAATCTTCCTGACTTCAGGCCTGGTACGCTAGCATTTCCACCACCTAGCTTCCCCTAGGAAATGTAGAGGACATAAAAACAAAAGATAACAATAAAAATCTATTTTAAAAAATTAACCTGTGTTCAACTGTCAAAACCACTCGAGCGTTTCTAGCTTTGATACATAAGCTGAGAGACATCACTGGTACAGCTTACTGACTACCACTACCACAAAATAAACGTGGCGGTTTAAAGGATGCCGAGATTTGACACAGAGCCAGTGTGAGGGAAAGGTTTTATTGTGGTGGTTAAACTCAAGGATCAGGAAGTGGAGGGTTTGCTGAAAATGTCAGCACAGAAGTAGAAACGGGGAACCTTGGCAGAGATCTAAAACAGCCCCAAAGTGCAAGGAAGGAGGCCTGACCAGGGCCTCTCCCGGCATCGACAAGTAGGTGATTTATCTGGCTACGTAACAGAACCAATGTCTTGCTCCCTCAGCTCAGGACATACAGAACACTACACTGCAATTTGTTCCACTTTTCTGACTGAATTCCAAACCCATATTTTTTTTTCACATTGAAAAAGTACAATAACCCTAAAATAGCAAGAATCGAACATTCAGTCTGAAGTATTATCCAAGTTGAAGGCTGGCACTAAGTGGGAAACAGGTAGGTATAGAACCATTTAGAAAGTGCTAGACTTGGAGTCACCAGACTTGGGTTTGAGTTCTGCCTCTCACACCTACTGGCTGTGTGATATAGGGCAAGTTACTTCCCTCTCAAGGCCCCAGGCAACTCTCTAAGACTAGAAATTAGAACAGGTGTTTCCCTGCATTAAGGCAGTTGGGTGGCACAGTGGTAGAGCACCAGGCCTAGAGTAGGAAAGCCTCATCTTTCAGAGTTCAAATCTGGCCTCTGACAGTGTTACCCTGGACAAGTCACTTAACCCTGCTTGCCTCAGTTTCCTCATTCATAGAATGAACTGGAGAAGGAAATGGTAAACCACTCCAGCATCTTTGCCCTAAATGGAGTCATGAAGGGTCAGACTATCTACATTGCCAAAGGACATTTTTCACTGGAAACAACCCACAATCATGAAATTACCAGTCTGGTCGAAACAAATTAAATATCATATTACTCATTATTATCAAAAAGAATTAATTTCCAAACCAGTAAAAAACATGAAGCCTGACTGCTAATTTTAAAAGCTCAAATTAAAACAAAACTTCAGATTTAAACCAAAGGGACAGGACTATTCGAGAGATACAAAGAGGACTTTGGGAGGGATTACAGAGCCATAGTGAGTCACAGACAATAATTTGCTGTTACAGAATTATACTCCACCCACTCACTGAGCACACACGCGCGCACACACACACACACACACACACACACACACACACCCCTCTTCGTATATTAACTTTCCTGAACCATAACTTATACATATCCACAAGCAGGTTTTGATCCCTGAATAAAACGTCCAAAGCCCATACATTTATTTGCCCTTCACAGATTTACTGCTAGAACGTTCTTCAAAGATCACCTGTTCTAAAGGCAAAAAGTACAAGTTTAAATGAACAAAATGAAGAAATACATTTTCACAATGAACGAGCAAATTCACTTCTGCCCACAGTTCAATTATGTAAACAGAGTGATTCAATCCTCTGGATTTTATAAGGCCAAGAGAATGTGAATGGAGCTTTTGAAGAAAAAAATGACAATAACTTAGTCATTTTCAGTTCCCAGAAGGAACAGTTTAATTAAAAAGTGGAATCAGGGTAAAATTCAGATGCCTTAATAACTTTGGTTAAAGAACATGGCGATGGAGCTGGTTAGGGTAGGCACACAGACAAAGTTAAAGCGGTTCCCTTGCCCTGAAGAGCCAGCAAATAATTTCTTCAATTTTGAGTTTACAAATATTAAATGTTTTTGATAATTATTTCTGTTTCCTTTGGTAACCCTTTTAAAAAGTCAGAGGATTGGCGCTGGAGCCCACAAATTGAGGGTAGAAATATTTCACCTTAGACAGCACCCAATTAAAAGATAAGCCAGAAACAGGCGAAAGTTTAATGCTCTTATCTATTTCCAATGACAGTATCTCCTTTCAGTTTTACAGCATTCTATGGCAAAATTGTTTAAATACTTCTAGAGGAGCTAAAACTTATCTCTGAGCTAAATTTGGCAGGCAAAGATGCCAAATAACATAATTTAATCTTTTTTTCCCCATCTACTCACTCCTTTAGCAAACAATAACTTTAAATTCATTCCCCAATTCCATCCACCTCCCACTTTCTCAGGACTCCATGATGCTCAGCTGTTCCTCCCATCACTAATACTTCAAGGGTCAAGAGCACCAGCTATTGGACTAAATGGTCCACTCCATTTTCTCAAACCCATGCCGGACAACAGGGAAAGTCAATTCAGAAACCCAATCAGCTGGAAGGCCTGTACAAGCCGGACAGTCACATCATGGCCTTCTTGAAGAAGCTTGAGTGGGTGTTCCTGCTCATCAATACTCTTATATCCAGGCTGTTCACCCTAGCACCATTACAAAAGCTGCCCCTTAGGGATGTTTGCCCAGGCTCCACCCCTCAAATTCCAGAAGATACCAGCAAAAAAAGTTATTGAACGACTGACCAGAAACCATCCACCTCACAGATCTATCCTTGTTGACAAGTATACCAGGTCTTTTGGAGAAAACTGGCCAAAAGAAGCTGAAAATTGGAATTGCCAATGAATCCACTTTGGCATGATGATTTCAGCAAAGGGACTCTGAAGAGAAAGCAAGTATACAATAAAATAATGAACAAACACGGACAAACACCCACAGGAGAATTATATAATCCTACACTTGGAAGAGATCCCACATCATCTAACCTAAATGAGGACTTGAACAAGACTCTACAGCAAACAGCAAGTCCCTTCACCTCCCTGGGCCTTTTCTGCATCTGTAAAATCTAGATTGTTGTTGTTAAATCATTTTTCAGTCGTATTTCATTCTCCAGGATCCCATTTGGGGTTTCCTTGGCAGAAATACTGGAACAGTTTGCTATTTCCTTCTCCAGATCATTTTACAGATGAGGAAACCAAGGCAAACAGGATTAAGTGACTTGCCCAGGGTCACTGTTTCTTGTTGTTGTTGGTTCTTCTTTCTCAAAGAGGTCCAATGATATCAGAAAGGTGATGTCTTGCCTTGCAAGTGAATGGATTTAAGTGAGGCAGGGCTGTGCAGAGGCACCAGCCTCACTCTATACTTCAGAGCCATCTGGGTCCAGTGACAAAACATAGGTCAGGATGACTGGAGATGGCCCCAGATGCAGTAGAGATCTTAGTCTTTTTAAGCTAAGATCTTTCCCAGATCTTAGTTTGTTTGAGGCAATACCCATTCAGTGATTAGCCCAGGTAAAAAATGGGCAAAAGGGGGCAGCTAGGTGACGCAGTGAATAGAGGAGAGCACCAGCCCTGGAGTCAGGAGGACCTGAGTTCAAATGTGACCTCAGACACTTAACACTTACTAGCTGTGTGACCTTGGGCAAGTCATTTAACCCCAATTGCCCTGACCTCCCCCTCCCAAAAAGCAAAAAAAAGGGCAAAATATTGCCTCTTTCACCTACTCACACACCTAGTGAGTGTCTGAGGCCAGATTTGATGGGTTTTCCTGAGTCCAGACCCAGCACTTCCATCCACTGTGCCTCCGAGTTACCCTCAAGACCTAGCAAATAAGGACAAGGGGTAGTAAACCATTTTTTTTTTTAGTTTTCTTAAATTGTTTGTGTTATAGATAATATCAGCTGAACTGGGCTATGTGTCATAGAGCTAGATGTGTGATCTGGCCCCTTAGGAAGGGCATCCACCTGGTCAAAAGGACACAATTCTGTTATGATGAGGGGCTATTGAAAAGGTTCTAACTTGTCAGGAAGAGCTGCCTACTCTGTGCTCTAAAAGAATAAAAAAAATGGCAGCAGGTCTCTTTCTTCCAGTATTTGATCTCCCTTATACTTCTAGTAAGGGAAGGGAGGGGATCTCTCCCCAGGTGGCAAAGGTGGGTACAATGACCTGGCAGTGAGAATGGTGGCTGGCCTAGCTGAGTTTGGGTCATTAGCCTCCACTTTCAGCTTTTTGTTTTCCCTAATCCTGAGAAATGAATGTTTCTAGTCCTGGAAGTAACTGAGTTTTCAGGTCAAGAGTTCCTGAGGTCTGATGTTAGTTGCCCAGTAGGAAGTGATTTCTATAATAACACTGAATTCTCAGACTGGAGCATCACCACCAGAAGAATTCTGCCCCAGAATAACCAAAAAGAAAGCCCAAGCTATGCCCTGGCTCCTTGGTAAAAACAAAATAGTCAAATACCTGTTCAGTCATCCCCCAAAGCTGTTCTGACAGCAGTCAATCTATCAACATTTATTAGGCACCTACAATGTCAGTTCCTTTGTGTCTTGAGAAGTTTTTATAATGGAAAATAAAACTGCTACCTTATATCTGATATTCATAATGCACTTTGAGAGCCTGTTTTCTTGAAGGAATTTGGTTAATCCAGGAAACCCAGGCTGAAGCTTTAACTAAGCTCTTGCTTTGGGATTTCCTCAAAGTCACTCCATTACGTTTATAATTTGGTTTGCACACTTGAGGAGGAGGGGAGTGGAGAATGGTCAGGGAAGAAATGAGAGCAGAAATATTTAACCTCGACAGTGCCCAGCTGAAATCCCAGCCAGAAGTGGGTGAAAGTTCAATGACTTTGTGTGAACCGAAATGATGCCAGTAAAACAATCAGATAGAAAATCACTTGCAAAAGAACCGAAAATTTCTTTTCAAGCTGTGGTGGTGCCTCTGGTAGGCAAAGTGCCAAAGTGAGATTGTTTTTTCTCCCTCTTTAAATAAACAATGAAAAGAGTCCCAGAATTATGCTATTGTGGCTTCAGGTACTAAAGGAACCATGAGGTCACCTATTCCTTTAACCCTGGGAAGCACCCCTAAGGACACCCAAACCAAACTTATGCTGCACACGTGTGCTCTGAGGAACAGAAAGTTCTTGCCAAAGAATACACACACACACACACACACACACACACACACACACACACACACACACACACACACACACACACACACACAACTTATATGCCAAGTTACTAACTATAGTAACAGATTTACAGTAGCAAATCACATGGATATGATTCTCCAGCAGAGAAGATCTGACATGGCATTAGGAAATAAAGTTGCAGCTTCTACTAGGGTTTTTGGAATGTCTGTCCCTTCACAGGGATGACCTAACAAAAAGGAGTTTTTAAAAGGCTGGACCCAATAATAACTTTTCTAAAACCTGACGTGAATACCCAGAAACGTGGTAAATTCTGCTAAATCATTTGAGATAGAGGCCCCACCCAGAACACCCAAATAAACTGTGAAATAAATACTCTGATTTGAGATCCTCTGATTCAGGAACTCTTCATTTGCTATTTTATTGAGATGCAACATAACAATTGGGTGGAATAATGAAGTGATGAGTCACCCCTGAATCCTGGGTTAGTCACAATTTCCTGATCTATATAATGGGGATAATAATGCCTATTGCACTGGCCTCACAGAGTTGTAGGAGGATGGCAGGGTCATAGATTTAGAGCTGGAACAGACTTCAGAAAGTCACAGAACAGAACCCTTTGATTTTTTCAGATTTTTTCAGATGAGTAAACTGAAGCCCCGAGAAATTCCTAGGAATATAGGACCATAATTTTAGAATGGGAAGGAGACTCAAGAGACTCAATGAGGCTAACCACCTAATTTTACAGACTGGCCCAGAGCCATTCAAATAAAAGAATAATAGAGTATGTAGGTCTTCCAGATTCCTTTCTTCAACCAAAAAGTAAGTAAATACATAAACAACCTGTATCAGCTCACTCGCCATCTTGGGGAGGGAGGAAGAGAAGGAGGGAGAAAAATTTGGGACTCAAAATCTTATAAAAAATGAATGTTAAAAAGTACCTTTACATGTAATTGGAAAAAACCAAAATACTATTTACAAAAAAAAAAAAATAAGCAAACAATTGACAAGAATAGGAGGGTCTACTGTGTGCCTGGCACTATCCTAGTTTAAGTTACTTGCTCAAGGTGACCCTGTGAGTAAGCAGGAGAGACAGAATTTGAACCCTCATCTTCAACCATGCTACATCTCACAGAAGACAATCAACTGGAATAAAACATGGAAAGTACTTGGGAAGCCTCAAGGAGCCATGTATACACATATCAGCTATTGTTAAAAGCAGATTTCATCATTTAAAAAAATATAATGGTTCTATTCTCTCTTGATTTTTCTCTGCTCAAGGGGATCATGTTTCACTATTTGTCTTGGTACCCATCTGACGGCATTACCTCTGATAATATCTGGACAGGGTTTAGGGTTGTCCTGTCCTTGTTGGATTCAAGTACACAGGCAGTCTAAGGTTGGAGGGTTTTAGACATGGAGAGACCTCAGCACTTATCTAGTCCAACACCTAAAATACTGACTTGAGAGGTGGAAGGCTGAGGTTCCGATGCCAACTCTAATTCTTCCAACTCTTACAATCTTGGACAAATCATTTCATTTCCCTAAGTCTCAGTGTCCTTTCTTATAAAAAGGGGAGAGTTGGATGTACTGACCTCTCATGTCTGTTTTAGCTGTAAATGGATGATCACATGACCTCTTTCTTTTGTACAGAAGGGGAAATGGAATCTCCCAAAGAAGTGCTTTGGCCACTCAAGATTATGCACTACATAAAGCTGGGATTTAAATCAATGTCTTCCAACTCCAAATCCAACACTCTACTCCACTGTATTTGGAACTTAGAAGGTACTTTCTGATAGAAATGATGTTATAAATGAATCTTCTTGATTATCCACCCTTTACCTGTTTCCTCCCAGCACTCCTCCTTGCCATCCATATGTGACTTCAGGATGGTAAAAAGCTTGCATATGGTAGGCATCTAAAAATGCTTACTGAATAGAATTTGGTTTTTGTGCTGGGTAACCCATTCAGGAGAATGCTACAGACATCCTAAGTGTATCTAGATCTCAGCAAAGGAATGGACAAAGTCTCTTAATGATTTCCTTATACATAAGGTAGAGAAAGGGGAGTTTGATGATAAGCTAGAAATAAGCATATCCAAAGAGTCTCCATTAATCAGTATCAATGGGAAAGCACCTACTGGATTGGAAGCCAGAAGATATGGGCTCAGAGTCCAAGCTCTACAACTTGTAGTTATGTGAAGCTATGAATACAGCTAACGGCAGTCTGGTGAGTGGTGAAAGAGCTTGATTGGCAGACTGGCATGTTGTTGTTTGGTCATTTCAGTCTTTGTGACCCCATTTGGGATTTTCTTGGTAAAGATACTAGAGTGGTTTGCCATTTCCTAATTCAGATGAGGAAACTGAGGCAAACAAGTTAAGTGACCTGCCCAGGGATACATAGCTAGCAAGCATCTGAGGCCAGATCTGAACTCAAGTCTTACTGACTCCAGGCACAGGACTCTATCCATTGCATCACCTAGTAGTCCTGGCATATGTGGGTTTAAAGACTGCCTCAAACGTGTCAAAAAGTCACTAACCCTGATTGAGTGACTTCAGCTCTGTGGCCTCATCTTCCTCATATATAAAATGAAGGAATTGGATTCAGTGATCTCCAAGATCCCTTCTAGACCTAAATCTATAATCCTATGATAACTTATGTGAGTCCCAGTTTCCTAATTTGCAAGATGGAGATAATACTGCCATACCTGTATAATCGACCAGCACAGGATTGGAACATCTCAATGAATGTGAGCATTAGGTTATGTAGGTGTTGGTTACCATCCTTATGATCATGGCCATCACCCGGGGAAGTTTCTGGGTAAGGCTGCCCTAAGCATTTGGGATCAACCACCCAGAAGAAGACACAACAACGGCATGCTTGTTGTGTTAAAATTGTATCTTGTTCTGGTCCCCCTGACAACCACCTCCTCCTTCTAGACCAGTGGTTCTCAACCTGTGGGTCATGACCCCTTTGGTGGTTGAACAACCCTTTCACAGGGTCACAAGGGTCACCTAAGACCATTGGAAAACACATATTTCTGATGGCCTTAGGAACCGAGACACCTCTATCCGTCTCCAAGCGAGTCTACCTGCAGATACGCCCACATATGAGTATTAAAGGGTTGTGGCAATAGGAAGGTTGAGAACCACTGTTCTAGACAACAGAGTAAGTTTTTAAGTAGCCAGAATAAAAGAACAATAGCAGGAAATGCGATGGCACAGGGGGACCTAGAAGTCATGTATAAACCATCCCAAAGACCAAAGGAACATAATTTACAAGTTGTATCATATATTAACTAAAATTCACATCTAGGCAATCTGTGCCAAATCAAGGGAAATCACCTAGAAACTACTTGTCAAGGTTCTTGGTCCAACAATATGTAAATCGCAGACAGAATCTAGACCTCCACGGTTCCAGACCAGAAGAATATAAAAAAGGTGCTGACAACTTTGAAATGATGACTTTGAAGTTTTACTGTTAACTTGGAGATGGTTTGGATATGTTAATGAACTAATCCTCAGGTGGCCCAGACTGGAGTTGGCCTATCTCCACCCCCCCCACAAAAATTATAAAAATGAGGCCTCAAGCTCCAGCCCCCTAACATTCTTCTATCCCCATTGGCTCCATGCTGCCCAGGGCTCCCAACTTTAATTCATGGTTACTTGAGGGATATTCTCTGCCTCTTTCTTTACCCAAACTCTTCTCCATCCTGCTTCTCTTCACCATCTGCCTCTGTATCCCTCCCCACTTTTCACTACTTGTCTCTGTGCCCTCTGTGCATTATCAAAGTGTCGTTGCTACCCCACCTATCAAGTACCCAAAATATAGGGTGTGCCCACCCCCATTTCATCATTTCATAAATTAATGATCAATTTGCTTGTCCAATTTGAAAATGACTCCAAAACAAGAAAGAATTAAGATTCCAGATCCCAATATGCTACTCAAATAAGATGAAACCCAACTGGCTCAGACTGATGCTTCAATACATGAATAAGGATAAATGTAAAGCCATAGGCGTAGGTGCCCAAAATGTGGGAAGACTTGTTCTGGCTGAGAAGGACTTGGCGATTTTAGTTGACAACTGGATTAGTGTAAGCAAATAGGAGCAAACCAATGATGAATGCATCTTGGTGACATCAATATCTAATGTTTATATAAAATAGCATTTTAGGGTTACAAAAGGCTCAACCTCAATTACGTTAGGTCCAACAAGCACAACCACTTAGAGCATCATCTCCCAATCTTCCTTTGGACCCTTCAGCCTTGGACCCTGAACCAAGATCCTCGGAAAAAGCAGGGCTCCCAGATCAGTGCCCAAAGCCATCATCCCAGAGAGGAGCCCCATGTGGAGTCACAGCCAGGCAACAGTTCATGCAAGGGGCTGCAGCCACAGCTATTCAAGACCTCCAAAAGAAAGTCCTTGCCCCCAAAGTCAAGATGGTCCAACATCAGAAACTGACATAATCTTGTCAGTGGAAATAAGAATAAAGAGGAGCCATCACTATCTACTTTGCTACTGCATCCTAAGGACTGTGGGACCTTTCCATCTGACTTCCACCTGAAACCCTCCATCTCCCTGGTCTCTTTATTTTCTATTTGTATCCCCAGTACTTAGCATAGTGTTTTGCATATATTAAGCATTTAAATGCTCATTCATTCATCATCTCATTTAATTTTCCTTATAATCCTATAAAGTACACATAATACAAGAATGTTTGGGTTGGTTTTGTGGGGTTTTTTTTTGGACTAGATCTGTGATTTCAACGGCATGGAGAACTCCTAGTAAGGAAATTCCCTTTACCAATGCATCTTCTCTGCAACTTACTTAGAGTTGCCTGAGGCATACTGTCTTTGCCCAGGGTGATACAGTCAGGAGGCACTTGGACCTAGGTCTTTATGATTCCAGGGCCATCCACTGAGCCATACTGCTTTTCACAGCACACTTAACATCATTTTTTTTCTTTCTCTTTTTTTTTCCTCAGATGAACAAACCAAGGCTAGGAAAGATTTAATGAATCACTCAAGGTTTTCAAGGTTTTCAAGGTTTCAATTAAGTGATACAAAGGGGACCCAAACCCAGGTGTTCTGGCTCTTGGTGCAAAAGTCTTTCCATTATTCTACACATAGTTTCTAGAAAGAGAGATGATAAACCCACCACCCCCTATACCAGCCCAAAGCACAGAGCTAGAACGGCTGTCACATTTCATAAGTGACCTTGACAGAAGATGGCCAAGTACAAACAGGAAGCCAGCCAAACTCTCTCAACGTTCCCACCCAAACAACTTTAACATGACACATCAAATTGAATTCTGGATCGGGTGGAGGCAACAACAGGTCAGGGTGAGACATTTTTTCTAGTCCAAGCCAGTTTAGGAAGTCAGCAGGAGAGGTGTGTGACCCCACCAGGGTGGGGGGCAAGCATTATAAGTAGTGAGCCTTGGAGGTAATAACAGTGCCTGTGGCTGCAGCAGCATCCAGAGCTCTCAGCCTACAGACAGTAAAGGGGGAACAACGGTCTGACAGAGATCATAGGGAATCTTTTGCTGGACTGAGCATAGGACTTGGTACTGCTTGGCAATTTCATTGACCATATGCAGTTCTGGGTCACAGTTCTAGGGCCAAGAGGGGTGCTAGCTAGTGCTTCCAGCTGTAGGGAGCAAGGGACAGATAGTCAAAGTTCCAGAGTAGAGAGTGGTGTTTGTGGTCACTCCAAAGGGAGCAGGGCACCTAGTCCCAGTTCCAACGCACTGAGAAGTACTAGCACTTATGACTGCAGGGATGCTGGGTGTAAGGACCAGAGCACAGACCAGAAGAGCAGTAACTACACCTCTCCCCCAATCACCACACCCTGGAAGCACCAAAAACTTGTGAACCCCCAGAACTAGCTTGGAAAATAGCGAACTAATGCTGCTGCTGCTGTTGCTGCCCATACCACAATTTCCTTATAAGACATGCATTTTTAAAACATCTACTGTGTGTCAGGTGCTAGAGAAACAGACAAAAATGAAGCAGTCCCTGCCCTCAAAAAGCCTGCATTCTAATCAAGGGTGTGAACAGAACAAGGGGGTAGGTGTAAAGACTACATTTTCAATTGTTAAAATCTACACTGTATTTTCCCAACCTAATATCTTCCAGACCTTTGAGTTTTGACCAAAAGTTCATGCAATTCAACCATAAAAATTGCTTAAGCCAGACTATTGCTAGTCACCGGACAAAAGAGAAAAAAAGACAAAGAGAAAACATTTTCAGACTTTAAGAAACTTAATACTGAGGGGAAAAAAACATTTCAGGGATAAGCAAATAAGATAGTTTGAGAAAGGGAGAACAGAAACAATTTGCCAAGGAGGGGAATGAGAATCTGGAAGCTCGGCCAAGTCAAGTCAGAAGCATTTAATAAGTGCTACTGTTTGCCAAGTGCTGAGAATGCATATATAAACAAAAAGAAAGATCATGCGTGCCTTCAGGGACCTTACATTCTAACTGAGGAAGACCACGCATGAAAGGGAGCTGGACAAGTGTATAGAGCACTAGGTCACAAGAACTACCAGAATTTTAATCTTGCCTTCCAGATTTAATGTGTGACTTTGGGAAACTCACCTAACATCTCTTAAAGTGCTAAAAAAGAAGGGGGTAACTCTTAGCAGAGAAGAGAGATGCTACAGGTTTGGAATGAAACATACATATTTTCTGAGATGCCAATGTGTGGATTTGTTTTACCTAAATATATTTATTACAAGTGGGGAGCTTTTATTATAAAGAGAGATCTGGTGCAGTGGGTAGGGTATGCCTGGAGTCAGGAAGATCTGAGTTCAAATTCAGCCTCGGACACTTAATAGTTTTGTGACCCTCAATCCCTATTTACCTCAGTTTGTCATCTGTAAAATGGGAACACACTGGAAAAGGAAATGGCAAACCACTCCATTATCCTTGCCAAGAAAACCCCACAGAGAACATCCATGGGCTCACGTAGAGTCAGACATGACTGAACAACAACAAGGGGACTGGTGATACAATTCTTTTTTGTAATAAAAAGAAGTGGCATCAGCGAGATATTTTTTAAACATTCAGAAGAGATCCAAAGGAAGGTCAAAGGGACTGGAGATTTCCCTTGGCATAGCAGACAGAAATCCTGGTCAGGAAGACCTAGCACTGAATTGAGTAACCATCTCATAAAAGAGTCATAAACCACGACACCTTCCTAGCTGCGAGGTGGGGTTCGGTTAAAGTAATCTGACTTTTCTTCACCTTCATTGTTTAATCACCGAATTTCAACTCCGTGCTGCCTCAGAGGAAGTGGGGGTGGGACAGGTCTCTAAGCCTTGGGCAAGACTTTGATGTCTGGGCTGCCTCTCTTCCTAGTCTAGATTATCCAGCTGCCCATCCCAGAGGACATTCTCACCCCACTACTCCCATAGCCTCCCTCTAATCCTCTTGCCCTTATTCTTTTAGCCATTCAAGATTTACAAGGCAACAAAAGTGCGTAGGGGCTCCTTGTATAGCCTAGCATCTTGGAAAAACCAAGTAATCTGATAAACTAACAGGGGTTAATAGGAAAGGCTAGAGACTTTACTCCCAGAGTTAAACGTTTTTGGTCTAGGCCACTAATCAGTACGTATTTATAAGATTAGTTAGTAGGCATTTTTTTTTCCATCTGTAGGCCCAGAATCACAAAGGAACAACCTGAGAAAAAGATCTCAGATACATTAGAACCTGGGTGACTGTAAGGACATTTCAGGACCTGCAGCTCTGCAGGTAGGAGGGAGTAGATTATCCCTCAAGATGTGTGAGGCACCTCGAACTCTTCTCAAGAAAAGCACTGTCATGTGTGCAATCAGCCCTCTCAGGAAAAGAGCGAAGAAAGGAAGGAAGGGAGAGAGAAAAGAAGGGAAGAGAATCAACATGCAGATCTAATGATCTGGATCAGGCCACCTTCCCAAGATATAAGGCACGCAGTCGCTCCACTTGCCTTTTATTTAAAAAATAATAATCACAGCCTATTCACCACCCTTAAATGAGTCACACATCTTCCATCCAACACCCCATTAGCAGCCCCATAGGTTTCACGGACATAAAACATGGCAAACTTACTGACTTTTCTGGTTCCAAACTCCACAAAATGTCATGTCTATGGCCCACAGGTGTCCCCCACCTGCTGTCAGGTGCACACCTCATGGAACAGCTGTCAGATCAATTCTGGTTCTGTTTGTATCATCTTTTGAAAACGATTATTCTGGATAGAATTCAGCCTCCTGGGGTCTAAATAGCTGTTTTGATCCATTTCAGAATTCAGATGGGCAGTGAGAGAAGAAAGGGACTGTTCTTCACGTAAGGCAGGCTCAGAGCTGGGTGGTAAGTGGAAGACACATATTCTGCCTGGGGGGGGTGGGGAGGTAGGAAGGGGAGCCCAAATCCTTCCTGAATCATGGTGTAAGGAAATTCCACTTGTTACTTCGTTTATCTTAGACCTTTGGTTTTTGTTGTTGTTCAGTGGTTTTTCAGTCAATGTCTGATTCTTTGTGACCCCGTTTGGGGTTTTCTTAGCCAAGATACTGGGATGGTTTGCCATTTCCTTCTCTAGCTCATTTCACAGATGAGGAAACTGAGGCAAACGGGGTTAAGTGACTTGCACAGGATCACAGACTAGTGAGTGTCTGAGGCAGGATTTGAACTCATATAGAAAAGCCTTCCTGAATTCCAGGTCTGGGGCTTTATCCACTGAGTCCCCTGGAGACTTATGACTACTCACTTAAACATCAACAAATATTTTCTTGTGTCTTAATGGACAGAGGTCACTAGACTTCACCATGGGATACAAAGATTGGGGTTCTGCCTTTGAGAGATTTATAATCTAAATAGGAAAGGGGGGATTACTTTAAGAGTTTGGCTTCTCTCCCTACCTGCTCTCTCCTACTACCGAATTTAGACTTTTTTCCTGTTTTACCCCAGAGGGCCAACCAGCAACTGTGGGTTGGTATCACCCAGAGGCAAATCTAATCTTGATGGTCAGAAGAAACTTGCTGATTTGGAAACCTACCCAAAAGGGGAATGGGGGGGGAGGGGATTTCTTTGAGGATGCTAGTAGTTGCTAATAAACATTACTGGCAATATTTCCTGATTTGCTTCCCCCATCACCCCTTTCCCACACATACTTGTTTGTTTTTTTTGGGGCGGGGGGTAATTATTCAGTGTTGCTGTAATTATTTAGTGAAAAAAAGCACAGATGTTAGGAGTCAGAGGACTAGTTCAAATCCTGCCTCTGACATTTCTCACCTGAATGATTTTAACACCCCTTACTTTAGTCTCTCTGGGTCTTAGTTTCCTTAATTTTAAAATGAGGTGTCTGGACCTGACCATATACATGTAAAGTCTTCCCTCCTAAATCTTTTCCTACTTACCTATCTTTTTACACAGACATCCCTCCCAAGAGACTGTAACTCCTTGAGGGCAGATTTTTTTTATTTCTGTCTGTTTCCCCAGGGTCTAGCACAGTGCCAGGGAGGAATTTCAACACTTGCTAAAATGAACACGCACCCAAGCATTCACTGAATGCCAGCAACACTTTACTGAATGATTTTAACTCATCATTCCTAGCTTCCTCAACTTGAGGAGAACCAGAACGAGAAAGATCTTAAAATTCCTTTTGGCCAAATTGAAACTTCCAGCTTGAAAATTACTTGGCTCGCAATCAGCGCAGAATCTCAAGATTTGCAGAGCTAGAAGTGGTGTTAGTGGCCTTCTAGCTCAACCTACACCCCTCCCCAAAGAGCTCTCCACTACAATACAGCTGACAAGTGGTCATCCAAGCTTAAAGACCTCCAGTGAGGGTCGTTTCCCCCCTCCCCCCCCATTCCCCTTTTGGGTAAGTTTCCAAGTCAGAAAGTTTCTTCTGACCATCAAGATTAGATTTGCCTCTGGGTAATATCAACCCACAGTTGCTGGTTGGCCCTCTGGGGTAAAACAGGAAAAAAGTCTAAAGGCTTTTCTCTAATAGGATAGCCCTTCAGATAAACTGAAAGAGAACATGTTCCTCCCCTCCTTATTCTTGTCCTCTCCTGGCTAAACATGGCCAATTCCTTCAGCAGCTTCTGACAGGGGAGGGACTCCAATACTACAAATGGGTGATTCGCTGCCATGCTAATGCCAAAGAGATCAATCAGTAAGAATGGAAAGGGCTGCAAGAATCTGGGATGGAGAAGGGAGCCAAAACTGAATCCAGGCCAGTTAGATGAAAGGAAAAATACATGAAGGGCAAGGAGGGCACTAAGTGGGAGGGAGGCACTTCATCAGTTTACTGGTTCATCTGATTTTGAGAGGGAAAGGCCTTTAATGGGCATTTGGAAGTTGGAGGCACACGTTTATTTTTTTTTCCTTCCCTTTTATTCTAGTTCCTGCAAAACCCGAGGACATGAAAGTCTAGAAGGTTGGAGCAAAGGGAATGGGGGGTGACCTGTGGCGGTTGGAGACAGGAATACCCCGAAGGCCGGGACTGGGAACGAGGGAGGGGGGTAAAGCTCCTTATTTCCGGGCCGTACCTTCTACAATACCTTCTCCTATCTCAAGGTAAACTAGGGATAGTTACAGCCTCCAGCCTGTGGATACAGGAAACACACCCAGAATGCATTAGCGAGATAAGCTCTTCCAGGGTAATTCAAGCTATGTAACATGGGAAGCAGATTTTACCTCCAGATCAGACAAGCATATAAACAAAAGCGGGCCCGTCGCATCGATGTATATATACACTGGCTACCTGCTCTCTTCACGTCCCTCAGGCCAATTTCTGTGCTAAGGATCCAGCTTGGAAAATGTGTGATACTCAGATGATGCTCCAGGAAGGCCTTCCCCTCCCATCCCGGGCTACCTGTGTGACCTTGGGCACCCCAAGTCAAATGCAGCCTTCTCAAAGCCATAGGATGTCAGGAAGTTGCATTTAGACCCAGTGCCATTTTAAAGGGGACTGAGGGCCCCAGAGTCCCAGCAGATGGTGACAAGCGATTTCGTACTCCCCTCCTCCTCACCCGCAAACCTTTAGCAGCCAGGGTCTTAGGAAACAGAAGGAAGTGGGTTTCTAGACTGCCAGGAGGGAGACACACAGTGACTAACAGCTCTATCCGTTGCTGAACCTCCATTCGGGAAATTCGGGATGAATTCGGGAAATTCATCTTCTGGCAAGAGAAACCGCTTGGGAAACAGAAGACTAGCTGGCAGCTTTAAAAACAAAACAAAATAAGAAACCAAAACAAACAAAATCCCAAACCCGAGGAGGCGGCGCGTTGGGTTACGGGGAGAAAGCAAATGCGGCCGGGGCCCCAGCCTCCTTAGCCGGCAGGCTAGCCAAAGCTCCCCGGCGTGGGTGCGCCCCGGGGACGTGTCTCCAAGCCGGGGCTGACAAGGAGCTAGGAGGGCCGGGCCGCTGGGAGGGCGCGGGGCTGGGGGCTCACCAGCTGCTGCGCGCTCCTGAAGGTGGCATCCAGCAGCATCAGCTTCCAGGGATCGGAGATGTTGGCGGGCAGGGGGATGTACACGTAGTAGGCGAGCAGAGCCACCAGGGCGGTGCACACCACGCAGAAGCATCGCAGCTTTGCCAGGCTCAGCTGTCCCATCGCCGCGGCTGCAGAGAGAGGAGGTGGGTGGGTGGGCAAAGGCGGGCAGGGGAGAAACCGGAGCGCAGAGGATAGAGCCCAGCAGCCGCCGCAAGTTTCTGCAAGGTTACAGCGTTCTTCCCTGGGTTTCTTAAAACCTCCGGGAGCCAATCAGCGGCGGCTTTTGGAGGAAGTCCGAGAGCTGACGCGGCTCTTTCGGAGTGTCCTTGCAAACTGTACGCGCCGCGGCTGGCAAGAGGGGGGCGCTCGCTCTGCTGGACGCAGCGGACTCTGCAGGACAGCGCCTGGTACTGCAGTCCCCTGTGCGGCCTGGGCCCTGGCCACCAACCCTGCTCTCGGGCCCCGAGCTCGGGCAGCAAAGATGTGGCTCCTTCCTCCTGGGCAGGTGGCTCCGGCTTTGCTTTGGCTCCCAAGGAAAGGAAAAGAAAGACCTAGGGCTTCGCCAATCCAGCGGGCCTCGCGTCGAAAGAACACCAAATGAAACGCTTCTCATTACCGTTTACCAACGGTAGCAGAGGAGAATTAGAACCCAGGCTTTTCTGTTAGTGTTTTTAGCAGATGACTGGTGGAGTTTGCCTTGGTGCTGGGAAAGGATGAGGGAACTTCGGCTGTTTGGTGCCGTAAAGCAGAGGAAGAACACACTTCAGGGTCAGACTCCAAAAGTGCCTCAACAATGAATCAAATAAGCAAGATCTGTCTCTTAAATGGGCCATGAGAGCAACCCAGTAGGGAGTTGTTGCTGCCTATCTAATCCGGTGTCTGTTTGATTCAATACATTAGTGCAATGAAGGTAAGGACTCTCCCAGACCTATACCAACGGGCTTTTGAGCCTGGGATTACACTGGTTCATAGATTTAGAGCTGGAAGGCACCTCAGAAGGCATTCGGTTCAGTCCCCTCCATTTGCTGATGAGCAGAGAGAAGCGTAGGGTCCAGTGAAATGCTGAGCATCAGAGGCAACCCAGTCCTTAACCAGTCATCTTCTCACCCCTTCTTCATCTACCCGTTTAAGTATAGTCTGGTTCCACCATAGACTGTAAGGAGATTGAGGGCAGGGACTATTTCATTTCTGTTTGTAATCTCAGCCCTTGGCACTTATTTTAACAAATGGGTGATTGATTCCTTCAAGAAAAGACTATAATTGGAAGGTTAAGATTGAGATTGAAAATTAGAGACAGTGAAGACTAGACCACTAAGAAAAAATGTGGCTTCGGATGGAGTATCTGTGTGTATAGTACCATCAGTCGTTCTATTGATAAGACAGTGGGGTTTCCAGAGTATTTAAGGAGAAATTTCATTGATAGGTTAAGAAATAAAAATCAAAGAGAAAATGATTGTTAGGTATAATGAGGGGAGGGGCCAGGTCTTTCAGGTAATTCCATACATATAGGGAACTCCAAGTAAGGAAACTTTCTATTAATGCAAATGGCAAATTCATCTAACTTATACTCAGAGTATTGCCTTGAGCACTGACAAGTTAAATGATTTCCTCCCAGGTCATATAACTTAACTATCTATTTTAGATCCAAAAATGACTGACAGCTCCCATTTAATTACTCAACATTAAGAACTTCTATTTTTAAAAAACATTAAAAATCATAAACTGTTCATGAGGTTTTCTTGGCTTTAGTGATCTGCCATTTCCTTCTCCAGCTCATTTTAGAGATGAGGAAACTGAGGCAAACAGGATTAAGTAGCTTGCCCAGTGACTTACTAACACAGTCAGTATCTATGGCTGGATTTGAACTCAGATCCTCCTGACTCCAGGCTTGGTAGTCTACCCACTTCCCCACCTAACGCTATGTCTGTCCCATAGAAGGTGCTTGATAAATATTTGTTGATTAACTCTAATTTAATTTATCTTTTTAAGAGGCAACCACCAAATATGAGGAATTTAATAAATATTTGTTGGACTCAATGTAAAGTATGTTGAAGGAGTTCCCTTCCAATGGTCTGTATCACAAGGGTCTCTTGATTGGTAAACTGAATGAGAAGAGTGGATGGAAAATTGTGACAATCTCTGAGGTCCCTTCCAGCTGAGTTTACAATAGAAAGCCCATGTGAGAGTGGTCGTGGAGACAGCCGGGTTGACCCTTGACAACTTGTCATTCTTCCTTTTCCAACTCAGCTTCCCTTACGTCATTGTTACCCTGCTCATTTCTGATAGGACAGGTCAGTCGGTGGGAGTTTCAGTTTCATTGAATTTCTGTGGGAGGCAGGGACTTCCCCTTGATCTCTGCCGGATTTACCTTTCTCCTACTTTCCTGGGACTGCTCTCAAAGTGGGTGTGGTGTCTGTTGAATTTGTGTGCTATCTACTGAGTTACCCAAAGCAATTGACACTTGTAAAATTGATGCTGGCCCCAACTATCAAAATGATTTGAAACTGTTCTTAGAAATTAAAGAAAGACAAACTGAAAAATCAAAACCAAGAAAAGAAAAGCCAGGCAAAACGATAAAAGATGAGTTATGGAATGCTACTAAGATGGTCTCACAATGGAAAAAAAAATTAACTCATTAGTCCTCTGAAATCTCACAGGATTAGAGGTACAAGAAATCTTTCTGAAAAGTGACCTACTCCTAGACCACAGATTTAGAGCTGCAAGGGGCGTCAGAAGCCATCAATACCCTTATTTTTCAGATGAGGAAACTGAGGCTTTGGTTAAGTGACTTGCCCACAGTCACACAGCTATCTAGTGTCAGAGACATTTGAACCCAAGTCTTTCTGATTCCAAGCCCAGAACTTTAACCTCTATACCATACTGTTATTTTTTTAAATGATTATTTGAACTCATGCCCATTGATTCCAAATCTGGTGCTCTCACCACTGTGACAATGGTGAGGATTGCTTTTGTGTTTGCCCACATCTCTCCCATTCTAAAACAAAAACCCTCTGTTAGACCCCAGCATCTGTTCAAATGGTAGTTCTGTATCTCTCTTCCCTTTTTCATCTTTCCTCCTTGAAAGAATTGTCAGGGTTTGTTGGCTCTACTCCCTTTCATCTCCCTCTCTCCTCCATACTTTGCAGTCTG